>AP028451.1:4249250-4849250 GCA_036509395.1 Antheraea yamamai
GATTATTTGCCCTAAATGTGGCAAAAACCATAGCAACTGTGAAACATCTACCTATACGTGCATAAACTGTAAGGGCACACACATGGCTTTGAATAAAAATTGTCCAATATATTTAAAAGAAAAGAATATTCGCAGTCTAATGTCAGAAATGAACTGTACCTATAAAAAGGCATTACAAATTTATTTAACCAAAAATAATTCTGAAAGAAAAACGGATATTGTGAATGATGGCCTTAGATACACTCCACAGGATATGCCAACGTATAGAGATATATTAGTAGAAGAAGGAATTATGGGGCAGGAATATGACATAACAAAAGGAAAAAAAGATTCGCAAATAAAGGTGAATAATTTAAAAAAAGTAAAGAATAACAAGAAAGAAAACACAGATAATCGAGAGATACTTCATACTGAGGAAATGGAACATGAAGCTATAGAAGAAAATTACAGTAAGAAATCGACAGACAATAATCCACAAGTAGACGAAGTATTAAAAGGAAAAATTAAATTTAAAAGACTTCTTATTAAACTCAAAGAAATAATTTCATCTGATAGTAGTTGGGAGGTTAAAATTAAAATGGCCTTTTTATTCATATTTGAAAAAGTTGTAGAAGTAATTATTGAATGTATGAGTGAGGGAAATCTGCTTAAGAACCTTTTTAAATATTTCAGTGATGGATAAGTCCGATCAAATTTCACAGTTAAATATATTACAGTGGAATGCACAGAGCTTGAGACATAAGTTAACGGAATTTGAAGCATTGCTAGCTCAAGAAAAAATACACGTTGCTCTCATATCAGAATCATGGCTTAATGCTGATATTCAATTTCGAATGTGTGGTTACAACATATATAGAAGAGATAGGTTAGATTCGTATGGGGGTGTAATGATTTTGTGTCATAAATCAGTAAAGATTGAGAGGCTATCACTAAATATCAATAATCCAGGTATAGAAGCTATATGTATTAGAGTATTGAACTGCAAAAGCATTGAGTACATTATTTCTCTATATTGTCCACCGGCAATTCGCATTAATTTATATGACTGGAATAATATATTTTCTAGATTTCCCAACAAATGTCTCATAGCTGGTGATTTTAATGCTCATCACAGTAATTGGTCTACAAAAACGGATACAAAGGGTGACTTTCTCTACGAATCAGCTTTAGAATTTGGATTTGCTTCTCTTAACGATGGAAATGCCACGAGAGTTAAGTTGGTAAACAATTTGGTCCAAGAAACCTCTCCAGACGTAACTTTTGCTTCAGCTGACCTAGTTCCCCGGTGTCACTGGGCGGTAATGTGCGAAAACCTACGTAGTGATCATTTATGCATTCGTATTAAAATTAACTATAATGCTTCAAATACCACGACGACAAAAAGGAATTTTAAATCAGCTGATTGGAAAGGTTACAGGTCTCATCTCAGTAAGGCTTACTTAGAACCTGTTAATGGTAACGAGATTCAATCTTACTATAATAAACTGATTCAAAATATTATAGAAGCAGCGGATAGGTATATACCCTTTCGGAAAATACTTGATAACCCAAATCAAAACTTTAAACCTAAGTCTTATTGGAATCCTTCCATTTCGAAACTCGTAGCCCAGCGAAGACTAGCTCTAACAAAATTTAGAAAGAATCCTACTCCTGCTAATTTAACCATTTTTGAAAATATAAGTAAAGAAACAAAATGTGCAATCCAAAAAGCTAAATGGCAAAGTTGGCAAAATTATTGTAATAATATAGATGGATCTACGTCAATAGCGGATATGTGGCGACGTATGCGCTGGATAAAAGGATATTCATCCCAGTCCTTTAACGTTACAGATGAAACAAAAATTAATTTGTTAAATAGTCTAACTCCGGATTTTGTTTCAACATTAATACCAAATTTCACTTCAAAAAATGCTGCATTAGATTTAGAATTCACTAGTCAAGAATTATGTCATTGTCTTAAAAAGAAAGATTCAGCTGTAGGTGTTGATGGAATATCATACTCTATGATAGCTAATATGCCAGATAATCACAAACTTTATTTATTATTATTATATAATAATATTTTTAAACTGGGTAAGATTCCTATGCAGTGGCGAGATATACGTATAATCCCTATCCCAAAAGTTAACAACTCACCTAACAGTAATATGAAAGTAAGACCTATATCCTTAATTTCTTGTTTCTGTAAAATCTTACATTTAATGATTGCAAAGCGGCTTGAATGGTTCATTGAAAGTAACGAAATTTTGTCAAACTATTCCACAGGATTCCGAAAAGGACAATCTAGTTATGATTGCTTAGTTAGGCTTATCACACAAATACAAATTGGATTCACAAATAAGATCCCCACCGTTACATGTTTTCTCGATGTTGAAAATGCATATAATAATGTTTTGGTAGATAAAATAGTAGCTATATTAGATGATCTAAATGTAGGTAAATTAATATGCAATTATCTTTGGAATTTTCTGAATCAGCGTCATCTTAAAATTAAACTTTCTAATGGTTATGACGTCACTAGACATACTAGTCAAGGTCTTGCACAAGGGGATCCTCTCTCACCTTTACTATTTAACATTGCTACATATAAAATTTGTCGTGATATTAAAAACGTATTTATTTGTCAATACGCTGACGATTTTGTTTTATATTCCAATTACAAAAGTCTCATAGAAAGTACTGAAAAAATTCAGCATTCCTTAGATATGTTCACAGCATTTCTTGAAGAATTAGGACTAAGAGCTTCTGAAAATAAAACTAAGGTTTGCCTATTTAGTAGAGGTCATATGAGGAAAACTTTAGATCTTAAATTAAATAATAATTTACTTGAAAATGTAACGACATATAAGTACTTGGGGATATGGTTGGATCAATCGTTACGGTGGACAAGTCATGTTAAATATATAGTTACTAAAACACAAAGATTCCTTAATTTGTTACGAGTTCTGGCTGGATCGTCCTGGGGTTTACACCCTATTCAATTACGTAGAATATATATATTTCTAATTAGGAGTAGAATGGATTATGCCTGTTTTCTTTATGGTAGTAGTGCTAAAATGCATATGTCTAAACTTGATAAAGTTCAAAATCAGGCGTTAAGAATAATTGGCAGCTTTATTAAATCTACTCCAATACATGTTATGGAGAGTGAACTGTGTATACCACCTTTGGAGCTTAGGCGACAATTTTTAGCATTTAAATACAAGCTTAAATGTAATGCTTTATCCAACAATAATATAAACACCTTATTATTTAAGTTGCATTCTCTTTTCTCTCGAAGTTATTGGCGAAATAAAAAACTACCTATACTGGCAGATACTTATAATAAAATGGATTTTGATGTTATGGCCTCCACTCCACGTTTAGAAATGTTCTCGTTACAGATTTGGACTAGCTATATAAATGTAAATAGTATAATCTCAACTCAATTAGATAGTGTCACAAAAAAAAACAATTATATGAAAATGTTAATTTTAAACCTAAAATTGTAAACGAACTACAGAGAAAATATAACGGATTTAATTTCATATATACGGATGGCGCTAAAAATGATAACGGTAAAGGTGCAGCGTTTTATGATTCAGTTAGAGGTAATAGTACATATGACAACTGTATTAAAATCATAGGTGATATTTGTATAATGTCGGTGGAACTCGCTGCAATCTCAGAGGCAATAGCTTACGTGGCAACTATGCAATACAAAAAAGTAGTCATATGCACGGACAGTAAAAGTGCTTTGCAACATATTGCTCGCTGCGCCTCTGGTTTCAGAGGTGTATCGATAGCATATATTATATTGCAACAAATTATGAATATTCACAATAGCGGAATAGAATTAAAATTCCAGTGGGTTCCGTCACATTGTGGTATAGAGGGCAACGAACAGGCTGACCAATTGGCTAAAATAAGTGTAGTTTGTGGCAAAGAAATGAATATAGCACCAAATTTCTCAGAACTGATTAATAAATATAAAGATAAATGCTTCCAGATGTGGAAATCAACAATCGAACGCTCATCCACAATGAAAGGAATTTGGTACAGATCAATTCAAAGTGAGCCTTGTCGTTACCCGTGGTTTGCAAGTAATAATTATCCTAGGGAGAATATTGTCAACGCTTTTAGGGTAAGATCCGGACACATTCCATTGAACAAATATAAATATTTAATTAAAAAATCGCCTACACCAAATTGTGAAGTGTGTGGGGTAGTAGAAGATGTGCATCATGTATTAACAGAATGTATTCGGTTTCAAGCGGGTAGACAATTACTGATGTCGACTCTTAACTTGGATTTACAAGATATTGGAATGTTTCACGGGTTATTATCCAAACCTAATAGTATTGAAGCACTGAATTTATTTAAGATGTTGAGTCGTCATTAATGACGCTCTAGTAGTTTAATTAGCTTTAATAATGTGTTTTATTTAAGATATTCAGCGTGTAAATTAAGTTAAGTTTACTATGGAGCTGATATAGTTAAAAAAAGCTCCTAAATAAATAAAAAAAAAAAAAAAAAAAAAAACATATTGGAAAACAGAATCGCCAGAAGAAAACGTTCTTAGAAAGCTGGCCTCATTACCACATAGTACCGAACTGACTACAGACACAGTCCACAGAAAGAGGTGCGTATTTGTCGTTTTTTTGCAATATAAAAAATTACATATATTCATAATCAGAAATAAGAGTCATCTAATACTATTCATCGTTCCACATCTACTTCTGTTCACAAATCCCACCCAAGATAGATTTTTCGACATTTCTCCGCTTTGCGTTTTACTTAATTACAGCCCTTTTCGTTATGAAGACATGATTATATGCCGATTTAAACATTAGCTAGTCCACTTGTTGCGAGTCCTGTTCACTACATGATTGGCAGGTTCCTTCAAAGGACTAGTACTCGGAGCCAATGATCCTAGTATATCAACGCTTAAATACATAATGCTGCATTTAAAAAGTTAATTAAAAACACATTAAAACTGTGTCAAAAACTTTTACCCCTTGTTTTTATTTTTTTTTATTCTCATTGGTCCCTTCTCTCCCGCCCTTTTCGGTGTCCTTCCATCCTCCAGGGAGCCCCCCCCCATCCCTGTGCGGAGCTGCGGAGGCCCCGCGCCCTCTTCGAGTGTGTTGCGTGGGAGGGACAGCGCCGCGTTCTGGCTGCGGCGGTGGGTACAGATTTGTCGCTGCGGAGTGTGGTTTCGGCCATGCTCGGCAGCGAGGAGGCGTGGAGAGCGATGGCCTCCTTCTGCGAGGACGTCATCTCGCAGAAGGAGGCGACGGAGAGGGTTAGCGAGGATGATCCTCTGAGCGGCCCTCTCCGTCAACGGAGGACCGAAGGGAGGAGGCGGCGATTTGCCCGCCTCCTCCCGCCACCGTAGCAGGACTTGAGGGGATGGGCCGGGGGATCCCATCTCCTCATTGCACGGGTCCGGCGGACGAGGGGAGGCAGCTGGTGTGTACGCCGAGCGGACCGTTGGGGCGGCTATCCAAGGGGACTAGCATAGTTCGATCCCTTGCCGCTCCAACAATACGGTCGGACGGTACACCGTGGGGTTTTAGTCCGTGCGAGTCGGACATAACCCACTCTCTCCCCCGAGAGGGTGGTGTATCCATAAGGGATTTCCCCACGTTAATAAAAAAAAAAAGAAAAAAAAAGATAGGTCCCGAATTGCATGAATCAGGCAACAGTCCAAGCCGAGGTGTGCCGCGCACCCTTGAGCTAGTTGTCAAAATAAAATCGGCTGAGTGCCTTAAGCGCTCGCCTTAGTAGTCCGGTGAAGCTGTTACGGCCTCGCTAAGTCAATAAAGTAGTCAGTTCGAGAAAAAAAAAACGAATTCGCATTAAATACACTATACAGGTTAAAATATTACTAGCGCCACCTAGCGGACAGTTACAGTACTGTTTTTATGAAAGGTACCTTATTTCTTTTTCTGTTATCATCAGCCAATAAGATACATACAACAGGGTCATAGGCCTCTTCCCGAAGGAAGGTATGGGCGTAATCACCACGCCAACCTATGGACCTATTGACGATTTCAAACTGTGACAAATCTATAGTTCTATATTTTCCCACACACGATGGTACTAAAAGAACATCTCTCAAGTTCAAGTTTCCTCATGCCCACCTCCTCTTCCCTTCCCTCTCCTCTCCTCCCTCCCTCCCCTTACCTCAAACACAGGCTGGCAACGCAAAAAAAAGGTCGACGATTTCGCGGACAGAGCTAGTCTTTACTAGGGAATGCGAAAGCGAATTTGTTTGTTTATTTGTTACGCTTTCTCGCCTCAACTATTCAACCGAATATCATGAGATTTTGCATACACTATGTGATGAGTACAGAAAAAGGCATAGGGTACATTTCAACCAGAAAAAGAAGTTTTGTTGCCCGAGCGAAATCGCTGACAAAGACCAGTAATAACTTTTTTCCTAATAAACTACAAAAGACGCGTTCAAAGTAATACATATAATAAGAATGTAAATCCAACGTGTATGGACGTCTTAGATTTTTGTAAAAAAAATTGTTGCATGTGCCTAGGAATAAGTAATAAAATACATTACAATCATTTTTAGAAATGTCTCTGCCTGTGTGTTTGTATGAGCACGCATGCCTGCTAAAATACAACATTCGTGATATACCTTCTTTACGAAAATTAAAAAAGTATATCTTCGAGTAATATTTAGTCTTTGTTTCATTAAAATCGGTTCGATCTATCAAAAGTTATTGCAATTTTAATGACGACGCGACTTAAGTACGTAGACGGATAGAAAAGTAGATAAGTAATTATACTTAATACATTTAAATGACTTTATTTAGTCACTGTTTTGTACATAAGGTTCCACGCGGACGAAATCGTGGGCATAGCTAGTATATACATATATAATAAATAATAGTAAAAAAAAACTAAAAATACATTCTTTCATAAAAAATCCAACTGAAAAGCAGAAAATAAAATTTAATAAATTTGGATTAAGAATAGTGTAAATTAGAAATAAATGTATATTTTTGTAAAAAGTGACAAAAAAAATGATAAAAATACTGATATCTGGAGGTGCTGATATTAACAGTGATGCAACGCATGTCGTGTTTTTTTAGTTTTTTTAGACTATTATTTATTTTTCATTTTTTAGTTAAATTTTTTTAACTTTTTTTTCGGATTATTGCATTGTCATCGACCTTTGACAGGTGTGCAAAGTTTGAATTAAATCTGATCGTTCAAAGTAGGACAAAATCGAGCTCAAAGGGGCGGTTACAAACATACATACAGGTGAAGCCAATAAAAGCGTGATAAAAAAGGAAATTTGCCCAAGCTAATTCATAGTCACATTACGCAAGGTTCGCAAAAATGAGTCAACAGTCTGTCCATGATGGCTTTTAATTCACTTTAATATTGTTCGCTCAGATACTATATACGCTATGTGTATGACGTGTTTCATTATACTCCCTAAATGCTGGTATTGGGATTTCAACACCCGTTACCATTAAATAAGCTATACACAAGAAACAAAATACAGAAGGTTCACTTTGCAGTAATCGTTTGTTGATATATAATACAGAAGGTTCACTCGTTTTTATTGATTATCGAGCCGGTACGAAAGTATATATCGCACTGCTATTAAAAAATCGCCGTCTCGTCTATTAATAGAAAAAGTGACAACCTGCACCTCTGTAAAAGAGTTATAAAAATATCTCTAAAGTGAAGCGAGAAATAGCGCTCTAATTAACTACTAACGACTTTTACCCCCCACCAATATTGCATCATTTTTAATTTCAAGAAAAAGCGACCGGGTGAAGACGTGTCACTATATCATGTAGATTACATTAAAAAGCAAAGTACCTTTATTAGTCTATGTATAAGTATAAGTGTATCAAGATACCATTCTTGAGAAGGTAGTGAAACCCCTTAACAACACCGTGTTCAATAACCAAGAATGGTCCTTCCAGTAAGACTCGGCGCCGTGCCGGGCCATAAAGCTCGGTTATCAAACTGAAGACTGGCCGTCGTCTAGTCCCGATCTTAATCCGCTGGATTATGATTTATGGTCAGTTTTAGAGAGTACAGCTTGCTCTAAACGCCATGATAATTTGGAGTCCCTAAAACAATCCGTACGATTGGCAGTGAAGAATTTTCCCATTGAAAGAGTGCGTACCTCTATTGATAACTGGCCTCAACGTTTAAAGGACTGTATTGCAGCCAATGGAGACCACTTCGAATAAGCTTTTTATATTTTAAATTGTTTTATATTTATGTATTAATCTAAGACACTGTAAAAGTAATAAATGTTATTTGCAATAGAAAATATTTTTTTCTTTGTTTCAGTATTTATGGCGAGACTAGGTATATATTTGTCTCTTTTAATATCGTTTATCGCTTCGAGTTCCAAATCATAGCGAAACTAAATAAGTTTTCACTTCAAAAAAGGTAGTCCGGTGAAGCTGTTAAGACCTTGCTAGGTCAATAGCGTAGTCACTTTGAGAAAAAAATACTTCAAAAAATAAAATAGCCAACGTCACACTGTGTTCCCAGGCGATCATCCATCCAAGTACTGATTGCACCCGAAGTTGCATAACTTCGGTGGTCGGACGAGAACCGGTGTTTTGAACACTCTACCCGACACAGTGTTTACCCCCACCACTTTTTGTCGCACAAAAAGATTGGCTATCAGAATTTGAGTGTAAGAAGCAATAATCCTATACTAATATTATAACGAGGTAAAGTTTCTGAGTTTGTGAGGTTATAGGGGGTAATATCTGGAGCTACTGGTCCGATTTATCACCACGCTAAGCCCAACAGGAGCGGAGCATCAATGAAGAATATTTCAAAATCGGGATGTTTTCGCCTTTTGAGAGCTTCCGCTGCGTGTTAGCGTTAGCCCAAACTGACTATTACACGTGAACGAAAGCGCGAGCAGAAGCTAGTACATAATAAATTTAGACAACGTCTTTACGTCCGAAGCCGCAATGTCTTCAACACACGTGTAATAGAGTAACATTGCTCACTCAACGAAGCCCGTATAGGCACACGTTGTAAATAATACAGTCGACGGGTAAATCTTCGAGGCGTGAACAAATTCACTCAACCCTACAGCCAATATAAAATAACAAAACATGATTAGTCAGCAACCGCTATATGGTTTCGAATTCGATCAACCGGATAGATACAATACCTTAGCCTTCTTAAAATTTACTATGCAAATGCAAATTTACTATTACCCGAACGAAAACTACATCGTCATTATTAAGCGTTAAAAATTTTCATAATCGTACTGAAGTTGTCCGAGTAACTCCAAGCGATTGGCAGGAGGTAAGTGAAGTATTTTTTTATTCGAATGTATCGAAAACTATGTTACTGTTAATGCAGATGATTTAAAAAAAACGAGACAGTGATAAAAGGACTACCAACAGAAGCGAAAACTCAAGACAATGGAATAACTGCGATATTTTCAGAATTTCTAAATCAATTATTTCAATTTCATAATCTGTCAATTTAAGCTATTAACATTAGTCGGGTTTTCACATCTATTGGCACTCGAAGCAATAATTATATACATTTTTATACAGTATAATAATTAATCAAAAATACGATGAGTTGCACAAGCTCCATACAAAATATCAATATTACATGTACACAGGGCGATATACTACACGTCGCTAGTCTCAACAGAATGTCGAGGTCATAAGGTCACAGGTCATAAGTTTGTCCCTTACTAAAAATCGCTCAACACAACTAAAGAGGTTTTAACTTCAATAAACGACAATAAACCTTCTGTGTTAGCTCATTTTATGATACTGAGGTATCAAAGGTCTAGAAACATAAGCGAGTAACTGTCTACCTATAATAATTGTTGTGAACGCATACAAGATACACATAAGTGTTAACGCTCTGTAAAGCAAATACAATTATTAGTACATTTACGAATTAACTGCAAACTGATTAACATAACTACAATTATGCTGATTTCAAAGTAAAAACTTATTTACAGATTTCGAAACCTACTTTCAATTTATACGTCTAGTATTTAAAAGAAAAAATAACGTTTACTATGATGATTACTTTATCTATTTACGAAGAATATTTTAAAAATAATATAATTTGCTTTCAAACACAGTTATTTAAAACAAAACGCAAAAACACGGCTACTTTTTGTTTTAATAAAATTATTTTTATTAGGCACGAGATGCACATAGGTGATATTGCAGACGCAATGACGACATTCTCAAAGACGAATGCTGATAATTAATATTAATTTTAACTTAACGAGTTTAAGCTAACTCGATCAGTAGGTGATAACGTCGATCGAAACAATCTGAGGTCAGACTATTTAGCGTTAACTAAATGCATATTCGAAAATTCCAATTGAACACGTGCAGGAAGATGTTAAACCAACTGACAGACGATAGACGATTTTGCAAAAATTCATCGTCCGCGCCCCAAAAAATAGGTCTATGTGAAAGAACTATAACAGACTACATGTGTTCCAATTCAATTTTAAGTGTCAGGGTACGTGTCTGAAAAGACAATACAAATTACCTGTTATCCTTATATCACCTATATACGGCTAAAAATAAACTTTAACATTTGTTTATTGCTCTGTATGTCTGAATTTAACTCAAAAATGAATTTACCAGCCTCTATGAAATCTTACACACCATCAATTAGAATACTTTTAGAGCTATAAAACAATTTAATGAAATCTTATACACCCGAAATATATGTTATTTATAAGTTATTGTACCTAATATAAAAAATAATAATAGCCTCTGCCCGCGACTTTGTCCGCGGGGAATAGTTACTTTGGGCTAACACTAACACGCAGCGGAAGCTCTCAAAAGGAAAAAAATACCCGATTTTGAAACATTCTTCATTGTTGCTCTGCTCCTATTGGTCATAGCACGATGATATATAGCCTTCCTCGATAAATGGGATCTCTAACACTGAAAGAATTTTTATTTTTCTAACACTGAAGGACCAATACTTCTTGAGATTACCCCCTACAACATCACAAGCTCATAAACTTTACCTCTTTATAATATTATTAGGAATTAGTATTATTATATGATAATAGAGTATATTACTATATAAAAATATTAATAATACTTTAGGTTTACTAAAAAACATTATTAGAAATGTAATATGTACTTATTTTAATGTTAACCGATTTCAATAAAAGTAAATTTTCAAAAAAAAGTATTAACCGACTTCAATATCAATCAAAAACCCATAAGGCACTAAAAAGCGGAAAATAAATAGTTTATCAAATTAACTAAATTAAATAAAACATATGAATATGTGTGCTACCTAGAGATGTATTGGAAGTCGGTGCCAAAGAAGTCGGTGGAGTTGGTGGCAAACGAACATACGGGTCACCTGATGGTAAGTGATCACGGCCGCCCATGGACACCTGCGACACGAGAGGAAACACAGATGCGTTGCCGGCCCTTAAGAAAGGAGTAGGCTCGTTTCTTGAAAGTTTTCTTACTTTGTCACGGATCCCATGATCAAAACCTAACCAAATTCTCATCAAACTACCCTTGAAGTACATCCTTTCCAATAAAAAATGAATCATCGAAATCGGTTAGCGTGATATTGAGTTATTCGTCTATTTGTCGTGTACATACTTAATGCAAATTTAAAACTTATACGGTTTTGCACTGGATGCCGTTGTCGGAACTGGACCAAATCGAAATGGGACCACACGGGAAGTACCAGCTTTAAAAAAAGAATAACCAAAATCGGTTCATCCAGTCCAAAGTTATGAGGTAACAAACATAAAAAAAAAAAATACAGTGAAATTGATAACCTCCTCCTTTTTTGAAGTCGGTTAAAAACCCAACCAACAGGTTCTCATAAAGTTTTGTACACATATGTCACTTTGCACATGATTGTTTAAACAATTTTAATCTAAACCGATTTTCGTGGCATTTTGTACACGGAAAGTATGTTATTTGAAAATAGTCTGCTCAGATTCTGGCAGTAATCGTTTCAGAAATCATATAATTTATTAAATTTGTAATACCATGAAATAAAATAACAAGCAGAAAACAATTACTATTTAAAAAGACATACAAAGACGCGGGCAGATGGTAATACATAAAACTAACAAAACCTCGATTCAGTTACCTCCGAGTTCAATAACATAACAAAATATCCATAAATGAACGTATAACAACAATACATTACATTAATTCGCAATTCCAAACAACTAAATATTGCAAACATCAAGGCGATGTTAAAACGATAATATAGTCAAGGTTTCGGTAGTCATTAAGTGGGTAACCTAATTTACACGATACATTTATTTCGAACACATAACTTCACTGCACAGTTTAACAACTCACTGACTATATTTAGATTCGGATCAACGATAAACTTGGTAGTATTACGGGATTGTTTTTGTGTAAAACTTTTTTAAATTGCAACGGAGATCCGAGCACGTGCGTTACAAATCGCTTTCCGACGTCTACTAAAGAATTTAGTTCATACTGTTCGTAATTCACTAGTTTGTGTCAAGAGTTACTTCACCTAAACAAAGTACTTTATATTATTTACAAGCAGGCAGGACGTTATTCCGCCCTGATAATAAAACAACCTTGACAAATTATATACCAAAATCTTCCTCATTAATCACTTTATCTACTGGTGAAAAGAAGTGACAGACAAACAGACGTGGCAGAGGACTTTGTATGTAATGAAATAATGTTAAATTTACAAATAAGTCGTATCTACATAGTTTTCTTGTTATATACATATTTGTCATTAACCAAAATCGTCTTTTATATGTACAATGAAAATACAGTTATTATGAGGCTCAATCACCTATAACTATTTTTTTTTTTTTTATCGTAGCTCAGCAAAGTGACTGTACTGTGCCTGATGGTGAGCACAGTATAATCCAAAAACAACGGCGACAACCGAGAGACACGCTATCCCTCATCCCTCACCGGTCGCCGCTGTCATGCCGGCTTGCATAAATGTCTCTTCACGTTACGCTTGAAGGACCCCATATTATAGGAAGGAGGGAACACATTGGCCGGGAGATTGTTCCATAGCTTCACGGTACGGCAGAGATAAGAAGTTGCGAACTTTTTAGTTCGTGCCCAGATAGGATTTACCGTAAAACTATGGCTCCGAAGCCAAGCGCGCGTGGTTCGGGTATGAAAAGGAGAGGAAGGGATTAAATTAAATAGCTCTTCAGAACACTCGCCATGATACACACGGTAGAACACGCTCAGTGAGGCAATGTCTCTGCGCAACTGAAGCGGCTTTATAAATTGTGTAATGTCTGAATCATTAACAATGCGGACAGCTCGTCTCTGCAACCTGTCCAGGGCATCTAGTAGGTATTTGGCGGAACCGTCCCAGAGGTGCGAACAATATTCCACACAAGGCCGAACTTGTGCTATTGAACATATCGGCATATGTATCGACTAAGATCATTCGATGCGGATTTTTTTGTAAATGGATCTATTTATTTTTTGGTTTTGATTAACCCTTTGTCATTTTTTTAATGCCCAACGCCGCGTGTGCGTGTCAGCTAGTTTATACACTTTAATAAAATTTAAGTGTTTGTTGTTTTTGACTTTATCTCCGAAACACCTGACCCGATTTCGACGAGACTTTTATTAGAATATAAATAACTTTCAAAGTTATATTTAGGTTTTTTTTTATATAATAAGGGGCAAACGAAGAGGTGGGTCATCTGATGTTAAGTGATCATCGCCGTCCATAGACACTTGCAACACCAGAGGAGTCGCAAGTGCGTTGCCAGCCTGTATTCGGGAGAAGGGGAAGTAGGGAAGAAAGGAGGGGGAGGGGAGTTGGGTATCCGGCGCTCTCACTGACCGAACGAAACGCAACGTCGGTTTTCTGCGAGAGGGTGGTACTACCCCGGACGAGCCGACCCATTCATGCTGAAACCAGTAATAGCTTCAGCGTGCTTCTACCACCTCTATAACATATAGGTAACATATCATTACACTTATGTTTTAGGTGGTTAAGCAGTAATTATATAAATTAACAGATATAGCTGAAAATAACTAAAAGTATTGTAAGGATTATGTATTCATAGCGAGATTACAATTTAGAGAGGAAAAGGCTATACACAATTATTTATTTGACAATTATCGATATATATATGATGGCTTATTTGATAGCGTGTTCGGATAACGTATCAATGGGCGTAGGTTCGAATTCAAAAGAAAACTAAATCAGAGCTTTCAGTGAAGAAGAACTTTGTGATAAAACTGTAACATTGTAATAGGGCTATTTCTAAGTCCGCCACCTGCTAGCTACCACCTTCAATGTAAAAAACTGTAGCGAAGCGTCTGTTCGTGTATTCCAGCAGTTGCACTTGAGAGTCAGTACCTTACTAGGTTTAGCGTGGTTATCATCTTAGACTACATAACCCGTATCGTGGTCAAACGTTAAAGACTATATAGTGTTTAAAAAAAGTGATAAGTAACGTAGTTCTCATTAAATGAAGTTATTTCCACGGTAACGAGAGTCGCGGAAATAAGCTATAAACGTTATGATTTTAGAGTATAGGACTATTACAGTATTACGGAAGCAGAATTTTTGTAATTTCTGACCGCCCCCTCTCCCTGGTCAACAAAAGTAAGCAATGTTCTTAAATCTCAATTATTACGTAAACATTTATATAAGTACTAGCGGACCTGGCGGACGTTGTCCTGCCTTGATAATAAAAAAAATGCTAAAAGTCAACCGCAGCTCCACCTACCGGGTCCAATTGTGAATCTAAACCATTCTCGGATCCACTGGAACACTCACACAAAAAATCATCAAAATCGATCTAACCGTTTAGGAGGAGTTCAGTGACATACACACGTACAGAAGAAATGTATATATAAGAAGATAATAATCAAATTGTTCTAATTCAGTAAATGGTTATCGCTGTCGTAATCTCCATTCAGATCCCCCAACCCCTATGTCATCAAAAATAAGCAAATAAAGGACCCCCCCCTCCCCCAATCAGGGCTTACGTGATACTTGAATGACCCCTATCTCTAGATTTCCTGATACCCGTAACTAGAGAATCATATATGCATGTCTATATCAAGTTATGTACAGTTCACGCCAAACATTTTGACCGCTCTTAACTTACTGGTGATAGAATACACATTTACGTACACACTTATGCGTATTATATTATATTTGTTATAACATAAAGACAACTCAAGGAGAAATAAATACTAATTTCAAATTTCTATACTATTTTAACATTACATTAAACTCTTAGTTTAGTTAGTTCGAACTTACTGCTACATTCAGTGCGGCCAAAAAGATTGGCGGAGACTGTAATGACCTGTTAGCGACCTTGTTACGTCATACCGACATGGTTATATAGATCGTATATGTAGTAATTTCTGTGGTTGAGTCACCCAACTAACCGCGGTAATCTGTGATATTAGTGCTTCCATGTCAAGCAGGCAATTTACTATAATAATAGGATGATTATACCGGCTTTGTATGCAATGGATTTTGTGTAGATAATTTATTGTAAAGTCTAAAATAGAATATTCTTATTTGCTGTTTTGGTACGTGTCAAATATATCAAAATAATTTGGTTTTTATTCATCAATATAATCTTATTTTAGGTCAAGTAATCACTAGCTGTTTCCGCGACTTCGTCCGCGTGGAATAGTAACTTTGAGCTAACGCTAACACGCAATGAAAGCTCTCAAAAGAAAAAAAAAACGATTTTGAAACATTCTTCATTGGTGCTCCGCTCCTATTGATCTTATCCTGATGATGATATGATAAAATCTACATTAACGCGAGAGAAAATGCAGGCAAAAGCTAGTTTAGTATAGATGAGCTCGCATCCAAGTACATCTCATTAGGCATAATTAACGATCGAGCTCTTGAATTCACTAGGACAATCAATCACATTTTATATCAATAACTAATTAAAAAACTTTCAGTACATTACATTTCAATATTCTTGATTATATTTGCCATTTTGTTTTCTCTTCTATAGGTTAATTTTAGTTTTTATAGATAACTCCTATTCACTTCTTCTTTTTCATTTTTTTCAAATTTTTATCAACGTTTAATGTTACATAACATAATTTAACAGTATTATTTTATTTAAAAATGCCGGCAACGCATTTGCTAATCTCCTGTGTTGCTAGTGTCTGTGGACAGCGGTGATCACTTACCATCAGGTGACCCGCCTGTTCGTTTGTCCCCTATAATATTATATACAAAAAAAGTGTAAATCGTATCGGTGTGATAAAGAGTTGTTCTACTATGCTTCTTCTTACTCTATCTGGACTGTTGACTGCTGCATTATCCAGTAATGTAAATAAATAAATGAATTCGTAGGTATATCCATACAATTGTAAGGTGAAAGTCGAAGGTTTTATATGTGATAATACTGGATATTTAGATCATTAGAACACAAACAAGGAGGCCCTAAGTAGGGTTGACATCAAGCCACCGGCCGGTAATAAAACATAAAAACCAAATCTTAATTCATAACAGGAAGAAAAAACGCATGTTGTACCAACCCTATTCAGGTAAAAAAAGAGTCTACACTTTAGGCAGCAAATTACAGCACCGGTATTAATGTAAATAAGATAGTGTTACCTTCTCTTTGTCCTCTTGCGATTTTGGCCACAAAGTTACGTTGATAACAATCTCTCCCATGTCTTGATTCGGCTTATTTGGATCTTGAAGGCACAGCACCAAGTCTTGCGACCGACCTAGTTCCAACGCCGTCAAATCAACGTGACAGGAGCCCATGAAATCGTCCTGAAGACCCCAATCATAATCGAAGACCTGGAAACAAAAGCCTGATGAGCATAATCAGCTAGTATACCTTCTTGAGAACTGCATCCGAGGAAAAGGCGGTATTCTGTGTGAAATATTAACTTTTAAATAAACAAGCCAAACTCCTGGTGTATCAAAATTAGTAAATAATTAATTCTTTTTTTTAACTTATTTGTTTAAATTAAAGTTTGAACTTCATCTCACTTCGTTTAGAGTTAAGTGATAATGTAGCTAAGCATAGAATGCGAGGCAGAGAACTGACTGTCAAGTTAGGCAGCGAGAACAAACGTGTGGAACAGACGAGCAATATGCAATGTCTTGACATTATTAAAAAAAACCTGACAAACTATATACCTATATCTGCCTCGTGAACCACTTTATCTACTGATGGAAGCCGTATGTAAATCGGTTCAGTAGTTTTTCAGTATATCGCGAACAAACAGACAGACGTGGTAGAGGACTTTGTTTTATAATATGTAGTGACATATATAATATTATGAATGTTGTATTACAGTAGTCAATTCATTTTTGAAGCCATGATGGCTCAATTGATACCCTGTTTGAACACCACATTGTTCTACGTACACTCGAATTCATGCGACTTAGTCCATTGACTTTTCATGTAAACAATAACATAGCGTTAGTGCTTTTTTCAAGTCTGCCTGGCTAGCTACTACTCTCAATTAGGAAATCTACGACCAAGCATTTGTTGGTATGTTCCAGCAGAGGCACGCGACAGCCCCTTACCTCTGAGTTTAGCGTGTTTACCGCCTTATATCGCATCGCCATATAACATCAGATAAGGTATCGGTAACCGTAAACAAGAGAGTACAAAAAAAGAATCTACATTACATTCAATGAAAAATCCAGAGTGACGCATTTCTACTGAACCATCGTTATTTGAATAACCAAATACAGTCATGACCATGAAATATAATATACTAGCTCCCAAGATTTTGTCAGCGTGGAACCTGATGTACAAAACAAAGTCATCTGAATGTATTAAATCTAATCACTATCTACTTTTCTCTCGTACTTAAGTCGCGTCGTCATTAAAATCACAATAACTTTTGATAGACCGAACCGATTTTAATAAAACAAAAACTAAAAGTTACTCGAAGATATGCTTTATGATTTTCTTGAAGAGGTTTTATCATGAAAGAAGTATTTTAGCAGTGATGCGTGTTCAAACAATCAGACGGACATATCCAAAATTGATTAAAATATCTTATTACATTTCCTAGATACCTGTAACAATTTTTTTTACAAAAATCTAAAAAGTACAGACACGTTACATTTAAATTCATATTATATGTACAGATAAACTCAAAGGAGCGATCCTACGGCAATTGGAAACCTCGATTAACCATTCAAAACCCAAACCCGTTTACCTTCCCCGAATGCTGTTTAAGACATAAATATTCAATTTTATTCATGCGATAACCGAATTCAATTCCTTTTCAATGAAAATTTCAATTAACAGGGTTTACATAAATATATCAACAAGTTTGCTTCGAAGAATATTGAAAATGACATAATATTCACCGCATAAATTGTCACAATATTTTCACAGATATTAAAGTAGGCCCTAAGGTTGGAACTTATCCATTGTTGAAGTGTATCAAGATCTCTAATTACGTAAGACGCGACCGCATAAACTTATCGAAGTAACACGGGAATACTATATTTACTTTCAAAGTACTTATAATATATTACCTAAGTCTAATGTAGGTGGATTTTCATATCCAACAATTATATTAGAAACTAGCTGTGCCCACGACTTCGTCCGCGTGGATCCTTATGTACCGAACAATGACTAATAAAGTCTTAGTTAAGTCGTGTCGTCATTAAAATTACAATAACTTTTGATAGACCGAACCGATTTTAATGAAACGAAGGCTTATTTATTACTCGAAGATATAATTTACGATTTTATTGAGGACAGTAGCAGTACTTTAGCAGTGATGCGTGTCTATACACACAAACAGACGGACAGACATTTCTAAAAACTAGTGGGCGCCCAGTGGTCGACATTCGACCATAGCTCATTGATTTTTTAAAGTTTGAACTTTATTAGGGTTCTTTTATCAAAGGGTATATCTCTATAATCAAAGGCTTTCATCATGTCTACTCAGTTATTTGCCACTTTTTTTTAATCATATAAACATTTAAAAAAATCGGTCTAAATGAAAATTGAAATTAATTATAAATTTGAAACAAAAAACAGACGGTTACATGAGGTGGTAAGGCTCTCAAATACTAAGTAAACATAACTTTACGAAAATAAAGAAATTTATCGCAACTCATGACACAATTTTCAATTAATTTTACACGACACCATAGGTGCGTGGTATTTCTGGGTGATATTGAATTAAATATAGTCTGTACATTATGAGGAATAGTGATATGCCTATGATCATTTGGAAAAGTAATGGATAGACAATAGAATCAAATAATGAATCCAAAACAAAGATGTTTTTAATACTACCATTAATTTTTGAAAATGAATTCATTTTTGTTCATAATTCATCATCATCAATGTACTAAATATAATTGCTATATCAAGTTGAACTGCATCATTGTAACCGCGGAGATGTAAGTCATGGATTACTTTCATGACCAAACAAATTTTCATATTTTGATTTTACAAATTGACCCTAAAGAAATACTAAACATTAAAATATTGACATTGACTTTGGAAATATTGCTTTACTCTTATGGCAACATGAAGCAAAGTGACATGAAGTGAAAGCAGTCCTGTTACCTAAAAATTTTGACATTCAATAAAACCAAAGAGAATTATAATTATTTCAGTAGTTCCATAAATTTACTAAAGATATATTATTTATCAATTAATATTAATGTATATTATGAATTTACATATTATATTATTCTAAAATTAACCTACAATTTGACCAGTTGATTTCAAAGGGCATATTGTAAGGCATGCAATGTCAGTCACGTTAAAAATATTTAAAAGGTAATTGGAACGTATGAAGGATGTTCGAAACGTCTTTTTCATTTACAAGTGTGTATATGTTGTGTAAAATTCAAGCAGTAGTGTGAGTAATGTATATTTTAATTAATTTAATATGCTTGTTATGCATTTTATATAAAAAAAATAGCTTTGTACACTTCTCTGCCATATAAACTTTAACTATGCTAAATTTCAAGTTCATCCATTCGCGCAATTCGCTTAAAAAGGGGTACAAAGTTTTGGCTTCACGTATTAATAGATGATTGAAATGTATTCTATTACTAATTAATCGAAAAAGTACAGACACGTTAGATATAAATTCTTATTATATGTATAGAAGAAGTTATTAGTTCCACTATATTATCACAGCAAGTTTGTCAATTGCTTGCTTAAACGATTCTTGAATGTACAGTATCCATTCAAGAGACATATTTGTGGGAATAAGCAAAGGTTTCTCGGATGGTGCCAAGAAAAAAGTTCAAGGTTACCCATTATGGAGATTTTATAACATTAGATTACGAATATTTTATGTATATACTGTATGTATGTACTGAACACTATGTATATTTAGTTATATGGCAATGTTAAGTTAATTTTATTATTACACTAGCTGTGCCCGCAACTTCGTCCGCGTGGAGCCTTATGTAAAAAACAGTGATTAATAATGTCACCTGACTGTATTAAGTCCATTTACTTATCTACTTTTCTCTTGTAGTTACGCCGCGTCGTCATTAAAATTACAATAACTTTTGATAGAGTGGACCGATTTTAATGAAACAAAGACTAAGTTATTCTCGAAGATATGCTTTATGATTTTCTGTGTGAGTGAGATTTTATTATGAACCCAATACTTTAGTAGTGATGCGTGTTCATACAAACAGAGAGACAGACAGATAGACAGACAGACAGATTTTTATAAAAATCAAATCAAAATAGTACAGACACGTTAAACTTACATTCTTATAATCATTACATAGTATAAAACAAAGTCCCCTACCGCGTCTGCCTGTCTGTCTGTTCGCGATAAAATCAAAAACTACTGAACGGATCGTCGTGCGGTTTTTACCAGTGCATAAAGTGATTCATGAGGAACATTTTGGTATATAATTTGTCAAGGATTGTTTTATAATCAGGGCGGGACAATGTCTGCCGGGCCCGCTAGTTAGGTATATGTATAGATTTTTACTTATTAATTTTTTTCATTTCTTATATACTCGTACTACCTAAGATAAATCTTATCCAAACAAACAAATTCTAACAAAACCGCTGGTTAGCTCGAAGAAAATGTCGTATGGCATTAAGCTCGCCAATGTACAAAGTATAAAATGCAATAAAGTATTCATTAATTTAACTTTTAATTGTATATTTATTTTAAGCTTTTAAAAGTATATTGTCCGTACAAAAATCCAGGAAATCTTTTTTTTTATAACATAAGAGGCATACGAACAGGCTGGTCACTTGACGTTAAGTGATCACCACCGTCTATAGACACTAACAACACCAGTGGAGTCGCTGTTTATGGAGAGGAAGGGAGAGTAGGAGGGGGGAGGGCGTCTCAGCGCTCTCACTGACGGAACGAAACGCAACAATGCAAACACTTTTACTTCACGTCGGTTTCCTGTGAGAGGGTGGTAGTACCCCGAGCGAGCCGACCCATTCATGCTGAAACGAGTAATACTTTCAGCGTGGCTCTACCACCTACAACAATGCAAGCACTGTTACTTCACGTCGGTGTTTTGGTGAGAGGGTGGTACTATCCCGGGCGAGCCGACCCATTCATGCTGAAACCAGTAATACCTTCAGCGTGGCTCTACCACCTACAATCTTTCTTATTAAATTTAGCATTAACATTAACACCCACCTTGATTTGTACAGCTTGAAATGGATCCTCTATCGGGACGGTGAAAGTTTCATCCCATACAGGGTTCAGATCCCTATATACAATCCTCGATTTGTGCAGCAGTCTTCCACCGACCTTGAATTTCACGTACGGGTCGCTAGTGCCTGACAACAAACCTGGTTAAGGAACCCACAAAACACGCAGTTAGAATATTTAAGAAGCAAAAATAAATGAAGAAATCATTGAAGCACGCTATTTATAAAAAAATACTGTAGTAAAATAATAAACAAATTCCATCATTTAAAAATACACTGAAAGTGCAACAGATAATTATCTGATTTGTATAGAAATTTCTGGAATAATAATTGTGATATTTCTTTTTTTTATT
The DNA here is from genome assembly GCA_036509395.1 of Antheraea yamamai. Lineage (NCBI taxonomy): Eukaryota > Metazoa > Arthropoda > Insecta > Lepidoptera > Saturniidae > Antheraea > Antheraea yamamai. The sequence goes on from AP028451.1 coordinate 4,271,244, forward strand.
CTCTTAATGCAACTAATACGTTATGTTTACGTGTTCAGTTGTTGGATATTTTCCAAAGCAGATGTTCTCTGTTATTTTATAGACATTTTTTATGATTCTACCAAAAGTGATTGTCACTAACATACGTCAAAGTGGTGACTTCTTATAACGTAATTTTTCATTCTGTTTTGACTCACATATCTGATATTTTACACCTTTTATTAACTGATTTCAGAGATAGTCGATTCGCTTGTTTTTTTTTTTGTGTTTATTACTACAGGATTTTGTTAGTTATAAGCCGGATTGATTTTTTTTTATTGTAAAGGAGATCGTCAAGGACGTTACTGTTCAAAATAAACGTATAGGTAGAGACTGAATATTTGTATGTCTGTGACAAACCAAGCCTTAACTCTAGTCAAAGAAATTAAGTTTTTCTTAAAATTCTCTTGATAATTAGTATTACCTCAAGGCAAGAAATGTTATTTTATTGACAATGTCAAACAAGAAAGATAATAAAATACTACAAAAGCCAAAGCATTAAAGTATTAGCAAATAATATATTCAAAACATATGCAAAATAAATTGTAAATATTATTTCGTGTTGTGTGAATAGTGTTTGTTGTGAGTGTAACAAAATAAATAAGCAAAAATGTTGCTTTTTTTTTTAAATAAGCTTACTTCTTCGAGATAGAAATTGATTGTGGCCGGCTTACTGTTAGTGATATAGAACCGTGCTGTGTAAGAAGTACGTTCGAATCTCAGCTTCAATTAAAGTAATAGAATAGATAGATATTATTAAAACAATTCATAATGTATTGTATTACTCCTACATAATGATTACATATTATAATACATAGTCCTCTGCTGCGCCTGTCTGTCTATTCGCGATAAACTCAAAAACTATTGAACGGATTTTCTTACGGTTTTCACCAGTAGATAAAGTGATTCATGAATAAGGTTTAGGTATATATTTTGTCAAGGTTTTTCAATTATTAGAGCGGGACAACGACCGCCGAGCCCGCTAATAATAATAAATTATTCCTATGCATTATTTTGCTGTTGATTATTTATAGCAGTTGTCGGATATTATCTTTGTTCGAGCGAGTTTATCGCAACGCGTGAACAAGTAAGCATTACCCAACAAAACAAGTGTGAAAGAGAGAGCACAAGACAACCATATGAACAACGAATATTTATTTACTTATGTAGTTATTACAAATTGCATATCGTTATAACGTAACAACTCACATCAACAGCAGAATAACTGACAACAGTTATTGTTAAAACCTATCGACATTAATAATTATTGATATATAACTGTTATTGCTATATAGTATTACGGCATATAACGACCACACTACTTACATTCAAGAGTATGTCAATACATTAGGATAGTTGCATATTATCCACAGTTTAGAACTGAATATTGTCAAGACAAGATAGCAAATTAAAAAAATAATTTTGATGAAGACATATATCGTGAGAAACATACCCTTAATTGCTGCTCAGTACCAAGCCGTGTAATCTTATAATAAAGCAATTTTTTTTTATATCATAGGAGGCAAACGAACAGGCGGGTCACCTGATGTTAAGTGGTCACCGCCGTCCATAGACACTAGCAACACCAGGGGAGTCGCAAGTGCGTTGCCAGCCTGTGCTTTGATGGAAGGGGTGGGGGGACTGGGGAGGGGAGGGGAGAAGAGAAGGAAGGGGAGGCAGGCCGCCGGCGCTCTCACTAACCGAACGAAACGCAACAATACAAGCACTGTTACTTCACTTCGGTTTTCTGTGAGAGGGTGGTAGTACCCCGGGCGAGCCGACCCATTCATGCTGAAACCAGTAATACCTTCAGCATGGCTCTACCACCTTCAAGATAATATATATAAATCTCTTTATAAGGATAACCCTAGTGAGAAAGTCTGGTTAATACGCCGTATTAGTGAACGTACGAGCGAAAATTACGCAAACTATATAAGTTATTGGTTTTAACCTTTGACCACAATCTCGTCTGGTGTTAAATGACGATGTAGTCCAAAATAATGAACACGCTAAACCTAGGACTGGCTCTCAAGTGCAGCTGTCCGAGCACACTTACTGGTGCTTACTAATAAATTTTCAGTTTGAAGGTGGTAGCTAACCAGGCGGTTTTACATAAAGCCGTACCATCATGCTAAGGTTACGTCACGATCTTTTCCTTCATCGAAAGCTCCGGCTAATGAGCAGGGATTCGAACCTACGTGAATCGACGTGAAAACTTATAATAATTAGTTCTTCCTCTACTTCTTACCCTTATCCCACCTATATAGGGTCGGCCCATGTTTTCCTTTTCCTTTCTCCTCTGTCAGATGTCATCTCAGTATTCACACCCTTTTATACACATTTTTTTTTTCACGCAATCGATCCAAACCTTTTTCGGTCTTCCTTTACATCTGTATCCTTCCAACTTAATGCTCTTGTAACAATTATGTGTAAAATTCTTTATTAATTGAAAGTTTTATTAGCAAAATAAATAGTTTTCTTACTATTTGTTACTTTGACTATTTGTCCGTTTCAGGGCACGATTGTTATTTAAATTTTGACATAATTCAACTTGGGTAAGATATAAGTAATTTATTACATTAGGTACCTAGCATAAAGTGCATTATTGTCTGATTTTTGAAAAAAAATAATAAAAATGTAAATAAATAAAGAATCACGACGTATGCTTACAAAGCTTTTTATCACATTTCATTACTAAAACTAGCTGATACCCGCGGCTTTATTTGTGTTATTTATTATACTCACAATATATTTAATATAGAAAGTCAAACCATAAAAAAAACCTGGAAAGTAACAATCTACTTTTTTAAATAAATTTCTTTGTAAACAATGGTTGCGCCGCTTTATATATATTTGAAATTCCCGCATTATTGTGATCAGATCACGCCACTTTGAAGTCCGACCAATTACCCTTTCCCATGGCACAGCAGTAATGGTGGCGCGCTCGTCGCGCTACCGTATATAAGCATGTGCCATGGGAAAGGGTAATTGGTCGGACTTCAAAGTGGCGTGATCTGATCACAATAATGCGGGAATTTCAAATATATATAAAGCGGCGCAAACAAACAATCTTATCTATTTTGTCTTTGATGTCGTGTCTATAAACATACCTAAAAGCTTGCTGACTCTGTTGTTACTGATATATGTTTACATTTTTATTAAAATCACATAAAATAAAAACAATAAAAGTGATTAGTGCTTGTATAGTGTTTTAAGTAATGTGTGAATGTGTATAGTTCATAAGCTTACCGTTTTTATCCATTGCTACTAGGTTTTGCCCTCTCTTCAGATGGATACTAAGTTGGAAGAAAGCGTATTGTCGCAATTGTTGTATGCGTAACCTTTGGTTTTCATCTGGCTCCTAGAACATTTATTTAGATATAATAAATAACATATATTATAACAAATACAACTTTATTGATATTATAGTTTAGCAAAAACTATTGAACCGATTTTGATAAAACATTACTACGATCTGGTTGACGACATTAGAATAATACGAACTATTTTTTTTAAATTGGCCAAAAAGAACAAGTAAATTGTGAGTTTAAGAGATATCTATGACATCTATACATGTAATAGGAATGTAAATGTAACGCGTCTGTACTTTCAGATTTTTGAAAAATATATTGTTGCAGATATCTATATATAAGTAATAAAATATATTTCAATCATTTTTAGAAATGTCTGTATATCTGTCTTTCTTTTTGTTTAAACACGTATCACTGCTAAAGTACTGGGTTCACAATAAAACCTTACCAAGAAAAGCATAAAACATATCCTCGAGTAACATTTAGTCTTTGTTTCATTAAAATCGGTCCACTCTATCAAAAGTTATTGTAATTTGAATGACGGCTACGAGACGAGAGAAAATTAGATAACTAAATAGGTTCAATACATTCAGATGACTTTATTAATCGCTTTTTTTACATAAAGACACGTGGACGAAATTGCGGGCACAGCTAATTATAAGTAAAAAAATTGAGCCGTCACGGGACGCCTAGCAGATGTGAACCACATGTGTAGCCTAGTAAACAACACTGTATACACTAAAGGTATGCGAGCTCAGTGCGGCAAGAGAGATTGCGCACAGTCGCTTGCGCATGGCCTCGTGTCGCCACGTCTCGCCACGCCAACAATCAGATTTACCCTCGCCTTTCACATCAAAAAGATAAATTTAAATATATTCTATACTTTGTATTGTCAACCAGTACTGTTCTGATAATTGTAATCTTTGGCTGGTAACGATATCCATCTCTCTCCGACTTGGACATAGAGGTATTCTTTGTTTCAATTGTCATTTTTTGACGTAAAATTATACAGCAGTAATATTTCCTTTTTTGAAAATATTAAATTATTTATGGAAATAGAGGTAATTAATTCCTCGACTTCTAGAAATTTTTAGTGCAGAGTTTGTACAATATCTCATAACGCATGAGAGCATTTTGATAGTTTTAGGAAATCTTTCTTCTAACTAAATCTTTATCTACTGCAACAAATCTTATAGAATATGTAACTGAGATTGCACGGGAACTGGACAAAAAGAACGAAGTACATGCGGTGTATACTGACTTCAAAAAAGCGTTTGATCTTGTACAGCACGATTTACTTATTATCAAACTGTCAGAAGTTGGTGTTCATGGCTCATTACTACGATGGTGCGAATCATACTTGCGTAATCGTTCACAATTGGTCTCTGTACATGGTTATAAATCAATGTCAAAAATCGTACCCTCGGGAATTCCTCAGGGATCGAATCTTGGACCCCTGTTTTTCCTAATATTCGTGAATGATTTGTGTGAACATATCTCATCTTCCTTTAAAATGTATGCCGATGACTTAAAAATATATCGCACAATTAACAACGATAGTGACGTTGTTTCTTTACAACGTGATATAGATTGTATCCAGCACTGGTGCGTCAAAAATAATATGATTTTAAACGTCGATAAATGCTTATATATAAAGTTCACAAAAAAGAGGAATCCGCGTCAAGTATCTTACTTTATTAATGGTTTCAAACTTCAAGAAGTAGCATGTGTACGTGACTTAGGTGTTATAGTTGATAGCACGCTTAGTTTTCGCCCTCACTACGATGCGATGGTAAAAAATGCCTCTAAAATGTCTGGATTCATTGCAAGACAAACGAAAATATTTAGAGAACCCAAGATATCCTTGTTGATATATAATACTCTAGTACGAGGTATCTTGGAATATTGTAGTCCTGTCTGGAATCCAACCTACCAAGTGCACTCAACCAGAATGGAACAAGTACAAAAACGTTTTTTATACCATCTCACGTTCATTGATAACAAATGCCACCCTCTACACTCATATCAATCACGTTTAGCTTATTACAATTTACAAACGTTGCAATCCCGTAGAACCATATTGGATTTGTCTTTTCTATTTAAGATTTTAAGTAATCGCATTGACAGTTCATTTCTGTTGGGACAAATAGGTATCTCAGTACCAAGAAACAACAGTCGTTTGCAGAATCGCAAAACATTCTTCCAACCGAAGTATTCGACAAACGTTGGCCAACACTCGCCCCTCTACCGAATGTGCCACAAATACAATAATATACAATCTCAATTTGATATTTTTCATTGTTCTTTAGCCTCAATAAAATCTCAATTGGAAAAACATTGTACTTAAATTTTTTAGCTTCATTTTTATATATTTTATTTGAATATTTAAACTTAATTTAAATCTTTGAGCTCTCGTATATTGTGCACGTTAGTTTCACATCTAGTAGGTTACATTAGTAACAACTTCATCGTATCAGTATTAACAGAATCAAACTCTTTTGTAACCAGTTTTGTGAAATAAATAAAAAAAAAAAAAAAAAAAAAAAAAAAAAAAATCTTAATCACTGGATCAGCATACGACGTATTCTTGTCACAGCTGACACAATACTGAGGTCAGTATTGGCTAACTAGCAAAGTTTTAACATGCCGTTCTCGAAGCACGTACAACGTCTCTACCTATCTATTTATAATACCATTCGTATAAACGATTATATTTACACGAGTGTAATGTATTATTTCGTCGTTTAATAAAAATACAGGTTTAATAAATGAAATCGTCTCAAATTGCGATCACCCCACTCTCCCTTTATATTGCAAAATCCAAATGGTCTCTGTGCGAAACCAACAAAATAGAAAAAAATAATACGAATGCAAGCGAAGTCGGAAACGGCTACTGGTTGCTAATGATGGAAAATAAAAAAATACACAACCTAAGAACATCTATTTTGCACCTTTAATAAAAAGTAACTCAGAAATTCAATTTTGTGGAAAAAATAAATTAAGATGTAGATGTAATATGTAGAAAATATCACCATTTATACCACCAAGGATTTAAACAAAATTTCGTAATCAGTTCACTTTTTTATACACTACCTACTGTCTGTGCCCGCGACTTCGTCTGCGTGGAAGCTTATGTAAAAAACAGTGATTAATAAAGTCATCTGAATGTATTAACTCCTTTTACTTGTCTACTTTTCTCTCGTACTTACGCCGCGTCGTCATTAAAACTACAATAACTTTTGATAGAGTGGACGGATTTTAATGAAATAAACACTAAGTTACTCCCGAGGATATGCTTTATGATTTTCTTTGTTACAGGGTTTATTGTGAACCCAGTACTTTAGCAGTGATGCGTGTTCATACAAACAGACAGACAGACATTTCTAAAAATGATTGAAATGTATTCTATTACTTATTTCTAGACACCTGCAACAATTTTTCTCACTAAAATCTAAAAAGTACAGACACTTTAGATTTATATTCTTATAACAAGCGGGCCCGGCGGACATCGTCCTGCTTTAATAATCAAAAATAATAAAATTCAACCGCAGCGCCACCTACTGGGTCCAATTGTTAATCTAAACCATTTTCGGATCCACTGGAACACGCACACAAGACTTCATCAAAATCGGTCCTCAAAAAAGTTAAATGTTTTTTTATTTAAAGTGGCTTTTTGTTAAGTTAGACCTCCTTCGTTAGAGTTCCTGCGACCTCGGCTATGATAAGTCTAACGACAGATAACAGGTCCATCAACCACCATAAAAACCCCATCCAAAATCCGTCAAGCTGTGATAACAAGGTGTGCCAAAACAGTTTACACACATACAGTTACAAAATCAATCTGTTATAACCATTGAAGAGATAAGAATTAAGCGTTATTTTTTTCAAGCGCCTGTAGAATCTAATTAGCATTTGCGTTTAACATTTTTAGTAGGCGTTCCATAACTGATTATATAGTGCAGCGTTTTTCGCGTGGATGACCCGGTGAAGCTGTTAAGACCTTGCCAGGTCATTAGCGTAGTCAGTTCGAGAAAAGAAAAAACGTGGATGACGACCACTTAGTAAGATAAAGGAAAAAAAATGTGTGCGTGTACTAGTGTACACACGTAAGAAGTGAAACTTGTTTAAGGCCTTATTTTTCGCAAAATGATCTATATGCAACTTTCCAGAAATTGGTTAAATAAAGTTAAATTAGATAAAGTTTAAACAAAAGGATTTTATTATCATAGACATGAATACAAAAAAGATGGCGCGTAACGGAAAAATGTGACGCGTAACCGAAAAATGTGACGGTAAATTTTTTTCCAACGCCGATAAAGAAGTTTCACTTCAATAAATATTTTATATTATGTAAATAATGAAAACCTGTCAGCCATCTTTATTTTCTGACAAAAGGAACTCACTAGATCCAAAAAATCTGCAGACGGCCTCTGGTAATGGGCTGGCGTGCCGGAGGTGGACGGGGTTGGGTCAACCGATGCCTGTCGAGTTATCGACGCATCTGTGAACAAATTGCTAAATTTATTTATATAATTAATTATAAATATTGTAACGTAAAATTTACAAAATTCCTAAGTGTTGCCAGCAACAGGCTCAGGTTTCAGGCTCACTAAGATAAATATCAGTTTTTAGGTAATAGTGTTAGGCATTATAAGAAACTCCCAAAGCACATTATTGATTTACCGGATAGTGAGTTCAAGTACCATGTCAAGGAGGTTTTAATCCCTAAAGGCTTATTATAGAGTGGATCAATATATGAACTATGGTGACATCTGGAAATGATGCCAATCTTCGTGCATCCACCTAAAACGAATGTAACTATTTATATTTGCAAAAATATGTACATGTCACGAAAAGATGAACCATATCGAGTTCCTTACCGGTTCTTCACGATGACTGGGTTGTTTTTCCGAACCGGTGGTAGCTTTGACGATCATAAGCGTCTGCTCAGGGCCTTAATTGTATAAAGTATTTTTGTTGTTTTTGAAAATAAAATATTCTAAAAATTGTTAGATTTTTATTACAAACTAAACTTTGTTCGCGGCTCCACTCGTGTCAATGTAGATTTCTTCTATCACTCGAGTACAGTATATTTCTCTTGGTGAATATGCTTGCAAAACCTTATCACGATCGGTTGCGTAGTTAAGGCAAGCGTGACAAACCGACAAATTCACTTCCACATTTATAATATTAGTAAAAATTTTACTCGGGATACCTTGAAAGAGTTATTTTTTTTTATTCATCCCAGAACAATATATCTTGAGACAATTTATGCTCCAATGTGTATACTATATATTTCAACAATTCTACATGGTAGCTTTGACAACCAAGAAGAACACATTCTTTTTTTATGTTGAAGTAAAACTTCTTTAGGCGCGACTAGGAGGTAACTGGACGACAATGCAACGGAAGTCCGTTACGTTTCTGTACTATCCGGTTAGATAATAATTCAACATAACCAAAACTTCTATTGAATCATAAATAATTTAACGCGTTACTTATCATAGTAATCTGTTCATACTTTTCTATATTTTATTTACTTTATAACAAAGAGTTGCTAATAATATTTCCTGTGTCATTTAAGTTCCGAATTAGCTGATAGATGGCACTACAGATAATGAAGTTTTGATTTAATTTGTTACTTACTTACATTGAAACCAAATGGCAGCACGGTCGCGCGCCCATTTACATAATTAATTCTATCGTATGATTTTTATTATTATTCTATTTAATATATTTTTTTTAATTTTTGATTCATTCGCTTGTAAACTATTTATTGACAGAATCAAAAATATTTAAAAAGTTTTACTTCATTCGCGTGTGACGGTTACACGCACTCATTTTTATAGTTTTTATCATTGGAACACAATATCATGTAATGTTAAATGACAAAGTAAACAAGCTAAAACTGGAGTGCGATTGGTTCTCAAATGTTGCCAGGACACAACAACAGACACTTGGCGATGAATTTTGAATTTCAGGGAAGTAACTTAAAGTAACTTAAGGCAGACTTAAAGATAGTTAGGTTACACCGTAAGAAGAAATAGGTATTGTAAAATCTAAAAATAATTCTTACCATCCCTTTTACGGAAGAGGCGCATTTTCCGCCACTTCCTCACGACGGATTTAATTTTCTTCATCAGCGCACAGTTTAGCAAAGCATTCACTATCACCCGACGCCATAATGTGCACATTTAAGTAATACTAATTAATGGATTTGTCTTTTTCTATCATTTAAATGAATCTACATGCTCACTTACTTACAGTATTGGTAATAAATTAACTAAGTATGTTAATGAAAAAAAACAGACAGACTATCAATAGATGTATGTTTTATATTTCAAAACGAAGGAAGTCTAAATTTAATTGTTCATGTAGGTAAGATTTCTAATTTTTTTTTAAATTTTCAATTTTTATACACCGTGAACAAAGTCCAAATTTTGCCGTTCATAAGATCTTATGTTTTTGAAGTGAAACTTCTTTATCGGCGTTGGAAAAAAATTTACCGTCACATTTTTCGGTTACGCGTCACATTTTTCCGTTACGCGCCATCTTTTTTGTATTCATGTCTATGATAATAAAATCCTTTTGTTTAAACTTTATCTAATTTAACTTTATTTGTATTCATGTCTATGATAATAAAATCCTTTTGTTTAAACTTTATCTAATTTAACTTTATTTAACCAATTTCTGGAAAGTTGCATATAGGTCATTTTGCGAAAAATAAGGCCTTAAACAAGTTTCACTTCTTACGTGTGTACACTAGTACACGCACACATTTTTTTTTTTATAAATAACAAGATCTTAAAGAAAACTTAAAAAGTAATGAAGGGCTAAAATTGGAGTTGAATCTTTTTCAAATGTAACGACACATAGGTACACAGTTCATTGCCAGTAACCGCTGTCATGGCGGCCTGCTTAAATGTCTCTTCACGTTACGCTTGAAGGAGGTTTACTATAAGAAGGATGGAACACACTCGCTGGGAGACTGATCTAATCCCCGGAAATTCATTATATATATATACTAGCGGGCCCGGCAGATGTTGTCCCGCCATGATTATAAAAAAAAACCCGGACAAATTATATACCAAAACGTTCCTCGTGCATCACTTTACCACTGGCGAAAACCGCATAAAGATCCGTTCAGTAGTTTTTGAGTTTATCGCGAACAGACAGACAGACAGATGCGGTAGGGGACTTTGTTTTATACTATGTAATGATATAATGAATAGATAATAAGAATGAATATATATATATATAATGAACTGACCTTTGACCTCGAATAACTTTTCACAGAGATGATTCTTTGAAAAATGATATCAGAACTTTTTTGTAGAGCGTTTATTTCTCTACAAAATATTCGATGGAAATTGCAGTGCAATTTATGGTTAATTAGTTACAAAAATCAGAAGATTTTTTTTTCCTGTGTTATGTTTATGGGAAATCGAAAAATGCGATGCGGACAACGGATATTAATGGCTCATAATTTTCAGAGGCCTATTTTGGTATCTAAACGAAACTTTTGAACCTGGTTCCGAGATGATTTTTTTAAACACCCTAATATATATGCATATATATACCTATAGATACGTGGTAATACAACCTAACAGCGAGTCAGGTAAAATGTACAAAAACTACCATAAACATTACAAATACAATAAAAATTACATTAATATTATTAATGTAAAGCAATCAAAGGGAAGCGTGCGAATGAAGGGCACGGCGCGGCGCAGAAACAAAGGTGTTAAAATATAGAACACCTGTTCACGTCACCTATAGTAATCCGCACGCTATAATGGCCGTTTTGACAAAGTACAATAGTGACTAGTGTCAATTTATTTTCGGAAAGAATATTCTCAAATGATGCTTTCTATTGCATTAAGCATTGACGCGAGTTTGCCGAAGTTGGTAGCTGTTCTGGCCAGCAATCCCATATATGTTATCACCATACAGGATATAAATGTATAATTTCGATTTGTGTCGTAAATATAACTACAAATACACTAATAAATATAATCCATTAAAGATTCTATCAAACTGCATTGTCTTTTTTTTGTTAGTAAAAACGTTAGAAGTTTCTTCGTGGAATCATATTACTTAGTTAGATATATTAGTCATTAGATAGATGCATAGTATAGCACACATGTATGTAATCAGTGTACTAAATAATTTTATGCCCTAAAATAATATATTCGATACATTTTATAACTAACTGCATGTTACTATTGCCAATAAAGAACATCAATTTGCATCTTCCAACGTGGTTAATAATTTATACGAAACTTTATTAGCGGACAAACGTCAAAACGGCCATCACAGCGTGCCGCTATTATAACAACACTGTGTAGCGATTTCCGAACGAGCAAATTTGAAATTGCAACGTACTTAAAACGCAACTATTATTGTTAACAGTTACATTTACATACAGTTACATTACACGCAATACGCTTCACAACAGTTTTTATTTTATTTCCGACCAGCTGTGCCATCAACTGCATCTGCTTGGAACTTAATGTAAAAAACAGTGACTAATAATATCATCTGAATGTATTAAATTCACTTACCTATAGTTACTTTTCTGTCGTACGTAAGTCACGTCGCCATTAAATTTACAATAACTTTTGATAAAGTGAACCGATTTTAATAAAACCAAAACTAATTGTTACTCGAAGATATGCTATATGATTTTCTTGGTGAGCTTTTATCGTGAATGCAGTAGTTTAGCAGGGATGCGTGATTAAACAAACAAACAGACATATAGACACACAGACAATTCTAAACATGATTGAAATGTATTTTATTACTTAGCCCAAGATATCTGCAACAATTTTTTTTTCACAAAAATCTAAAATTACATACACGTTAGATTTACATTCATATTATATAGAAATACATAGAAAAATATATAGAAAATACATAGTATAAAACAAAGTCCCCTACCGCGTCTGTCTGTCTGTCTGTTCGCGATAAACTCAAAAAATACCGAACGGATTTTCATGCGGTTTTCACCGGTGGATAGAGTGATTGATGAGGAACGTTTTAGTATATAATTAGTCAAGGATTTTTTCATAATCAGGGCTGGACAACGTCTGCCGGGCCCGCTAGTGTATAGATACAAGATACACCTAGGATATACGCACACGCCTTCGACAAAACAACACCAATTATTGTAAAAAGCACAGTTTTTACATTTGATCGAAATTATCTGATTCTGATAATTTTCTAAGTGATAGAAAACATTCTTTCTAAATAACATAGGTTACATTTTATTTATCATTGTGTTGTAATTAAAGCCCACTGAGGTTGTGAGTTTTTGTTAGTTGATAATACTTTAATAGAAAAGTTTTCATATCATCCAATCTCTAGAACGTTCCATTGAAACGTGTTTGTACGAAGTAAACGAACTTTTAGTCGTTATGTTTGACCGAGATTTAGATAACTTTAAAACGAAAGTTGTGGTTATTGATTGAACTTTTCCATTTCTCGACGTTTTCTTTTTATTTTTCATTTCCTTTTTTTTTCGATGACGGAATAAACTCATTGATATACAACCCATGATGCACACTTAACGTCTCACATACGGCACACAAAAATGAGTGCATAATTTTGGACTACGCACTCATTTCAAATAGTCTCGCGTCGCTCGCGTCCTTGTAAAAACAACTTTAAAGAATTCAGGTAAGGTTGAATTTGCAAAATCATAAGTTAATCGCATAACTATAACCACGTATGTATATTGGGGAGCTTTCGCCGCCGGTTTTGAGCGCTACTTTTATTCGAGACTGTGCGTCTTGGGTTTTTATATGTCAGTGAATAAACTACAATAATGTCACCTATATCACAGTTTTATATCGAGTGATTATTCAAAGGAGTTAGTGTGATAATAATTATAGTGATTTACGAAGAATCGATCTGGAGTTAGATGGCAACCACCACACTTAAACAGGCCGGGGTATGCCTAGGCAGTAGACTGTATATTTCGAATCATTATTAGTAATTAGTCTGGTGCTTACGTTTTTTCCTTGTAATTAAAATTCAAGACAATATTTTTTATTATCTTATAGCAGACAAAATCGCGGGTATGAACTAATAAAAATAAAATCAAGCAAATACACTAAAATAATATTTAACACTTGTCTTATTGAAACAAAAATACTTTGACATTTTTGTATACGTGCGTTACTTTTGGTCGCATTGCGGCCTTCCGTATTCCAATACACGACTTCCATGTCGAAAAACAAGTCATAATTTAATAGCTAGATTGAATAAAAGACTGGAATGGTTTAAATACTACGAACAGTGACTAGCTGATCATTCCATGTTTCAGGCTCAGTAAAACCAGTAACAATGTTTTAAGTAATCGTGTTAGGTTTTACAATAAAATCCCAAAGCACGTTACCGACTTGCCTGACTGTAAGTTCAAGTGTCATGTCAAGCGGGTTTCAGTGTCATAAGGCTATTATAGGACCGATCAATATGTGAACGATGGTGATGTCTGGAATTAACACCCCCTCTGCATTTGTGTAATGTATTTTTATAGGAACACTAGCGGACCGGGCGGACGTTGTCCTGCCTTGAAAACAAAAAAAAATCCTAAAAGTCGATCGCAGCGCCACCTGCCGGGTCCAATTGTGAATCTAAACCATTCTCGAATCTCCACGAACACACACAAAAAATTTCATCAAAATCGGTCCAGTCGTTTAGGAGGAGTTCAGTCACATACACACGCACACAAGAAATATATATATTAAGATGTATGTCAAAAAGATAAACCCGACTTAGTTTCTTGTGTTGACCGGGTTTTTTTCTCAGGGCTTAAATTGGGTAAAGTATTTTTGATTTTAATTTTTATCAACAACCTGTAATTAAACTTTCGCTCGAAACCCTGAACACAATCTATAAACTGCACACACAATTGACAATTGTCTTTAACACATAATTGTAGTAGTCCGGTGAAGCTGTTAAGACCTTGCTAAGTCAATAGCTTAGTCAGTTCGAGAAAAAAAAAACACATAATTTACACATAATTAGAAAGTGGTAGAGCCACGCTGTAGGTATTACTAATTTCAGCATGAATGGGTCGGCTCGCCCGGGGTAGTTCCACCCTCTCACAGAGCACCGACGTGAAGTAACAATGCTTGCATTTTTGCGTTTCGTTCGGTCAGTGAGAGCGCCGAAGGCCCACTTCCTTTCCCCCTTTCCCTTCGCCTTTCTCCTTTCCCTACCCCCCCCCCCCCCATACACAGGCTGGCAACGCACTTGCGACTCCCGTGGTGTTGCTAGTGTCTATAGACAGTGGTGATCACTTAACATCGGATGACCCACTTGTTCGTTTGCTTCCTTTTGACATAAAATAATAATAATAATAATTGAATGTGGTTATGATATTTGCTTCTATATTTGTCTAAAACTGTAAATATAAGTTTAATGTCTATGGATATGACAAACAGCAAAACTGTAGGCGTGACTTGACAAACACAGGTTAATGTCTCTGTGGAATATATATTAAATATGCTTGTTTTACGACACGTTGTATAATGTTGACAATAAAAATACAGTTATAATGTGCGTCCTCGAAAACTATTGGCTACATTTCAAAAGTTGTTTCGTAAAAAGGGTGTACCTTAATCCGCTCGCGTAAATATTTATTTTAATCGATCTCTCAGAAACAGTACTTTTTTCTGGAACGGACGTACTCTAAACCCTTTTCTGTACCCCTGACAACGTGTACTAGAACCCTTGTCAATATTTTTGGATGCACCGAAAATATCTGAGTGAATCTGCGTTCGGCGGGGCTTCCAGCGGGGCGTGCAGCGTCCAAGAACGACGCTAGCGAGCCGCTCAGGACACTCACGTATTAATGCATCTATTGGAAACGAACGCCGCACGCGACGCCCCGCTCGACGCTCGATTATAGCGTCCACTCTGGTCGAACACTAAGTTCGGGCTTGCGCGTAATTTCGTCAAGAGTGCAATACTTAATTTAAAAAGCGCCCAGGTTAAGGACATTAGTCTCTCTTTCACATCTATTGGCACACGGAGCAATAATTATATACATTTTTATATAGTTTATTAATTCACCAAACATATGATGGGATGCTATACTACGCGTCGCTAGTCTGACTCATGCCGCGCAAGCGTAATACGTTCGTTCACACTAGGAGCATGTCGTTGACACGAAACCATTAGCTTTTATCCTGCCAAAAATACCGCTCGATGCGCGTAAAGCAGTTTTCACTTCAAAAACGATCAATATATCTCTATAAGGTAAATAGTTCAACATTCAAATTCCTAGAAAATACGATTCAAGATAGAAACGATAACCTATTTTGATATTGAAGCGGAAATCGTAAACAATCTAAATAAAACGATGCCTTCCTTCGAAACAAACAAGTCGCGTCGGTGGTCTTGTATTCAGACATTTTTATGTCCTAGCTTCGGTGTTATATTTGACATTGACCTATATATTTTGGACGCAAAACATTATAAGAACAATATTTCTGGGGGCAATATGCTGCCGTTATCTTCAGAACTAAGCCGGGAATTGGCGAATAAAAGAAAAAAATACACTATTTTGTCAAACTTTGATCAGAAAGAATAAGAACATATATGGATTTCATGGCATTTTCTGGTATCAATCTCTATTAAAACTTATTTGCATAATACGCGTCAAACTGTCACTTGAATAAGCCTAATTAATCGCCACGTCTTACTTGGTATTTAATTATGTTAGGAGCTTATATTTATTAATTCTATTTGTTTTTTTTTATCACACTCAAATTACTAAATACAGTATGTAAGTGTACAAAGAATATTAAATACACATATAATAAAGTATCCGCTACGTTTATTATAATAGGGGATATTTGAAAATCGTTTGTAAATTTTAATAATGTACTTTACCAAATTTTTATATTTTACTTAGCAGATACACATCATTATAGATATATTTTTTGTACCATTCATGGAAAATCACAAATGTTAAAAAAATATTTTATTTATTATGTAGTTTGTAATCTTCTTTATATATAAAAATCAATCTTTGTATTTTTGTCCGCTATGCTTGCCGAAACTACT
This sequence comes from Antheraea yamamai, assembly GCA_036509395.1. Classification (NCBI taxonomy): domain Eukaryota; kingdom Metazoa; phylum Arthropoda; class Insecta; order Lepidoptera; family Saturniidae; genus Antheraea; species Antheraea yamamai. The sequence goes on from AP028451.1 coordinate 4,287,650, forward strand.
GAACAGATTGTGATAATAATTTAGGGGGGGATTCTGGGGACCCTCGAGAATGTTCCTGTATCAAAAAATCTATATAAATACTAGCGGACCGGGCGGGCGTTGTCCTGCCTTGAAAACAAAAAAAATCCTAAAAGTCGATCGCAGCGCCACCTGCCGGGTCCAATTGTGAATCTAAACCATTCTCGGATCCACTCGAACACGCACAAAAAATTTCATCAAAATCGGTCCAGTCATTTAGGAGGAGTTCAGTCACATACACGCGCACACAAGAAATATATATATTAAGATAAACGTTTTTCTTAAATATATTAATGAAATTGTTTCCTTAAAGAAATAAAGGGTTTTTGTTCTTATTGGAACTTTTGACACTACATTTCAATACTATTCATAAATTTTACCTCTTTATAATATTAATATAAATAACTTTTAGATAAAAGGTTAATAAGCATTTATAAATCTTCTAATCTTCGCTACGTAAATTGCAGTATAAAATAATTTAAAATGGTTGAATTCACAATTTTAGTACAAAGTTTAAAACCGACGTGAAGTAACAGCAGCATTGTTGCGTTTCGTTCGGTCAGTGAGAGCGCCGGAGGCCCACTTCCCTTTCCCCCTTCCTCGTCCTTGCGCCCCTCCTGATGTTGCAAGTGTCTATGGACGGTGGTGATCGCTTAACATCAGGTGATCCACCTGTTCGTTTGCATCTTATTATATAAAAAAAAGATTAGTTTTCTAAGCAAGTAATTATTTATCAAAACTATTATCAATTATTTCTATTCGCTAAGTAAATTGCAATATAAAATATATTTTATATCACTAAAACACAACTGTACAAATAGGCAAAAATAGGCAAAAGAGTTCAGTATCTTTATCTCAACCGATTTTCTTTTTTGATGTGAAACATCTATAGGCGCGGGTATACCTGATTTTGGATTGGCGCGACGTGGCGACGCAAAACATGAACTTTGCACTCTTAACGAAATACTCAAAAACATTTGCAACCCTATGTGTATAAAAAATAAGATTCAAATTGTTTTGTCGGCCACTCGTTAAACTAGTGTTACGCGGCACGCGCCGACGACCTAGCGCCCAGTTGGATTTTTTTATTTAATAAAAATGAATATTTATGTAATAAATAAATAAATGATTCCTGCCGTAACCTATTCTTTTAGGCATATAACTTAAACAAAACAATTTCGATGTTTCACATCTGCCAGGCGTCCCGTGACGGCTCAATATTTTTTTATTTACTAGTTACTGACGAGAGTTAATTTTATGTATACAAAAATAATAGATTTGATTTTTTTGTCTTTACTATCGACGCTTCAGAGTCTTTATTTGTCAAACTTCAAGATAATTACGTTTCATAATAATTGTACACACTTTAACAGAAATACCTTAATAATTTAGAAAGTAAAAAAAACATGAGATATGGTCGAATGTCGACCACTGAAGAACCGTTACTTTTAATAAAAAAAGTTAGAACACATTATTAGATTCTCCAACTGACTAAATACTCATAATGGAACCATTATCTATACGTTATTTACTCACCATTCAAAGCGAGAACAACTTTTCAAATCAAAAGTTTTCCAATTTCTATATTGACTATGAAACGAACTGACACTAAAGACAAAACTTGTTTAAACAATCGTACCAACATGATATAAAAAAGTTATTCGATTAATTTCGCTCGAACTACGATTTTTTTATTCGATCATGATATATTATTCACAGTGCGACGGCAAAAAACGGAGAAAAAATCGCCGCACATACAAAACCTTACAAAAAAAGTGTGCGGTCATGAGATGCTCGCCAGGAATTGAATTAATTACCTTAAACTAAGGAATCAAATGAAAATATTAATTTATCAATAATGATTTAATTATTGATAAAATATTAAATTATATACGAGAACTATGAATAAAAAACAAGGTGTGGCGTAAAGACAGACGATAGAAGTGAAACTTTTGTATTACAGGGAAACATTTTAACTAAAAAATAGAAGTCAATGTCATGTGGTGTTCCTAGGTCGTTATGATACTAGTCGTGTCCGACGTTGCTTAACTTCGATGATCGGGCGAGAACCGGTGTTTTGTTTATTTCAAATATATGATTCAGCAAAATTTCCAAGCGTTCAAGATTAAGGTTAGATTAGATGAGGTCAGGAGACGCACTCAATTGGCAGCGCGCGTTGCTCTCTGCTCGAATGTCAAAACGTACACACACTCGAATACAATAAAAGGAGACAGAGAGCGAGACAGAGAGTTATACGGAGAGGGCATAACGCCTTTTCCTTACGTGACGATTTCTACGAGTCGATTCCTACTGTAAGTAGCGTTAAGGAACTTCATTCCGAAAATCACGAAACAGTTTTGTGACAAAATCGTTCTAAATATCTATAATCCATTGGCAGTCGCCGCTGTCATGTTTGCCAGGAAGCATTTTGTTAGGTTATATATATTAGATATGGAGTTAGAGATAAGGAGAACCATCTCTGTGAATGAAAAAGAGTCTGTCAAATGCGTTAAATTAGAGTGGCGCTACAGTAAAAACAGGCTTCATTATTGTTCAACTAGCTGTGCCCGCGACTTCGTTTGCGTAGAACCTGATGTACAAAACAGTGACTAATAAAGTCATCTGTATGTAATTAGGTCTAATTACTATCCACTTTTCTCTCGTATTTAAGTCGCGTCGTCATTAAAATTACAATGACTTTTGTTAAACTGAATAGATTTTAATGAAACTATATGTTTTATGATTCTCTTTAAAAGGTTTTGTCATGAACGTAGCAATGATACGTGTTCAAACAAACAGACAGACAGATAGACAGACAGACATTTCTAAAAATCATTAAAATGTATATTTTATCACTTATATATTCCTAGACGCCTGCAACAATTTTTCACAAACATCTAAAAGTACAGGCACGTTAGATGTACATTCTTATTATATGCATAGCTTATGTCAACAAGTTTTATAAAAGTACTAGCGGGCCCGGCAGACGTTGTCCCGCCCTGATTATAAAAAAAAATCCTGGACAAATTATATATCAAAACGTTTCTCGTGAATCACTTTATCCACTGGTGAAAAACGCATAAAGATCCGTTCAGTAGTTTTTGAGTTTATCGCGAACAGACAAACAGACAGACGCGGTAGGGGACTTTGTTTTATACTATGTAATGATAATGATAATAAGACAATCAAAAACCACTAATCGTATTATTTAAGGTTGACAAATCTTCTAAACACTCAAGTTTTCTTACAGCACTTATTTAAGGTTATATTTACAAGATTATTTCGAACTATCCATTACCTTTGCCTATGCTAGCGCCATTTTGAAAGATCTCGGAACTATTATTTAGTACTTAGAGCTGGGCACTTTTTCAATATGTCCACCATATGAGATTGTCCTCCTTATCTCTACCCTCCATAGTATTCACATTGCCTAACACTGAAACAGGTGTTGAAAATCACTGTTATGGATTGATTTTTTTATATGGATTTACTACCACCCTACTCGATTATTGGATTTATAGGATGGCTGTATCAAATCAATAAGTTGTCTAGGTAGGTGGTAGAGCCACGCTGAAACTATTACTGGTTTCAGCATAAATGGGTCGGCTCGCCCGCGGTAGTACCACCCTCTCACAGAAAACCGACGTGAAGTAACAGTGCTTGCATTGTTACGTTTCGTCCGGTCAGTGAGAGCGCCGGAGACCCACCTCCCCTCTCCTTCCACTTTCCTCTTCCCTTGCTCCCCCCCTCCCTACACAGGCTGGCAACGCACTTGCGACTCCCCTGGTGTTGCAAGTGTCTATGGACGGTGGTGATCACTTACATCAGGTGACCCACCTGTTCGTTTGCCACCTATGATATAAAAAAAAAAAAAAAAAGGTCACGATTTGAATGAAAATAACAATAAATACGAGTGTTTTTTTTTCTCAATAAACTAATTTGATTTTGACATATTTTTATTTTATTGTATAACCCTGAAATTTCTGTAAAAAAAATACATTAAATGTTCACGGATTCGATATTCGCGGGTAAGCAAAGTTTACTGTATACAATTCAATAAAATCACAATATTTTTTTTAATATATTTACTGTAGTTTTTAATTTAATTTGAATAATATAACGACCTCATCACGAGTCGATATTGATTAGAGTATACATATATAATGAAATTGAGATGTCTTTTGTTTGTACAGGCTAATCTCCTAAACAGTTCAGCCGATATCGATGATATTTTACAGGTTTTCCAATGTACTATGTGAGTTGAATATCATTATGCTTTTCTGTAGGAACTGAATAATAATGCTAAAATAAATAAACTTAAAATTGATAAAAACGTTGCAAAATTACAATAAAAATAAGATAGTCAACAAATAATATGGAAGAATCTCGTAACTGTCTTCAAAAAAGTATACTAAGTAAGTGATAAACATGGCACATCATTTTAATACGTCTCAGAGTTATTTGAGCGTATTTTATTACAAAGCTCCACCACAATAACGTTCATAAATGTTCCAATTGATTGCCGAGAAAAGATAAACATAGTACAAAGGAATCACTATTTCTTTTAGAAACGCCTAAATAAAAATAAGGCTATGTATTCGATACAATGAAACCTTCTTATCTATTTTATGAATGGTTATCGTATATCCAATCCACTAGTCACGATTCATCCATTTACAGATCGAACGAAATCACTGTAATTTAGATGCACTATGTAAAAACAACAAACTGCATTTTCATTTTAACGCGAAATTTATAACTACGGAATAAAAATACAATTGTATTTTACAGGTCAGTAAAGCCGACGCGGGAAATTCGAATTTAGAACGGGTTCGTAACGCGACACGCGACCTCGCATTTAACTGGAGCGTCGCTTACTGGCTGTGTTGCCAGGCGTTCGACGTACAATTCCTGGAATACGTCTATGCCAATAAAATTTGTATGAATTTTTTTGGCGTGATCTTGGCCTGTCATGTAAGGGATTTTATTTTTTATTTATAATCTTGTGTTATCTGGCTCTATATTTTGTAATAATGGTGGTGGTTTACGTAATGTAGTTCGGTTATTAGCACAAGTGAAGTGGATCAAAAATAATACCACGGAGCATGGATTCTGACTTGCCGCAAAAACTCCCTGGAAAGTTTCAACAGGAGGACCACCATATTATTAGTTCATTGAAATGATCGCAAGAAACTTGTAACATAATCCAGTACGTACTCGACAGTGGCTTTAACAATCTACTAAAAGATTGGTTCCCAAAAAAAATATTGTACAATTATGAAAATAATTATTAAGACATAATATCATTTCTATGTTTTTCACAATCACCTTAAATGACACATTAGAGTAATTTATTTAACTCTAATGTAGACTAGATGAAAACAGAAAGCGTTTCAAATTGTAAATAAAAATTTGAGATATTATAGACTATAGAAATAAACAAAAATCTGTATCTATATAAATAAAAAAAAGTCGCTGCAGTCATAAGGACTGCAGACAGAAGTGATAACTCAAAACGACGAAATAAATGTGTTCTGTTTTGAATTTTCATATAAATTATAGTGTGTGTGAAGGACAATACATTTCAGAATTTGTTTATTGAAAATATTAAAATTAGTGTGGTTTTCATATTTATTGGCACTCGGAGCAATAATTGTATACGATTTTATAAAGTCATTTAATAAATCAAACATATGATGAGCTGCAAAATATCAATAGTACATGTTCACAGGCTCCTATACTACACGTCGCTAGTCTGATGCAAGCCGCGCAAGCGTAATACGGCCGGTTATGATTACGTAGCATGTCATGACGCGAATTGCCGAATGTGTTTAAACGCATCACTTCAGAACGGTTGCATTTATTTGACCGTTTTTTTTTCTTTTTATTCGATTTAAGCCCTAAAAAGGCATTTATCAATACAGCGATGTAAGCGGGACTGATATAAAATGTATGACGGTTGAAGCCGTTCCATATCGTAACTGTTTAAAAAACAATTATTTATTTGTAGACAACCTCAAATAGAATCGTAATCTCTTTTCAATTCATTTCTAGATAAAGATAAAATTAAGTGGAAGCATCAAAAGTGATCTAAACACCCATTAGTAAGAAAAAGGGGAGGAAATAAAAAAATATGAGGTAATCGTCGAGCTGAATAATTAAGACTAGAATAATTAAGAATAATTAAAAATAATTAAGACCATTCTCTCCACTTAGTGTTCGTGTACATACATATTGTTAATGTAATTAGTTGTATGCTGCCACATATATATTAATTGAGATTTTCTAACATTAACCTTTTCATTATTAATTGCTTACATTTTGTAATACATCATAATTATCCATCTATTATAATTAACTAGCGGGCCCGACGGACGTTGTCCCGCACTGATAATAAAAAAAGCTTGACAAGTTATATACCTAAACCTTCCTCATGAATCACTTTATCTACTGGTGAAAACCGCATGCAAATCCGTTCAGTAGTTTTTGAATTAATCGCGAACAGACAAACAGACAGACGTGGTAGATGTTTTCATGATGTCAAAACTATTAAACGTATCAGCATATTATGACCTTGCGATGAGGAAATTTAAGACCTCTTTTAAGAAGCGATACTTCTTATGAGAGAACTTTGAAATTGTGATCTGCTACTTTTTTGTTTTTGACGGAAAGTGGTGGGGTTAAACACTATGTGGAGTGAGTGTTGAAAACACCGATTTTCGTCCGATCACCGAAGTTAAGCAACGTCGGACGCGATTAGTACTTGGATGGGTGATAGCCTGGTAACACCGCGGGATGTTGGCTTTTTGTTGTATTATTTTAATAAAAATGTTGCCCTGTAATACAAAAGTCTTACTTCTATGATATGTCTTTAAAACACATTCTGTTTTTTTTTTTAATTCGATTAGCTCTTCGCCATTTTGTTAATATCCAACTAAGCAAGCGGGAAGCAGCTTATAAATAAGTATTAAAATTAATTATTGAATATGATATCACGCATCCAACCATGTAATATTGTAGTTTTCTAAACTTGGCGTATTCCACTACATGGCCATTGGCATCAGATAAAATTGCAACCACAAGTTAGGTCGACAAAATAAAACATATTGAGCCAAGCAGCTATATAATAACACATGCGATAAAACCATATCCTGACATTTATTATCAATAAACCCACACTCGTTTCACATATATGTAGTAGATAAAGTTAATAAGAGCAATTTAAAAACAGACGATATAATATGACCTTCACATATCGCATAATATTAACATTATAATTTACCAGCTTCTGGTAACTGATATATTTAATTTATGCTTCGGGAACAGTACTGTAATAACTCTTTTGAAAGCTCATTTTTCTATACTTATAAATTATGACAAGGTATTTATTAACATTGTGACTACCACGTTGATCATATATGACTGGCCATGGTTTATTTTGTGATGCTACGGTGCTCATTCGTGATCAGAGCACTAGATTTTCAGTTGAAAAATTCATCCGTGGCGTTTTGAAAGAAACATGATTTACGGCCAGGCAGTCAAGGTGTTAAAATTCGCCTGTATACTAAATATTAAATATTTACAACTATAAACATTTGTATAATGATGTTAGTAACAATGTTGCTAACATTGACATATTTCACTGCTCTTTCAAGAAATATTGGTTTGAACTATTTAAGTTATAAGCATGTTGATTTATTGTTAAAGTGTAATTCGCAAGAAAGTATAATCTATATTCATTTATTATTGTTGAAATATGCTGCAATAAAATATGCCGCAAGATGTACATATCTGTAAAGACGCTTGACACTGTCCTGAACTTATGGGTTAATACTTTATATTTGTATCGTTTTTTATGATAGTGTCGTTGATGTGTCAACAAAGTAAATAAATAAATATTTTTCTTTATGATTATACTTCAAGCAATGATGGCTCAGTGTTTAGTGTGTTCATATACTGTATCGGTCAACATAGGTTCAAATAATTAGGAATGATTTTGGTGAAGAACAACGTTGAAATGAAACCATAGCATGGTGGTAGAACATTTGTAAGTTCACCTAGCTAGCTACCACCCTCAAGTTAAAAATGTAATCGCCAACACCCATATGTGTGTTCTAGTATCTGCATTTGAGGGCCAGTGTCTTCTTTAGGTTTTGCGTGTTTACCATCTTGGACTATATGGTCATTTAACATCAGGTGCGATTGTCCTCGAACGTTAGAATCTATAAGGTATTAAAAAAATCTTTATAGCAAACTTAGATATAAATTAAAGTACATAATATACTAGCATCGCATAAATTCATTCACGTTGAATTACAAGATAGTAACACTTAGTAATAACACAATTCCATCCAGCTCCGTAACAACTAAAGGCACATGATCAAAATGGGTACAATAAAAACACCTTCTCCGTGAAAAATACTTCGATGATACAAATATACAGTCCTTGTAAATTTTTTTGGTCACTCTGAATATAGTCGTTAGTTCGAGCTTGAGCGTAATATAGTCAATAGTTTCAGAGTTAAAATATTATTATTCTAATCTAAACTTGGCATTTATTTATCATTAAGCTATCCTGATACGTATAATAGACATATAAAAATGTATTTATACCTAAATTTGTGTGTTTTGAGCAACTATATTCAGAACGGTCAAGAGGTTCACAGAGGATTTTACTTGATAAATGCACACAGATACATGACAACTATCATGACCATTAACTAAGTGTTCTTAGAATTTATAGATATGGGATATTTCAAGACTCGTATATAATACCATAGCTTCTGCCCGTGACTTTGTCGGCGGGGAACAGTCACTTTGGGCTAACACTAACACGACGTGGAAGCTCTCAAAAGGAAAAAGAAAATCGGATTTTGAAACATTCTTCATTGGTACTCCGCTCCTATTAGTCTTAGCATGATGACAAGCCTTCCTTGATAAATGAGATACCTAACACTGTAAGATTATTTCAAATCGAACCAGTACTTCCTAAGATTACCCCCTACAACCTCACAAACTTTACCTCTTTATAATATTAGTATAGATGTTCCAGGCTTTCCAATCATAATTTGGTATTTTATATATCTTATTTTGTATCCTTTAAAAGAGTGTGTTTTGTAGAAACGTATGGTATTTTAACGACATTGGCGGTTACCATATGGTAATATATATTTTATTATATATAGTTAAATTATATACTTATATACAACTAGCCGACCCGTGCCCACTTCGTTGGGCGGTAATAGGCATTATCAAGCTACAACTTTTCTCTAGAACTCAATCATATATATCTCATAATTAAGGCAGCGTTCGTAAGAAATGTTTTCGTTCGACCATTTTTCTCCGACTCCCCAGATATTACTCCCTACAACCTCACAAACTTTACCTCTTTATAATATTAGTATAGATTATAGATAATATAATTAGTTAATAGCTTCTGCCCGCGACTTCGCACGCGTGGAATAGTTATTTTGGGCTAAGACGCAGCGGAAGCTCTCAAAAGGAAAAAATACCCCGATTTTAAAACATTTTTCATTGTTGCTCCGCTCCTATTGGTCTTAGCGTGATGATATATAACTTATGACACTCACAAATAACGTGGCTTTCTATTGGTAAAGAATTTTCAAAATCGGTTTAGTAGTTCTTGAGATTACCCCCTACAGTGGCACCAACTCACAAACTTTACTTCTTTATAATATTAGTATATAGATTATAGCCCCTGCCCGCGACTTCGTCCACGTAGTAATAGTTACTACTCTGGGCTAAAGCTGACACACAGCAGAAGCTCTCAAAAAGAAAAAAACATCTCGATTTTGAAACATTTTTCATCTGTGCTCCGCTCCTATTGGCCTTAGCGTGATGATATATAGCCTACAACCATTCTCGATGAATAAGCTATATAACACTGAAAGAATTATTCAAATCGGACCAGTAGTTCCTGAGATTACAACGCCACAACGCCACAACGTCACAAACTCACAAACTTTACCTCTTTATAATATTAGTATAGAAGTATATAGATTATAGCCCCTGCCCGCGACTTCATCCGCGTAGTAATAGTTACTACTCTGGGCTAACGCTAACACACAGCAGAAGCTCTCAAAAAGATAAAAACATCTCGATTTTGAAACACTTTTCATCTGTGCTCCGCTCCTATTGGGCTTAGCGTGATTATATAAAGAATTATTCAAATCAGACCAGTAGTTCCTGAGATTACCCCTTACAACGCCACAACGTCACAACGTCACAAACTCACAAACCCACAAACTCGCAACGTCACAAACTTTACCTCTTTATAATATTAGTATAGATGAATTTTAACTAAAATTGGTTTATTGTTGTATGTAGATTATATGTCAATGTTTTTTATTAAATGAGTTTTGATAATGTTAAATGAATATAACTTAAAGCACGTAGATTTCAAATTTACAATAAAATGGTTTATAAATTCACGGTCACAAATAAAATTAATGATATCTTAAAAATTATAAAAAAGTGTATTATTAATATCATCAAATATAGTCATCTGACCACCACGACCACCGTACACCAGGTGGAACACCCGCCAGAGTGGCACGTTTGGGCGAGTCGCGTTCCGGGATTAGCCGGTGTATATCCAGCAACCGGGGGGGGATGCCCCTGACTGGGTCGCTTTCAGGCCGGCATGACTGCGGCGACCGGCGATGGAAATTATGTCTTTCGGTGGTCGCCATTGTTTTTGGATTGTACTGTGCTTACCATCAGGCACAGTACAGTCACTTTGCCGAGCTACAATAAAAAAAAATCTGAGATGAGCGTAGTGCCAAATATAAAGTAATATATAGTAGAATACATAGCCCCATGAATTTTCCTTATAAACCGCGGAAATTAATTGTAGTGGCAACACCAAATCAATCCTCCGGGTGAGTTTTCTCGACTCCCACTATTATTAGCCTTCTACCCTTTACGAGTAAACTTTGAATTTATGAGTTATTCGTCTATCGCGAACGGTTACTTGAGACATAATAATGAAATCTCATAAAGTAAATTATCTTGAAGTTTATATGATTTTGCTGTCAGTAGCATTATAGGTATTAATATGTTAATTTAAATCAAGGTGTTGCCAAAAATCTCCTTGGCTATTACTTTAAATGTGAGAGCCAAAATTTTATGAAAAAGCTTGCCTTTTCCATAAATTTGAAAGGGTAATTTATAAATGTTTGGATGTGAAGCGATGCCGACTCAGTAGTTAGCTTTTTCGGACAAATATAATTGAGATTTATAACATTATCATAATATAGTTGAAGATTTATTAGGTTTTAAATTAATGTTACCTTGGACAGAATAATATATTAATTTGATTTATTGAATATAGTCAAGGCTTGTATTTTGTTAACAAGAAAGGTAAATGCCTCCTCCAGAGATGACCAATATTCTACATTTTCTACTACTCGCGGCTATTGAGTACCTGCTACTTTTGTGATATCGTCTGCCCAGAGTGCATTGGGTCTTGGGTGGCCTCTTATAAATAAATTTAATAGCTGCGCTCCAAATAATGAGATGTGTTTCTGGTCTGTACCTCATTGGTCGAGTACGGAGCATGCAGGCGCTATAAAGGACGTTCCTGGCTGTCAAAATTATCAAAAAAGAAAAATAATTCAAATAAGCAGAAAAATGGAACAATTTAAAAATTTCACGCACCGCACCGATTTGTTTTTTCTAGACAGTTCGCTTTATACCGCCACCGTCGAAACATTGTGTTTCATCGTTTTTAAGTTTTTCCTGTGACTTTTAAGTTATTATATATCTCACATCTTCGGCACCGCTGCACCCGCTCGTCTGTAGGATAATCCTATAACGATAACACTGCACATTTCCTGGGACGTCGCTTTCTCCGTACTCGACCAATGAGGTACAGACCAGAAATACATCTCATTATTTGGAGCGCAGCTATTAAATTTATTTATTTTTTTTTTTTTATCCTTTTTTTCAATGTCTTATTGGGCCTGTCCATGTTATTGTCTTCGTAGTCCAGCGGTTACCGCTTAGCCTTGCCACATTACATGTCCAGCCCATAGCCATCATAGCTTTTGTGAGTAACTGAGAGCGTCAAAGGATTGTTTTCTTTCTTAGAGCAGTAAGGCGGATCTTCTGAATTTTCTTAATTTAATTCTTAATTAACACGTATATAGTGCCTCAAAACGATGTTGCATCAGATAATAACAGTTAGACTAGACACATTTCTACAGGTTTTTACAGGCATAATAATTATGTTCTTTGTTAACTTGGTAACTGAGACACCATCTGCCAGAATAACTACAAGAGGCGATATCAGTTATTTGATAGTTTTATTAGCAAGTGTCCGTGATTTCGTATGAATTAGAAACTATAAACAATGAACTTTAAAAAAAAATGATGGCATATGAAGTTAGATTCGTATCATTTTTGTAGGTGGTAGAGCCACGCTGATGCTATTACTGGTTTCAGCATGAATGGGTCGGCTGTCCCGGGGTACTACCACCCGAACCACAGAAACACCGACGTGAATTAACAGTGCTTGCATTGTCGCGTTTCGTTCGGTCAGTGAGAGCGCCGGAGACCCACCTCCCCTCTTCTCTCCTCCTCCTCTCTCCTCCCATTTCACCCAACAACAGCTGGCAATGCATTTGCGACTCCCCTGGTGTTGCTAGAGTCTATGGACGGCGGTGATCACTTAAGGTGACCCACCTGTTCGTTTGCCTCCTATGATATCAAAAAAAAATAAAGCTATCTAGAATTTGTCATTTAAATAATGTTTGTCTGTCTGTCCGATTTATATCTGGATTCATTAAAAACGTTTATTATTGACTACGTCCGGTACCGCTACGACACACCCGAGAAACGAGACTACAACGCCACCGAAACATTACTGGCGCCATTATTTAGACATACATCAAATGTATACATAAATAAGAAAGATTATATAGAATTGGTATATTACTTAAATAACATTAATTTGATCGTTATAAATATTTATGTGTTACTAAATTATTTTGGAGAAATTTAAGTAAATAGTAATTGCTTTGACTTCCACAGTTTGTCACATAAAAGAGCAAGATGTCTTTGATATATACGCACTTCTTTATGAAAGTTATTGTAAGGCAAAACACTGCCCGGATAAATACAGCGCCTACAGAGTGTTAAATAGCTCCCTGACTGACCGCATCGACTAAACGTATTTTGTAACACGTTTTTAAATCATTCCCCAACTTATACGATGCAGGAATTACTAATAGTTACTTAATAATGGCCGGTTAAATCAGACGCAGTTAAAGTAGTGATGTGGTTTAACCAATCAACCAACAGAGAATCAACAAACAACACCTATCCAATCAGATGTCCGCAGGATCGATCCCGGCATGTACCAAAATTTTTTTCGGAATTCGCGTACATGACTAATTTTAATTATCGTTTTTCATACAGTAACTGTATCTGCTGACGGTGAAGTAAAACATGCTGAGGAGACCTTATAAATGTTCTTGTAGTACCACCCTAGTACTGTTATATCCCCCGACTATATAAGTTATTAATGATTAGGTGCCTGGTCAGCACTTTTAGATCTAGACCGATCTTACGTGTTTAACTTAAGGATTTTCATAGTTAGTTCGGGCCGGACCGCGAAGTCGAAAACACTTGCTAAGTCTCTATTTAACGATTCTTTCAGCGTGTATTAAATATCTTTTTTAAAAAGATCGGTGTTTTTCTCATTAGTACGAAGGTAATTGTAGAACCCGATTTCTCGAAGCTTGAAATCGCTAATACGTCGTGGGCTGGCGTGGTGATTATGCCTATACATTTTTTTAAGAAGAGCCGATGGCCCTACATTGGATCTCCCAGGCCGATAATGATAATGAAATTAGACGCAACTTTTCCGTAAACAATTATTTTGTCTTACTTTTTGATATAACAACCTTGGGATATTCGTCAAAGACGGGTAAATTTAATTTATATGTACGTATTGATTCATATGTTATTAATCTTTAGATGAAATTTATACATTACAATTCGTATTTTAATTTATTCATCCCTAAAATGCAAAACACTTTGACAAGCGTTTTTGCTCAGCTTGCGTAAATTGCCCTGTTTACTTTTCCACCTTTTAAAATTTCCATATTGCGAGAGAGCGAGTTGTCGCGAACTTTTTTCAACTCGATTCACTTTTATCGTCACTGTTCACACCCTATATTACGTAGCATAAAGCAATATACATCAAAACATAGCCAAAGAATTCTTATATACAGGTTTATTTCAAAAACCAAGGTCTCTCTGTTTGTCTGTTCATTTCTCGAAAATATCTGAATGAATTCTGATGATCCTTCTTTTAAATCATAGGTGCATTTAGTGGCCAAGATTCAGTACATGGTTTGTTACATGACATAATAATATACATATATTAACCTAGACGCAAACAGTTGCTAATTAATAATAGATCTAAATAGAAAGACTATAATGTTAGTATTCCTTAGTCACCATGCCATTAATTGATTTTCACTAACTCAACTGGTCATAAGTTATCTGAGGTAAAAGTTTAAAATAGTTAAAGCTTAATGTATGGTTAATTTAATAAATATTTCTTTTGATCCTTAAATAAAATTGTCATTTTTTTATCAAACAGGAAATTGTGTAAAAATGTGACACAGTTTTGTCTAAAACCTTTATATATCGTTCCCTCAAAAGATATGCAATGCTTACTTACACTTATTCGTCTATATACATATATACTCGTATAATAAGGATGTAAATCTAACGTGTCTGTACTTTTTCGATTTTCGTGAAAAAAATTGTTACAGGTTTCTAGGAATAAGTAATAGACTACATTTCAATCATTTCTAGAAATGTCTGTCTGTCTGTCTATCTGTCTGTTTGTATGAACACGCATCACTGCTAAAGTATTGGGTTCACAATAAAACATCAGAAAGGAAATCATAAAGTATATCTTGAAGAATAACTTAGTTTTTGTTTCGTTATAATCGGTCCACGCTATCAGTAATTTTAATGACGACGCGGCGTTAGTACGAGAGGAAAGTACATAAGTAAATGGATTCAATACATCATACATACACTGTATTTTACATGAGGTTCCAAGCGGACGAAGTTGCGGGCAAAGCTAGTTATCGTATAACAATATTATAATTAAAAAAAAAAACTATTTTTCCTACGTTAGTATATGATCGAAAGTCGCAATTAGGCACCTGTTAATATTAATATTTACAAGTTTCACTACACTTAAAACAATTTTTCAGTTGTTAATGACTACGTCCGGTACCGGTACAACACACCCGAGAGGCGAGACTACAACGTCACACGGGGGAGCCACTATTGACCTGCGATACCGCGCTATTGACTTTATCGGGGGTGTTACTAATGACTTCTAACGCTATTGGTTCAAGTTATCGGCTGTTCATTATTCACACCGGTATGAGAACTTCATCGGTGGGAGTTCGGCATATAAAGGGCAAGATGTCGCTGATCTACACGCACTCCTATGTGGAAGTTATTTTAAGGCGAAGCTCTGCCTCTGAATAGTCACAGTGCCTACAGAGTGTTATGGGTTTCCCTGACCGACCGGCCGATTATACGTATTTTGTAACAAAGTACTAAAACAAATGAAATTAGAAAAGGCGCGGACCAAGAGCCTCTTTAATTTCGTCATCTTGAACATTATCTTCATTGTAGCTAATGAATAAAATAGTTTTATTTGGCCCATCCTACGAAATATATATAAGAATTCCACACACTCAAGCTTTCTATATAAATAATGATAAAGATTACCGTTCAATTCGTGAAGAGTTTCGATAAATTTCAGCATTTTCTAATCTTCCTTGGAACACAAAAAATATTCAATCCATTGGAACAGTAAACATTGCACTACGTAACACACTGTCGGTTTGATATGTCTACGCGTTAACTAGGTCTGATTGGTGTAGGTTGAAGAGACTATTTATCATTTGACACATTATTACGAAGATTAGAGGTTTGTTTTCAATTTTATTTATTTAAGATGCACAAAACCGAGTTCAATTGACAAAAATTGACAGAAATCCGGCTAAATGTGAACACGACATGTACAAAAAAAGAGGAAGCGTTTCGAAGCATAAACACAAAGAAAAATTAAAGTAAATAAAGTAGATATTAAAATGTTTGATGTGAATACTTCTTTAGGCACATTGAACATTATTTTTGGTAGCAGAGAAACTTATGATTTCCCGTGGAGACATGTTAGTAAGCGTGACCGACCACATAAGCTTGCGCGGCTTGCGTCACACTAGCGTAGCGTAGTATAGCGGCCTGTGTACATGTAATATTGGTATTTCACAGCTTAGTATAGGTTTGATTGATTAATATACTGTATAAAAATGTATATAATTATTGCTATGAGTGTTAATAGATGTGAAAACCGGACTAATGTTAATAATTTCAATATACAAATTCTGAAACTTAAATATTGTCATTCACACTATAATTAAGTTAAAAATTTAAAAGAGAATACTGTTATATCATTGTTTTGAGTTTTCACTTCGGTCGGCAGTCCCTATGCCTTGACTTTTTTCTACTCGAGCCCAAAGAAACGCAAAAAAATAGTGCGTGGAATCCCTTCGCGCGGAAGAAGTGAAACTGGTGTGGAAACGAAAATAGGAAGGTGTAGAAATTGATTTTTAATGAAATCATATTGTTTCTTTAAAACAAACTCTATTAACATTGCTTACAATTCACAATTGATCGCATCTTTTAATTATCATTTTCGAGTGGAGAAATATCCAAATCTATAAATTTACAATGGGATTATGATAACTAAAGTAAGATACGAAATGTTTGATTATTTTTCACGCTCTGTCTCTTTCTATTCCCCCTCCCCAGGAGCGTTGAACGTTTAACGCAACAGTGCTTTCATACCCCCTCCATGGTAGCGTTAAACGTTTAACGCAACCTTGTTGGAAGTCGCATTAGAAGTTTCACTTCAAAACAATATATCAAATTTGAAACGCAAACTATTACAAAAAGAAAGCATGCGATACGAAGGGCAATGATGGCCTATGTTAGTTCTTGCTAATGGTAGATCAAAAGTTATTAAGAAAATCAGTAGATTCTAGTAAACCGTGTAACAATTTGTATATAAACTATACAATATCAGCCATCTTTCTCCAAGTCTGTAACGACTTGATTTTATAATACACTAAATACATTGTCTTAATCTTATCGTGTGGGTGTTTTTACGCAATCATTCATACAAAAAAATGCAAACTCCCTGATGGATCGAATATCTGTCAGCCAAATAATATCTTGTAAATGTTATCAAGTAGACATGATAATTTGTTTATTCACAAATGGACAAATTCGTTAAAAAATTTGTGTATATACACAGCATAATGACTTTGATGGTTGTAGAATGTAATTTGTAAATATAATAGTATTAAAACACGCTGTATATCATGAACATAGTCTACTTTATTATTAATTACTAACAAAAAAAAATGTATGTAATATCCGAACGAAATAAATTATTATTAACTAGCGGGCCCGGCAGACGGTGTCCCGCCCTGACTATAAAAAAATCCTTGACAAATTATATACTAAAATTTTCCTCATGAATCACTCTATCTACTGGTGAAAACCGCATGAAAATGCGTTCGGTAGTTTTTGAGTTTATCGCGAACAGACAGACAGACAGACGCGGTAGGGGACTTTGTTTTATACTATGTAATGATGTGATGTTACGCTAAGCCTAGAGAAGGACTGTCTTTTAAGTGCACTGACAGAGTTTTAATTTAAGAAAATTAAGAATGGTAGCTTACCAGGCGAGCTTAGAAATAGCATGTAGGTATGGCTTGTTTATAACGTTAATCCAGATTATAACCACATGATCTTCATTATTGTCGAACGGAAGATATCCTGTTACGGCGACAACACGAAGATCCTTTCAATTCCTTAGCAACCAGATCAATCTGTTACTAATAGGTAACAGGTTGTAGGTGGTAGAGCCACGCTGAAGCTATTACTGGTTTCAGTATGAATGGGTCGGCTCACTCGGGGTAGTACCACCCGACCCACAGAAAACCGACGTGAAGTAACAGTGCTTGCATTGTTGCGTTTCGTTCGGCCAGTGAGAGCGCCGGAGGCCCACTTCCCTTCCCTCTCCCCCCCCTTCCCCCTCCCCCCAAACACAGGCTAGCAATACACTTGCGACTCCAGTGGTGTTGCAAGTGTCTATGGACGGTGGTAATCACTTAACATCAGGTGACCCACCTGTTCGTTTGTCTCCTATAATATAAAAAAATAAAAAATTATAAATAATACAGCTAGTTTCATACCTATTTCGGTATTCAGAAAGAGGTTTCAAAAGTCTAGAATATAATTTGCGCGGCTATTATTGTCTACGTAATGTCTATTCTTGATAATTTATTAATATTCATTCTAGGTCAACTGGCTCGTCTAGGGGTCAATTAAAGCAATGAGGTAAGGAGTTAAAAATGCAATAAATATGCATTTATTATGGAGTATTTTTGGAACGAAGTTCCTTAACGCGGTTTGTAATTGGAGTTGAGTAATAAAAATCGTCAAGTAAGTAAAAAGCGTTACATCGTCTCCATGTGATTTTCCTTCTCTCTATGTATCTTTCTATTACATACCAGTGTGTGTTTTTGCGATTATTAAAATTCGTGCAGACGACCATCGTGAGGTGCTGGTTGTATAACAGTACTGAATGAATGGAGATTCATCAAAACTTATTTTTAACTGACTACAAAAAGTTCCAAATTCGATTTTATCTTACTGTCTCAAAATTTCGTCATTTATAAACAGATTTGGAAAAAGTTTCATTGGAAAGGGAATATTTTCAAAGGGTTTCGAGAATATTGGACTTTGGAATTCGACAATACACAAGTAAATTCCACAAAAAGTAATGTATAAAGATTGATATACTGGTATGTTTATGAACACCTATCTAATGATCAGGGACTTTATGTATTTTTCTAGGGTATATTTTTCGAAGTCAGTTTTTTTGTTAATATTTTATTATTCAGCATTTTGATATGTCAATATTTTCTGTTCTCTACAGCACCAGCGCGCTACCTCGGCACGGTGTAAAACTTTAAGCAAATAAGTTAACAAGGACATGCAGCAGTTGAAGCTATAACCGAGAGATGGCGCTAATATCAATATACGAAATATTTCGGTAGACAATTTTACATCGCTTACTTGCAATGCATTCTAAATGTAATAGAAATGAACAAAGCTTTTTAATTGTTTAATAAGTCATTATAGCGCAACGATTTACTCTATTATATATCGATGTAAGGGCGTGTCTTCACCCTTACTAATAATAACCTCAAAGGCGCAAAAACTAGAAACTCAATATTAATTTTTTTTATTATATACTCGAACGTCACTGTTCCTATATATTAATTTTGTGTTTTTTTTTATATACCTGTATGTTTCTATATCACTAGCTGTGCCTGTGGATCCATCCATCCTCGTTAAGTAAAAATCATTACATAGTATAAAATAAAGCCCCCTACCGCGTCTGTCTGTCTATCTGTTCGCGATAAACTCAAAAACTACTGAACGGATTTTCATGCGGCTTTCACCAGTGGATAAAGTGATTCATGGGGAACGTTTTGGTATATAATTAGCAAGGATTTATTTTTAATCAGGGCGGGACAACGTCTGCCGGGCCCGCTAGTTTATATATATACGATATTTTGTATATAAAGATTTTTCTTCTCTAAATAATGAAAAAATAAATGCCGTAAAGAAGAAATATAATTAATCCTACAATAATTGCCCGGTAGAATACAGAAAATTTTAAAATTAAAATTTTGCATACTTATATGAAAATAACACTTACCTATCTTTATTACTGTTATTTGTCTCTTCTAAATAATAACTCAATATTATCATAAAAAGTTAAATTGAGGGTCAAAATTAGCATTAATATTTTTACGTACTACTCTTGCTTCTGCCCACTACTTCGTCCGCGAGGAATAGTTACGTTACTTTGGGCTAACGTTAAAAAAAACCCCGATTTTGAAACATTCTTCATTGGTGCTCCGTTCCTATTAGCCTTAGCGTGGTGATATATAGCCTATAGCCTTCCTCGATAAATGAGCTATCTAACACTGAAAGAATTTTCAAATCGGACCAATAGTTCCTGTGATTAACACGTTCTAGCAAACAAACACTTCAACTTTATAGTATTAGTATATCTAGATATCTATAACCTAACAAATATACCTAAGCTATTCTAATTATCCTATTTTTACTACAGGCTGAATCAAATTACGACATTTATGTTTTGTAACGGGAAGGGCTATTTCGAGGTTGATGTTCTAGGCAATAGTTTTTATTGCGTTTATCATAGACATATATATTATAACTAGCGGGCCCGGCAGACGTTGTCCCGCCCTGATTATGAAAAAATCCTTGACAAATTATATACTAAAACGTTCCTCATGAATCACCCTATTCATTGGTGAATACCGCATGAAAATCCGTTCGGTAGTTCTTGAGTTTATCGCGAACAGACAGACGCGGTAGGGAACTTTGTTTTATGCTATGTAATGATGATATTCTTAGTAGAGCGATAGCTGCACATATTACGCTTACCTTTTTAAATTAGTAACTTCAAGCAACGGGTTAAGCGGGTTTTAATGTCTAAAGGCTTATTGTAGGATGGATCATGTGAACGATGGTGAACGGCTGGAAATTTATCTGAATAACGTATTTGAAGATCAGGCATTCAAAATATGTAAAATTCATTAATTTTTCTATCGGTTTTAAAGCGCATGGCAGAAGTTGTGGCCAGCGGAATATGCCTGGCAATACTAGATACTACTTTAGAGTGATATTTTACAAAGCATATATAAAATCTAGCCATTTAAATTTAAGTAAAGTAGCTATTATTTTTAGTCGCCTTTTGCGCCTGGTATACATAGGACCTAGACTCAAACTCTGTGAGCGCGCAAACGTTCTAAGTACTTGAAACACTACTCAGAACTTAAGGTTTCATATGTTCAAAAATAAGTTAGCTAGCTCTGGGAGGTTGAGCTATAAGAACATCTCGCCCTTAAGTTTCTCAGCCGATTTTCTTCATTCTTTTTTTAGCGTAGAAAAAAGTGTTTTGGTTGTGTTATGGTTGATGTTATCGACATAACTGGACGAGCACTCGTATTTTTACTAGCTGTGCCCGCGACTTTGTCCTCGTGGAACATGATGTACAAAACAGTGACTAATAAAGTCATCTGAATGTATTAAATCTAATTACTATCTACTTCTCTCTCGTACTTAAGTCGCGTCGACATTAAAAGTACAATAATTTTTGATAGACCGAACCGATTTTAATGAAACAAAGACTAAATGTTACACGAAGACATACTATATGGTTTACTTGAAAAGGTTTTATCATGAACGCAGTTCTTTAGCAGTGATAAGTGTTCAATCAAACAGACAGACAGATTTCTAAAAATTATTGAAATGTACTTTATTACTTAATCTTACACACCTGTAACATTCTTTTACAAAATTCTAAAAAGTACAGACACTTTCGATTTGGATAAGCATAGTGGAATACTTGAAATGATTTCTGAAAAATGTCTACACCATTTAGTCCTTATAAGGCTTTTTGTTCGCTTTTTTTGTTACAGAATCAATAGTCGGTTCGTCAATGATCAATTTATCTTCGCTTCCACTGTTAGAGACAACGTCTTGTAACAAATCGACTTCTTGTTTTAGTTGAGAGCCATTTATCAAATAAAGCATGTATTCTGTAACTAAAACTGACTAAATGCAGAAAGAGTTGAAAAATTCATACTAATATTATAAATGTGAATGTACGTTTGCCAGTCTGTTACGTTTTCACGTCTGACTTCTTAACCGATTATTATGAAATCTTATACGTTGTCAGGTATAGGTACAGAAAAGAATATTTTATTTAAAACATAAAAGATTTCTAATATTGATATGGTCACTATAAGATGTTGTTAGGTTAGTTAATTACGTAATAACTTAAGACAGAAGGTCATAAGTAGGGACTTAATAAAGTGGAGCTTCCGGCTCCTAGGGATATTGAGGCCAAGAGAAGGGAGGTCCGGGAGGAGTGTGACAGGACGATGGAGGCAGGACCTGGCGGACGAGACGACGTCGTCTCGCAGAAGGAGACGGCGGAGAGGGTTCGCTAAGCTTTTAGCTTTTGATGTTAAACAACTATGCGGTCTGAGATGGTAAACACGCTAAACCTAGAGAGCCTGGCTCTCAAGTGCCGGAACACAACTAGAGATAATTGGCGACGGATTTTCACCTCTAGGAAGGTAGTTAGGCAGACGTGCTTAGAAAAAGCCATACCACCATAGTATAGTTTCATCACAATGTCACCTTTACCAAAAGTTCCGGCACATTGCAAAGCATTCAAACCTACGATTGTGTTATTTTTGTCTTATCATAACACTGTATATCATTACATAGTATAAAACAAAGTCCTCTACCGCGTCTGTCTGTTCGCGATAAACTCAAAAACTACCGAACGGATTATCATGCGGTTTTCACCGGTGGATAAAGTGATTGATGAGGAACATTTTAGTATATAATTTGTCAATGATTTTTTTTATAATCAGGGCGGGACAACGTCTGCCGGGCCCGCTAGTTTTAACATATACAGAGAAAATAACGTGCAGTTTCACTGGAACCATAGAACGTCGACTAAAATTACACCAGTAATTGTACTTGTTTTTCAATTACGTTCCATAAATATTTCATGTAAATGCAAATATGAAAATTGGAACATAAGTCGCGTGCTTTTCACATGCTATTTCAACGGATATATAAAGTACTAGCTTTTGCTTGCGGCTTCGCTCGCATTAATGAAATCAAAAGTTATTGTAATTTTAATGACGACGCGACTAAAGTACGAGAAAAAAGTAGATAAGTAAATGGACTAATACATTGAAATGATTTTATTAGCCACTATTTTTTTTACACTAGGTTCCACGCGGACCGAGTCGCAGGCATAGTTATCTATACTAATATTATGAAGAGGTACAGTTTGTGACGTTGTAAGGAGTAATCTCAGTAACTGCTGGTCCGATTTAATAAATTCTTATATAAAACAAAGTCTTATATATAACTCATTTATCGAGGAAGGTTATAAGCTATAATATCATCACTCTAAGACTAATAGGAGCGGAGCACCAATGAATAATGTTTCAAAATCGGGATTTTTTTCCTTTTAAGAGATTCCGCTGCATGTTAGCGTTAGCCCAAAATAACTATTGCACGCGGACGAAGTCGCCGGCAGAGGCTAGTTGGTAATAAACGTGATAATTCGGTTCAAATATTAAATACCTCCGCATAGTAATAATCCTTACTAATATCATAATTATGACAGTTTGTTTGTTTGTTACGCCTTAACTACTCAATCGATCATCATTAAAATTTGCAAACACGTAGTCAGGATAGTTAAAATCTACATAAACTGGAGCGAATCTGCGAGCAAATACTAATTAAATGTAAGCGAAACACCAGGACACTGTTATTTAAGGCATAATGTTGCTTCTGTGACTAATAAAATTGTCGTCGATAGAATCAATATCTCTTTCTACAAAGAACCAGTAATGGGGACGATTAGGATGGATGGCTTCTATCGCTTGACTTTATTGCTTATTATTTTGCATGTTGTGGATATTGTAGCGTTCAATTGAAACAATTTTTTATATATAAGTGCTTAAAGACTTGAAGTTTTTAAAGCACTTATGGGACTCGTAAAGATTTTCCATCGGGAGCGCCACTGTAGGAGTCTCGGTATCACATCGGAAAATACTACTGTCGGTACCTAGACTGACTCGGAGAGCTTAACTCGGAATGCGTAAAATAGACTGTTGAATTTTAACTCCATATATGATATTTACACAAAAGACCGTTCAATTGTTAGAATGGCATGTTCTATTTACAAAAAATTCAAACGTTTCAGCCAGTCTGTCTAAGAGGGAGACATATTCGAGAGCCACACACTCAGTAGCAATGGAATCATTTTCAGGTGTTTTTGCTACTATATAAACTTTAACAAATCTCGAAATATTGTAACCTTAGCCACATTTATGTCCTCATTACTGGGTTATTTAAGATATTTTAGGGAGTTTCACAATGAATATAATTTAAGAAGATCACCTCGGATGATTCGATGACGCGGTGAGTTGGCCGGTGTGCTGTGATCAGAACTCTGGTCTCCTCCATACTCTGTGCCGCTGCTGTCAGGACCGGGAGCCAGAGAAAACACCGTGCCAGCTGGACACCGCTCTCTGCTTCTGCTGCGCTGCCATCGACTCTTGGGGAAACAAGAGACGAATTTGTTAATGTAAATCTTTGGTAAATTCTTGGAGTTTGAATTGGAAGGGTTTGTATGCAAGTGTATATTATCAATCATCCTCTTCGAACAGCAGAACGAGCTGCATTTTTGCATATAGAATTCCAAAACATCCAAAATATTATTCAAACTCCAACTACGGCCTACAAACATACAGCATTACGATGTCATTCACTTGTAAGATGTACATTAATTGATTACTACAGCAGATCTAGCGAAGGGAGTTATATTCATTACAAGTTGGACATTTCCTTTCTATTATATCTGTATGAAGGCATATATGTTTCACTAGATAAGGTTAACTTAGCTCGCATGGTTAGTCTAGTTCGATTCCCATTGTATCCAATGTAACAGCCCTAGACGAAGATAGGCCTCTTTGGAGCAGTTGATCTTGTTGCCAAGCCGCTGAGTGCCCATCGCTCCCCATAAATAGCAACACCCCAATAGCGTATATTAACTTGGAAAAAAAAGACCGTAGCATTCTGGCTTGCATCATCCCATTGTTCACATCCATAGTAAATTCTCATATGTCCACCAAACTAAAAACAATTAATATAGCATAGTATTTTTAAAGTTTCTCATTATTTATATATTCCTGTCTCCTTTAATGAAGACGTCACATTCTCAGTCATACTCAAATTAGATGAAAGAATTAATCGCAATATTACAATTAATTAAAAGTACTCTCTCATATTAATTGGAATACCTCGGCAACTCAAACATCATACTTGACCTGAATAAAGTAGTCACTACGTGACTTGACGAGTTTCCCTACACCGATTCCCTATTCAGCCCTTCATTGCTTCCGTAACGTTTCGCTGTTCAAACAGGGTTGTAATTAGAACATATCCATTTGAAAGGTACTTTAGCCCTTTTGAAATGACGATGGTTGTTCCAAGAATTTAGCTAATATTTCTCCTGTCTTAAACATGACATTATTCTTATTGTCTAGTAAAGAACTTAGTGTTAGCTATGTGAGCATATTATATAGATATTTGGATAGATTTTGATAGAATACTAGCTGACCCGTCCACGTGTTGCTGTGGCTCAGTTATAACATGTTGAATTGAATAAAGCACATGCATCATAAAATAGATTTGGAGTTGAAAAAGACATTCAAATTTTTAAAACGGCGCCATCTATAATGTATCTATAACAGTTGGACCTATACTTTTTTGTCAACAAATTAATTTAAAGCGCCATCTGTTCGGGACTGATGGAATAATAACAATAACCAATATTGGCAATAATTTAATTTTTAATAAAAAAAATATTGAGGACATTAATCGAAATATTAATTATGCTATCTCTCAAGTTGGACCAAATTATACACAAATGCCAACTTCATAAAGTTCGGTTGAGCAGTTTCGGCGTTCGTCGTGGACAAACATAATGACACTAACGTGGTATATATTGTGACAGTTATTTGTAGTAACGAAGAAAATTATACCAAATCTTTATTTTACAGTACAACCATGTAGTATAATAAAATGAGAAATGAGAGTCTCAATTTGTCAGTTCTGACAATATTTTTGAAGATTTCCTTACTGTCTTCTGCTTCACTCACTCGGCTACTTATTTGTATGGATATACTTCAACCCGATTTTTTTACGTTTTTTATACAATTTCTCAAATGTTTTCTCTCATACATTCAACAGTCAATTTTTATTTAGATGAATTTAAATTATGAAATGTTAAAATCAGTCAAAAACTGTAAAAACAATTATGGTCCCGTAACTCCTTATTTCCTTTAATAAATATTTTAAAAGGTTTAAGACGATGGTACTGATATATAACAGGTAAACACAAGTTCCTTAATTAACATGACAAAGAAATGAATTGAAAATACTTGTGAATTGGCAGACAAGCGACAACCTCGAAACGGTTTCAAAGTAGCTTCTATGAATAAAAATTAACATTATTGGATGCAAGCCTCCTTAAAACCGAGAAGTACGTTCTTCAACCCACAAGCCTAAGATGGATTATAAGATTTTGAGAGACATTCATTAATAATTGAATGTTTCTTTCTAAGAAATTCCATAAAGGTCTTTTAGACTTTTAAGGGCCATGACAACACCGTCAGCGACTGCTTTATTTCCTTTTAATGGACTAATCTTTTTCCGTATTTTCGTGTGTATTTTTGTATCGATAATTAAAGCAATAATAAATATTAACGCGTTGGTGGCTCAGTGGTTAGTATATTGGGACTTCGGTTCGAGTTCTGATGAATGATCGGCAGCTTTCAGTGAAGAAACCGCAGCGTGATAGTAAGATTTTTCAAAGCTCGCCCTAGATATCATCTTGAAGTTGAAAATCTGTCACCGAGCTACCTATGGATGTTGGTGGCGCCGTTGCGTTTTCGACGCCACCGAAGCGGGGGTTTCTATGTTAATTAAGTGGACTGTATTTGCGGGGGATGCTATATTTGATACTCAACTATATTGCGATCAAATACGACGAGGGAGACAAGACTAGGATTTGTCTACTAGGTCTATGGCGTGTTTGACGCGCTACCAACGTAAGCATGTGCCACCATAGGAAGGGGTGATGAAGCGGGATGGAAAGTGTCGCGATCTGATCACCATATTGCGTTAAATTTAAAATATATAAAGCGGCGCAACCAGATGTGTTCCGGTAACTGTACTTAAGAGCCAGTATTTTTAGGTCTAGCGTGTTTACCACCTTGAACTACATCGTAATTTAACTCCAGATCGGGCTGTGGTTAAAGGCTAATTTTAATAATTAGTATATTCTCC
Source organism: Antheraea yamamai (assembly GCA_036509395.1). Taxonomy (NCBI): domain Eukaryota; kingdom Metazoa; phylum Arthropoda; class Insecta; order Lepidoptera; family Saturniidae; genus Antheraea; species Antheraea yamamai. The sequence goes on from AP028451.1 coordinate 4,314,791, forward strand.
GAATATTTAAAAAATGTAATTAATAAATTTTCAGATTTGTGAAAGACCTCCATATCTATGACAATTTAATTACGAGTAGATCAAAGATTTCGTTGTGAAAAAGTATCAAATAGACAAATGGACATAATTACCTTCGTTTTTATATTATTTGTGTGAATTGACAACAGTAAAACAATAATAAGCATTTCGATAGGCACATTTGTACCTTTTTAAATTTTCACATCACTCTGCCTTTGTAGTATTTTTGTTACATTTGTTGCTAATTTGTATTATCGCATTGTACACATGTACTATTGCATTGTCGCATATTTAATTTAATATTTTCATGATGTATTCTTTATATTTTATGAGTTCTGTAATATTTTTGTTAAGCTCCCGAATACACGTCCGTACAATGCTATGGCCGCCCATTGAATATCAGCGCTATAGTACAACTTAGTTGTACTGGACCATGTAGCAAATGGGGGTGTTATTTTTGGGCATTTTTAATGAACTGTATGTATGTTTTCACTATTTATGCGTGACGTGTTCCAATAATAAAAGCTTTTTCTTTCTTTCTTCAATAATATACAATTATATACAATTTTGGATACCAGTATTACTGTACTGTGTTGGATACCACTAACTGTTCAATACGCGTAAAATTAATGGTATTATGACGGCTGTCCTATTCATTTTCCCTTGATTTATCAGTGGTAATGTTTCATTAGGAGAGTAAAAGGTGGGATTCATGTTAATACTGTCCATATCTTCTTTATACTTCAATATATCCAATATGATCAAAGACGTGTGACAATGGCTACCTCATTAAAGTTCTAATCATGGTAAATCAACCTCGAAATTTGTTTATAATCATTTTATTTATTCATTATACAAATGCATAACAACATATATCTGCAAAAGGACATAGTAATATGTTTTCTGATAAATAATTCAAATTCATATCGTCCCTGCCAAAAAATTGAGACATAAATCAAATTTCAATCTATATATGTGCATTGAGGTCGACCTCCTAATAAAGCATTGCGTAAATGTAAAGCGCCACCAAATATAACAAAACGTCAGTTTCAAGATGGCAAAGTTTTTGGCGGGATTTTGGTCTGTCGTGTAGTGGATTTTATATTTTATTCATAATCTTGTGTTACTTGATTCTATATTGTGTAAAATTGGTGGTGTTTTATGTAATATAGTTTGCTTATAGTGCATAAGTGAAGTGAATGGAAAATAATACCACGGACCATGAATTCTGAAATGCCACGAAAACTCCATGGAAAGTTCTAACAAGATGGCCACCACCTTGTTAGTTCATTGAAATTATATCAAGAAACTTGTAATATCGATACTCACTTGACAATGGCAGTAATAGTCTACTAGAAGACTGGTTGCCGAAAATGGAATGTAAGAAGTACTTGTAATACTATTAATTACTCGGCAATGGCAGTAATAATCTAAAAGATTGGTTCCCAAAAAAAAAACTAATTGGACCGTTTATTTTGAAAGTGGTGTAAGTCCATTTTTGAGAAAAATGAGCTATCACGTAATTCATGCTTAATTTAATGTAAATTTTTTATATATAACTAGTCCATGTTTAATTTCTCAAAAAAATCCCATGTTTTGTACAACTTAAAATCGGTCGGTAAATGAAATTGCATAATCATCGATTATGAAAGTGGTGTAAGTCCAATTGACAGAGGTAGGTGGCATAGCAGATGGATACCGATCAGTGTTTTGTTATTTTTCATTTATTTTATTCTAGCTGTGTCCCGCGGTTTCACCCGCGGACGATTTGCATTGTTTCCCCTTCGTGTTTCCACTACTCGTAAGTTAAAAGATAGATATTAAAAAATTAGAGAAATGTATTAGAAAATGTACAGCGCATAACCTGTGAGAAGAAAATAAATACGACAAGGCTGTATGACTCCGTATCTTTGCCCGTATTTTGGCGAATTAAAAAAACAACAAAAACAACAGTAGTAAAATCATCAATTTATTACCTCTACGTCCTGGAAGACCGTTAAAATTTGAAAAAATCGCCCTGGAGCCTTTGTACCAAAATGCCAGACGTACGAAAAATATAAAGACATGAAGCAGCTACTACCCTATATACCTCCGGTGCATCATGCATATTTTGAAACACTACCACATGCAGAGAATAAGTAAATTCTTGTAATCAGTATCTTGTAATGACAATGTAATTGCCGTCTAAAATAAAATTTTATGTGTTGTTATGCGTATTTGTACACAAAATTATATTAAAATGAAGTATATTTTAAGCGATATTTGATTTTTCAAAATTGAAATTAAACGATTTTTACAATTGTCTAATTTTGAAAGTGGTGTAAGTCCATTTACAGCACATAAATATGTATTATCGTAGTCTAATTAGCCAAAAACAAATTTATATAAACAAATTAAATGTTGATAAAACAATAGAAACAATGCCAGACCTCAGATGATTTGCCTGCATTTTTAAATCAACAAATATAGTAACGTTTAATTTTCTCGAAACAAAAGAAAATGGACTTACACCACTTTCAAAATAAACGATCCAATTATCTATGATCACTTTTATTCTCTTGTATGTAAATCTTAACATATTCGTAATTTTGTAACTGTCTCCTACAACACAGTGTACACTAAAGTAGGAGGCAGTAAACCTTTTTATCTGTAGAAACGTAAGGAAATACCTAATAAATAGTGTTATTATTATTACTTCACAACGGTTTGGGTATTTCTGGTATATAATCCGAATTTCCCATACTGAAACCGAAATTTATTCGCATATACTTTAGCAATGATAGCAAAGAGGCGGGTCGTTACACGGGTAAATCATTCAACCGAAAAGAATAGAATAGTTTCCCACGGGACTCGTAATCCAATATTTGCCGAACATTTTCCCATTCAGTCCGACATAAATAAGCAACATAATAATTTTATTACAACGTGCGTCGGGTGCTAATTAAATTGGCGCCCAACCCGTCGTGTGGATCGATGTACTTCATTTTCGTCGTTTAACCTATTAACCCATTTCAATTGAAGGGAAATGTATTATATTTTTTAAATATATTTAATTCTGATAAAAACAACTTTCATTTTTATTTTATCTGTAACCGGATATCCGATGCGAGGCATTCCGTTGCAATGGTCGTAGTGGAGAAGAAAAATAGTGCATGGAGTCCCTCCGCGCGGAAGAAGTGAAACTTCGTAATGTGGAAATGGAAAATAGTAAATGGCAGAAATTGATTTTTAATGAAATCGTATTGTTTCTTTAAGACAAACTTTATTAACATTGCTTACAATTCACAATTGATCGCATCTTTTAATTATCATTTTCGAATGAAGAAATATCCAAATCTATAACATTTACAATGGCATTATGATAACTAAAGTAAGATACGAAATGTTTGATTATATTTCTCGCTCTGTCTCTTTCTATTCCCCCTCCCCAGGAGCGTTGAACGTTTAACGCAACAGTGCTTTCATACCCCCTCCATGGTAGCGTTAAACGTTTAACGCAACCTTGTTGGAAGTCGCATTAGAAGTTTCACTTCAAAAGGTTTTGGTTTTGTAAGATGTGCGTTGTGTGAAGTAAACGAAATAAAGGGAAATTCAACTAATATATTCCATCATTAACCTACCACGGACAGTCATAACAATAATATTATACAAAATAATCTTTATTTAAAAAACATTAATTTGGGATCCAGTAAAATTTTTTGGAAGTGTTTGACTGTTTATTTCTAAATACACCGCCTAAATTATAATTTATTTTATTTGTCGTCATATTTTATTCCTTTAAGAGAGTGCATTGTTGCTTCCAATTCATTCAAACTGTGTATTTACTTCACTAATATATTAAACACTTGTTCAGAGTAAGCCAATTCATTGTTAAACTCGTCGACAGGTCATTATTTCGAAAACCATTTTGACACTTTTAATTTAGATACAGCGCCATCTCTTGATGACAAGCGGTATTATTAAACCCTAGCGGTAGAACAGCTTAATAAACACTTTGCGTTCCGTTTCTCCTATTTTACATTAATAGAGTTTTATACGCTTTGATTTTTTTGAAGTCAATTATTAATTTTAATTTTGTAATACCAAATTAAGTAGAACTGAGTGTGTATTTGTAATTGTAAAGTAATTACAGATCATTGTATTAGCATGTAGTAGTCCGGTGAAGCTGTTAAAACCTTGCTAGGTCAATAGCGTAGTCAGTTCGAAAAAAAAAAAGTTTTATCATCTCTGGATCGAGACTTCATTTCAAACTAATGAATTATGATTTTGTAAATCATAATAAAAAAATAATACATTAATATTATTATGGTTTATACTATTTACTAGTTTTTGCCCGTGACTTCGCCTGCATGGAATAGTTATTTTGGGCTAACGCTAACTTTAACTCGCGACTCCGTTTACGAAGAAGGTGAAAATATTTTTAAATAATACGTACGTTAAACCCGATTTTAAAACATTCTTCATCGGTGCTCCGCTCCTATTGGTCTTGGCGTGATGATATATATCCTATAGCCTTCCTCGATAAATGAGCTATCTAATACTGAAATAATTTTTCAAACCGGACTAGTAGTTCCTGAGATTAGCGCGTTCAACCAAACAAACTCTTCCGCTATATAGTATTAGTATAAAAGTATAGATTTAAAAGTACAACACAATTCATACTTATTATGTTCCTACTTGACATTCATCACTTAATACGAATTTCTTATTTGTCGCAGTCAATTTCCTCAGCGTTTAAGTGTAAATTAACCCGAATGAATTCTGATTTAACTTTAAACACAGTCGTGCCGGTCGGTATACTACTTTTGTCGTAAAATAAAACTTTGCAATATTAAGATTCAGGGTCGTAATTAGGAATTATTGTGGGGGTAACGTCAAACTATACAAAAATGTATACTAACTAATATTATAAATGAGAGAGTGAGTTTGTTTATTTATTAAGCTTTCAGACCCTAACTACTAATCGGATTAACGTGAATTTGCATACTCGTTGTTAGGAGTAGGTACAGCAAAGGATTAATGTACGTTCCATCCGTCTAGAAATTTCCAGAAAATATATGTAGGTGGTAGAACCACACTGTAGTTATTACTAGTGTCAGCATGAATGGGTCGAATCACCCGGGGTAGTACCACCCTCTCACAGAACACAGACGTGAAGTAGCAGTGCTTCCATTGTTGCGTTTCGTTCGGTCAGTGAGAGCGCCGGTGGACCACCTCCCTTCCCCCTCCTCCATACACAGGCTGGCAACGCACTAGCGACTCCCCCCCTAGTGTCTTTGGACGGTGGTGAACAATTAACATCAGGTGACCCACCTATTCGTTTGCCTCCTTTTGAGATAAAAAAAGAATAAATATACCATTCCTGATGGATAGGGCAAATCTAAAACTCGAGCGAAGTCGCGAGCAAAAGCCAAGCGTGTGTCCCAAATTCGAAAACGTGCTGAGCCCACAAGTAGGAAAGATTTTGAAATTCAATTGCCCAAAGATAGTGATAGGGGTTGATCAGAGATTGTACATTGTAAAGGGGTAAAATTTGCATTTTTAAAGAAAAAAGATGTATCTGACTAAGACATAACGAAGAAAAGTCGAAAACTGTACAACTTGTAACTTAAGCGAAGTTTTTGTTTTTAGTTTATGCATAGGCACATAAAAAATGGTACCAAATACACCTTGATTCCCGAGTATATATAAAACTCACTCTTCCCAAATAGGCTGTCAAACAGATTAGATACGCTATTTTTTCCATGAACAGCAGGTATGTTTCAAGAAAATGTCCTACTATTGCATCGCGATATCATCCTGATCTCTTGATTGAAGTTCTTAGCAGAATACGACATTTTAAATCTATACTTCTATATTAATATTATAAAGCTAACTAAAGAGTTTGTTTGCTTGAACGCACTAATCTTAGGAACTACCAGTCCGATTTGAAAAATTATTATAAATTAAAAATTATATAGTATTTTATCGAGGAATGCTTTAGACGCTAGTAGTAAATAAAGTGACATAATTTACAAAACACGTATCTATATCAAATCACTAAATTGAGCCTGGGACGCCTGGAAAAATAATAGTTATTAAAAGAATCAATGAAGTCACATTGATTCTAAATACATTTGTAAACTCATAAAATTACTACAAATATTAATAATTAATTTCGGGCCTACATATCTTTAGAACCTAACGGGGCAAAAGGTATCATATATTTTAGAAGTAAATCATAATTTACAAAAAAAATGTGTGCGTGTACTAGTGTACACACGTAAGAAGTGAAACTTGTTTAAGGCCTTATTTTTCGCAAAATGATCTATATGCAACTTAAAAAAAAAAAAAAAAAAAAAAAACCCTTTCTTTCTTTATGGCAAACAATTTCATTAATATATTAAAAAATAAAGTTAAATTAGATAAAGTTTAAACAAAAGGATTTTATTATCATAGACATGAATACAAAAAAGATGGAGAGACGCGTAACGGAAAAATGTGACGCGTAACCGAAAAATGTGACGGTAAATTTTTTTCCAACGCCGATAAAGAAGTTTCACTTCAATAAATGTTAAGTTTCTACAAAATGGAAATATAGATGGCGTTAAAATACATTTATTGATAACATGAGAAATATCAACCAGTAAAAAATGCCAGTGAACCTAGTAGGAACTTGAACACATTTGAGAGTTTACAGGAGATATGGCAGATAGTTGGGTAATGACGGGTGCAATCAATTTTGCTCCCAACCACGCAATTTGACATCTGACATACAAGAGATTAATGAAAAAATGATCGAGTGGGCACTAAAGGTTTCGCTTGCCCAATCTATATAAGTACCAAGTGCGGCCCTGGAAAGTTTCGCGCCATGGTCAGAATTTCCTTTATTACCGAGCTGTAATAATTTATTTGTCCATTTTGGGGGTCGCGACCTTTAATGTAGGGAAACGAGTGGCTATTAAGTTATTACTAAGTCTAGTATTTAATAAAAATATAATATTACAAAATTGTTTTCCGTGTCTGTCTGTTACCTTAATTCTTCTAAATTACGCAACGGATTTTGATTCGGTTTTGACTAATATGTAAAGGATTTCTTCTAGAAGGTTTATGTGTATAACACACGGATATTGTCTGTATATCTATACATATAATAAAAATGAAGTGTCTGTATGTAATATCAAATAACAATCAAATATCAAAACAACAAAGTATACCCGCTACTTATGACAAAACTGTAATTTTTAAAGTTTTTGTTGGTCTGTCTGTCTGTCCGTCGGTCTGTTTGTTCCTGGTAATCTCCGAAACGGCTAATTCGATTTTGAATGGAATCTCTGGCTACAGCGGGTGATATAGGCTACTTTATTTTATACTAGCTGTTTCGCGCGGCTTCAAAACCGTCCGACCGATTTTCACGAGACTTTCACTTGCAGATAGCTGATCTTGTAAGAAGTAAATTAGATTATTTTATTTGCGAGTAGCTTTTACCCGCGGCTTCGTCTGCAGTGCTATCTCCAAAATGTTTGAACCGATTTCTACGGGACTTTCACTGGCAGATAGCTGACCTTATAGGAAGTAATTTAAGCTATTCTATTTTAACTCATGACCCTATGCTTATAACAGATGGCGCTTTAAATTAGTTTGTTGACAGAAAACTGAAGGATCGACTGTTATAGATATCTCATAAATGGCCCAACGTTTTAATTTTGAATCATAATTTTAATTCAAGATATAATAGCTGAGTGACAGCAACGCGAGGCCGGGCAGCTAGTATTATAAGGTATAAAGAGATTTACCTTTAAGTTGGTGAAGAAATGCTGAGTTCTGTGCACGACGGAGAGCGGCGTGTGGTGATGGGCAGAGCGCGCCCGCGGCGGTGGGGAAGAATGCGCCGGCACGGTGCACGACAGTTCCGAAGCAGATTTTGATAAACGACTGCTCAGTGCCTCAGATCGCTCTGTGAACAATTTTTAATTTATTTTAAAATATGTCTTTATTACCGCTTTATTGCAATCCCTACACTCCATAAATATAATCTACACGAGATGTTATTTATTTATGGCGTACTTACTTCTTACTTTTGTACGTAAGAAAGTACCGGCTTAGGGCTACGACTGTCCGATGTTGATTTTTCGTAGATGGTTCTAAGACTTTTTATAAGTTTTAGCGTTTGACCACAATCTTGTATTTTTTATGCCATAGCAGACAAACGAACAGGCTGTTCACCTGATGTTAAGTGATCACCACCGTCCATAGACACCAGCAACACCAGGGGAGTCGAAAGTGCGTTGCCAGCCAACAGCCAAGGTCATCTGATGTTAAGTGACGGTGTGATCTAAGGTTATAAATACGCTAAATCTAGAAGGTGCTGGCTCACAACCGTAGCTATAGGAGCACACCAATTGGTGCTTAGCGAAAGATATTCAAATTCAGGGTAGCAATCAGGCGGAGTAAAAATAGCCCTACCACATTTTTAACGTTAATAAAAACAAAAGACACTCATAGTAAAGCGGGCGAGTACCAGCTAGTAGTGTATACAATAATATATAATTGATTCTAAGTAATACCGTACCGTAATAAATAATACCGCGAAATAATCATGTTCGGTTTTATTACAAAATAGTTGAATACGTATTGAAAACTTGCTTTATAAAAGTTTGGGTACTCACGTATTAAATGCACCGCGCTCGCCGAACGTTCGACATCTTGCTCTATTATCTCTGTTAGGTTAGGTTAGGTTAGACTTGCGAAAAAGGATAACACGAGCTTGCCGCGAAGAGGTCGGCGAGCGCGGTGCATTTAATACGTAAGTACCGATACTTTTTTAAAGCAAGTATTCAATACGTATTTAACACGGGTTATGTCTACATAGCATTGGGGCAAAAAAATAGTACCAATAATGAACGAATGACCGAAGTTAATCTATCTAAGTATACGATGCCCGTTAAAAACGTCCTAGTACACTTTAAATCGAAGAGAACGTTCAAAGAAATTTTCCTATATTTCAGAGAATATGTAGTGTTTGACTTATTAAAAAATAAAGAGTTGCGATTATTAAAAAAAAAAGTGTGTGTGTACTTATGTACACGCGTTAGAAGTTATACTTCTTTGGCGTGACAAGATAAAAATCTTTTCAAAAATGTTATCTTTCGCCTTATCCTACGTTTGTAGAAAAAACGACACTAACAATAAAAAAAAGGTATTTAATACATTGAAAGTTTTAATACAAGGAAATACAAAGTAACAAAATGATGACTATAGCTAACTTCAGGGTGTCTGTTTGTCGTGACGGTGTGCGCGCGCATTGTAAAAATTTACTCTCATCATTTTTCCCTAACGCGCCAAAAGAAGTATAACTTCAAAAAGAACATGAACAACTAATTGTAAGCCTTTTAATGTTTTATATATGAAACATTATTCAGAAGGTTCCACATTAAAATAATCAAATTGGTTTTCGAGGGCAACTCTCCAGGCACTTCACTACGATTATAATAAATGTGAAAGTCAACCGATCGTCATGTAACCCATACTCATACATAAAAAAAAAATGTATTCTACCCAAGGGATAGATCAAATTTACCTTAACGCCAGCGAAGTCACAAGCAAAAGCTATTTGATATATAAATGCTTTGAATAAATGATGAACAACGCGCTAACACAGAACATGAGCACATAAATATACATATGTCTATGTTTAAACACATACATTTACAGTAATAATATACATTTCAATCAATTTTATAAAATGTCTGCCTGTCTGTTTGTATAAATACGCATCACTGCTAAAATACTACGTTCATGATAAAACGTCTTCAAGTCTTCAAAGTACGAGAGAAAAGTAGATAAGTGGACTTAATACATTCAAATGACTTTATTAATCGCTTTTTTTTCATAAGATTTCACGCGGACGAAGCCACGGACACAGCTAGTGTACAACGTAATGCTTATTCCACCCCTTTACATCGATTATTCGCTAAAATTAACATCAAAAGTTGGTCCGACAAAGGATCAGGTTAAAAGCCAGATACCTGTGTCACACCGATAATTTGAAGTTAGTGGTCACTAAACTTCTTTAATGTGTAAAAGCCGCAAAGTTTATCCACCTTTATTACTAACTTTCTAACTAACTAGTTCGTAACATATGACCCTAATATCTTCCTATATTTATATTTATTGCATAGACAACATTTCAAACTAACATTCGCAGTGTCTCTGGGCTATCATCATGTTCTTACCCTTATCCCACCTAAGTAGGGTCAGTACAACATGTTTGTCATCTTATGATGTATCATTTGGCTTAATTTTTACGATCGGCCGCCTGCTTGGCATCAACTCTCCTTCCTTCCTTACTTTGTTGTACCACTATATTTTTATGATTATTACGTATCTAATAAGGCTTTAGTTTTAGTAAGCTATTTATAGTTTCTGTTTGAGTGGTCCACAGATCACGCCGCCGTGGACTGGCGGTCAATTTCACTCCCGCACACCATATTAGGACTCCCTCGGCAAAGGCTCACGCCTAGGTCCGTTCCCTAAGTGTGGAGCTCTCGAGTGCACTGCTCGCGTGATATAGTGACACAAAATCGTACATCACTGTGACAACATTACACATATCACCTCCACTCCACACACGTGCACACATACACTCTTACACATGAAAGTGGAAGGGTTTTTTTCCTTATCAAACTGAAATAGTTGAGAAAGTTATCCGATACGAAATATATATAAGAGTTGTTGCCTGTTTGTATGTGACTGAACTCCTCCTAAACGGCTGGACCGATTTTGATGAAATTTTGTGTGCGTGTTTGAGTGGATCCGAGAAGAGTTTAGATTCACAATTAGACCCGGTAGGTGGCGTTGCGGTTGAATTTTAGTTTTTTTTTTATTATCAAGACAGGACAACGTCCGCCCGGCCCGCTAGTAGATTAATAGTTTCAAGAGAGAAATACATTACATGGAATTTCAGTATGTAGTAAGACAATGAAAAGTAATTTAGAATCTAATATAATACCCGTCAATCTTTTTAGCTGCTCTAAATATAGCTACAAAATAGTAAATTCAGATTATGTACCTACTATCAGCAATTAGGCCTTAGTAAACATGTTAGTATGTTAGTACTGCCTCTCTCATGTAATACTATAATTATTGCTTCGTAATCTAAATTTGCTACGTTTGAAGCAAACAGCTATCGTTTTGGTCCGTCGAAATCCGAGTGATACCTATAAGCATAGAATTATGAAACCTGAAAAAAAAAATTATGAAAAAAAATCCTAAAATCTAGTGGTATCTCTTTTCATGTGTAAGTATTGATTGAATTAAGTTTCTTTGTGAAATAAAATATTAAACTAAACCAAACTGTCATGGCAGCGCGCCATATGTCTAAGACGCTGTAGTGTTGTGCTTATTCGGATTGTATCGAGTATCTATAAATTGATTTTTTTATTTTATAAGCAATATTAATTCTATTATTAACCGATACTTTTGATGACTGTTGTGATATTTTTTATTTGTCATTTAAATTATATAATGTTTATTTAATTATATATTTTTATGATTATTACATAAACACATATTAATTCTATATACCTTATGTACTTATATACTTAAATAATTTAATAAGCTCTTTGCAGTGAAACACTGCTATCCAAAGATACCATTCCACGCGGATGAAGTCGCGGGTACAGCTAGTTAAAATATATTTAAACATCACACTCTATTACATTTTTAAAAGTAGTAAAGATAAAGTAAATTCGAAGAGTCGAGTTTATAATAATCTTATTTTATTTAAGGGTTACAAAATTTTATATTACAATATTTAATTAAATATATTTTTATTGTATTTTAGTGATTAAGATGCTATTGTTACAATAAATAAATTGAATACATTTTTATCATAATTAACATATCGATACAGTGTCCGTACAAGTTTGTAATGCAGATCACTATAGAAACAATGGGCGTTACCCCGCGTTACCCCCACGTCCCTCATCACACCCGCGAAAACGGATCGCACGGTTCCCATACTAAAAACCGATTGTGCACTCTCTATTAACTACGCGCAGGTTTGTTACTCTATGCCTATAAGTCATACGGTCCTAGTCATTCTTTTTGGACGCTTTAAACATGGCATTAAGTTCGGGTTTACAGTTTATAGTCAAGAGTTTAATACAAAACAAAGTTAAAATCTTAAATATATAAAAATCCAGTGACATGATGTTTGTCCACGACGAACTACGAAGCTACTCAACCGATCATGAAAGTTGGCATTTATGTATAATTTATATATCGTTTAATGGCCTCAATATTTCTTAATTACAAATTATTGTCAATGTTGATTATTATTATAAATTGTGTCATCAGTCTCGAATAGATGGCGCTTTAAATCAGTTTGTTGACAGAAAACTGTAGAATCGATTGTTATAAATATATCATAGATGGCGCCACAGAAATACGTTATCATAATTTTAATGCAACTGTAATAATTGAGCCACAGCAACGCGTAGCCTGGTCAGCTAATATTTTTATAGGAATTTAAAATTGCTAATTAATTGTCCTTCTCTCGGTCTTGTATGTACATATAACATAACCTAAATTTGTATTCTGCCCAGTTATATTTAAAGCGGTCAAAAACATTGGCGAAGGCTGTATTTATAATTATTATTTCTACTTTTACCTCGAAAACGTATAGCTATCATATATTTCTATGACGGTTGGGTATTTGACACGATTGACTAACACGCAATATGGCGTGTCGTTAATATGTAATACGGGTTTTTTTTTAATATAGCGCTAATTTTACAACGAATTTTCTAGAATAATTTCATAATCAAGGTAATCCGTTATGCTAATTTTTTGTACGTTGGCTCGGAAAAACTATAGCAACCAAATATGTTTAACAAGAATTGAACGAAATTATGATACATTTACGAGAAACAATCAAGCTTACTGCAGTAAGGCTTAATGGTAATCCGCTCGGATACTGCGTTATTTGACGTAGACTCGGTAACTTAGAGTAACCTTCTAAAATTTGAGTTAAAGAAATAGTCATAAGAAAGCCATAGCATGGCCAAAAATTTAAATACAGTCAAAATCTGTTATAACGACATCGAAGGGACTGCTCATATTCAGTCGTAAAAATCGATAGTCGTAACAACCGGTGATGTTTAATGTGTGTCGTGCAAGTAGAAATAAATCGATAGAGAATTATTGGAAAAATATATTTATTCAACTATGTACATTTTGTTTATTACACATAAGTACAATGCATATTATTTTTCTGTGAGCATAAAATCTGTAATTTTGGTCTGTTTGGAACACTTCTGTTGTGCATAGATATTTTGTAATTCACGTTGGATTTTAATTAACGTATCGTCATAATTTTCATTTATTATTAATTATAATTTATAATTTGTTTTTCATAATGTGTTTTGTTAATTCATAATTTGTTTTCTTTTTCTTTGCGACATTTTGAAAGTTTCACGAATAACTCCACAAAGTTTTGGTGCGCCTTGTGTATAGATAAGTAACAAACTAACTGAAGAGATATGAAGAAGCGGGCTTTGACTCTACTGCATGCACGTGTTTTGTTTCTAAGAATTAGAAAAGACCCTACACTAAACTAAATCCTATTGTTTTCTTTCCTGATTTTAATAGCCATTGAAGACAAATGTGGATACCTATTCAAATTGTTTACAATACAGCTTAGCCGGTCGTTCTAACAGATCTAATTCTCCGAAATATTAGTTAAATGTGGTCGTTTTATGAGGTATGTCGTTATTAGCAATGTGGTATAAAGCAATGTTTTTAATAAAGCGGTCATATAGCATTCAGCCGGGACCTTTGTTCTAGGTTATTATAACCGGCATGTTGTTCTAAACGATGTCGCAGTAAACGGTTTTGACTGTACTACTATTTTAAATAGCCTACCTACCACTCTAGATTTAAAACCTGTTTCTAAACATCAATTTTTATTTTAATGTTACGACGCAATAAACAGGCGTACTCTAAAACTGCAAAAGTACTAAGGCAACTCAAAATAGGTTTCTACTCTTCATGGTTCAGTTAGAACATATCAAGTGCCAATTTATATTGCTCCAACAACATCCTTCAGTCCGAGATACAAGAGTGTGAATACTGGTATTTTGCGGCTGTAATAGATGTGGCTTGTGCTGTCATATCATGCATAGGTCCTAACACTCTTTTGTCAAGTACACTTGACAATCAACGATTCGTTTTGTTATAAATGATAAAGGACGTTGCTAACACAGTTTCAGCCATATCAATGAAACAAGGTGGTACAGAGGTACAGTGCCAGAAATTCGCAAAAAGGTAACCTTGAATTTTTTATTTTTACCGTTTCCGTTTTACCGTTTTAAATTACGATGTGGCCTGAGATGGTAAACGCGGTAAATATACAGGGGCCTGGCTCTCAAGTGCTACTGCCGGAACACACATATACATGCTTGGCGACAAATTTTCAACTCGAGAATAATAGCTTAAAAAAACCCTATCACCATGCCATGATTTCATCAAGATGTCTTCCATCACCGTAAGCGCCGACCCCGTCGCAAGGCTGAAACCTATATCAATTCATGCGGTGTCCTAAAACGCTATGAACTGAGCCATCATTACTTCACATTCTTAATAAGAAGGAACTCTTAATGAGTTAACATGGAAAATATGATGATAGTCTTTCTAGGTCCTAACTATTCCTATCTTCCTAAAAATACGAAATACTTCAACAGTAAGAAAATCCCCTCTATCAAAATATTTTGGGATTTCTTCGAAATATTTTGGGGTTTGCTTAAGACTAACTACGTCATTAATCATGACATCCTTACCTTTGATTTCATTGTCACTTACCATCAGTTGAAATAGTACTGTCTCTTTCACACTAGACCAGTGACGGCGAAACCTTTTAGGGTATTTTTTTTTTCGAAGTGACTACGCTATTGGTCTGACAGTTCTTTACAGCTTCGCCGGAGTACAAAAGTACAAAATTTTTTTAGGAAGTGGATGAACTTTTATTTGTTACATTCAAATACTAGCTCTCAGGTTAAGTTTGTAATGTCGCTTAAAAAAGGAGGGGAGGATGATTTACAATTGCTTCTTTTTAGGGTAAACGTAAATTTTATAAATCCGATATTAAAGAAGGCACGGATTTTACCTCGACTGGGTCGCACGAATCTCTTTTGTATTGTCGCATGCATATTCAGTAGTCGAGAAGTTGGTAAAACGATATGACAGCGACAACTACCGATTGATTATATATTTCTCGTTGGTCATTTTTGTTTTGTGAGCTACGATGACGTGGCGATGTCGCGATACAAAAACAAAGACTATAAGATACATACACTTCTTTTCTATGTTTTTGATTATCTAACAAAATGATTATGAAGGTGTTTTTAATAAAGCTTTTTAAACATTCCATAATCATAAAGGCCGTAATATACTTAATCACACTGATGAAATAATTTAATTCCATTAGAATTTATGTTTTGCATGTCGCCATTAATTTTAGTTTGCTCTGTCACGTAAAAGCTTCCACTGTAATTTTGATATAAAAATAACAGTCATGTTGGTCCATATTTTTTAATCATTTCTACCATACACCATTATCTACTTTCTTTATGCCAAAGGGCAGCAAATAAACGGAAGCGCCCATTTGATGTTAAATAGTTACCATTGCCTATGGACAATTACAACACCAGAGGCATTACTGTTGCCTTGCTGATATTAAACAACGATTGTATCCCTTTAAGAAGAGCCCCATGTTATAACCCTGGGGAAATACCGGACCACACAACCAACTTCACAACGCTAGCATGCATATAATGGAGCTTCTAGGAAACCTCATAGTTGTCACTATTTTACTGGGTTTTAGAGCATGGATGAGCAACCAAGATGACAAAAAATGAATGTACCTGTGATATAATACTAATTATTATATCGCCATCAAGGAAAGATTCTTTTAAATAGCACTTTTCTGTTTTTAGTTATCCAAAATCGGGAAATTCTCAGACAAAGGAATGGCTCAAACCAGGTCCGGCCGCTTTGGCTCTCTCGCGCGAATTGTCGTTTCGGCTGAGTGCTTTAAGCGTTTGGCTCTAAGTTTTATAAATAAAAAGGATTCAAAAATAAAAAGGATCAACATCTGGCAATCTTAAAATGGAGTCCGCGGGAAAAGACATTTGTCATTGAATCGTTGAGTTGCTTTAAAAAGAGATCAATTGCCGAATGTATATAAGCGTATCACTTACGAACAGCTGCGTATATTTTACTAATTCTTTATTTTTGTGTTTATCTTTATCAGAGAAAGGATTTTAAAGACTGAAAAAATAAGGTTCAAAGTTGCTATATAAAAAAGTAAGTGAGTGAGACAGAGATTTTTTTTTTTAAACTAGTTCTGCGAAATGACTGTACGGTACCTGATGGAAAGTACAGTACAGTCCATAAGTAACGGTGACTGTCGGTGTTAAATAACAACGGCAGTCGTCGCTATCATGCCAACCTGCACATGTGGCTCTTCACGCCTCGTTTGAAGGACCCCAGGTCATAAGAGGAAGGGAACACACTGGCTGGGAGGCAATTCCACATCTTCGCAGTACGACAAAGATAAGAATTTTCGAATTTCTTCGTTCGTGCAGGGATGGTTGCTACTGTGAATCTGTGGAGATGATGTTCAGTTCTCATTTTATTTAATTATATGTTGGTACTTTAAAGTGAAAATATTGTCTCATTTTCTTTGTCAGTACACGTTCGTAAAACCGGAGCGCACCGCTACTGATATATCATTCCAATTTTGTTATTTTATTTCAAACAGCACTAACTTACATCCATTATCATTTAACCAATGTCACCTTGATATAAAACTGCTCTGTGGAGTGATTCATCGTTCAAAGTTTCGGAACCTCTGGTTAGCACAATTTTATGTTCACCACATCAGAGACCAGATCGGATCGGTCTAAATCGTTATGCATAAATATATCGTCTATCTAGCCTACGTATTAGTTATGGAAAGAGGTCAAATATATCTGTCCCGAAAAAACTAAATCTCCCTACTTCTATGAATAAAATATACCGACAGCAGCTTTTCGTTTGACCCATCGAATACTGATGGAAGGATATGTCGTTAACTTGGGACTCAAATACTAGGAAGTCACAATACTCCTACTTTTATAACCACGTATACAGGGTTCTGCAAAAAGTTCTGCACCTAGGTGTTTATTTGATCTAAAACACTTTATTTACTATTAGATATATTATATATTAGAAATTAGAAATCGTGAGTCCTTATCTTTGACTGAAGTTAAAATAGCTTTTGCACAATCGATTGATTAAATCTTGAATTAAAACAGAAAAATCTATGTAAATAACAATCAATTGCCGAATGTACGTAAGTACATCACTAGCAGCTAGCGTAATTATTAAATGGTTATGAATTTCATTTCTTCCCAAAAAGTAATCTAGCTATGTTCTGAATTTCTTCAATACTACAAACTTAGGACAACAAAATTATATTTCCTTATAAATAAAATTGTCTCGTCCAAAACTTTTTAAATAAAGAGACGTTGGAAGTAAAATTGGCATAATTAAAACTTTAAATGTTTTTATTATTTCAAAAGTTGCTAAGACATAAGCACTTATATAATAATAAAAGATTTCTCTTAATCTCCTTAAATGAAAATACAATTTCTTTGTAATAAACGAGCTGTATAGGACTATGGCTATTTGAAGTGGAATTTTTCGTGGATAATTATTGGCTATTATTTTTTCAACGATTTGTTTTTGCCTATTAATTTTACATTAACATATTATTTAATACACAGCGAAGTGGAGATGTTATAGCTAATAACAGGATAAAAACAATAACGCCAATATTTGGCAATCTTACGATATACGATTAAACTGAATATTAAAATACCATCAAGCGCAATCAATTTCCTGTCACTCACTATCAACTCTTCAGAGACCTGATAAAACCGACAGACTCTTTTGACCGTCGCATGAAATCATTATAAATGCTAGTGAAGGATTTAAAGGATATTCCAAGTAGTCGGGGGACAGTGAAGTATCGAATTTACGATGGAAACGCTTGGCTTAGTGCCACGGAACACGCTATTTTATCGACTTTACGATATTCTGTTTTCCATGGTGACATAACTGTTAGTCTAGACATACTTTTGATATACTTAATCCTTCAGGACATAAATATAATATTTATAGAGTGCATAGTATATTTGTAGAGAATTTAGTAGTTGTCATAGGAGGTAAAGGAACAGGTGGGCCACCTGATGTTAAGTGATAACCACCGTCCATAGACACTAGCAACACCAGGGAAGTCGCAAGTGCGTTGCCAGCCTGTGTTTGGGGGGTGGGGGGAGGGTCGAATGAGGGAGAATGTGGGCAGGGAGGAAGGGGAGGTGGGCCTCCGGCGCTGTCACTGACAAAACGAAACGTAACAACGCAAGGACTGTTACTTCACGTCGGTTTTCTGTGGGTCGGGTGGTAGTACCCCGGGCGAGCCGACCCATTCATGCTGAAACCAGTAATAGCTTCGGCGTGACTCTACCACCTACTTATGTTATTCGTAGTCATCTTCTAACCCTCCTCTCGCCTAAGTAGGGCTGGCTGGTCATATTTTCCTGTTCCATTGTCTCTTGTCAGATGTCATCTCAGTATTCACACCTTTTATAGACATATCACTCTTCACATTATCCTTCCATTCTTTTATCGGTCTTACTCTACTCCTATATCCATCCACCTTCATAGTAAAAAAATTTCTCCTCTCATAATATGCCCGTTCCATGCTAACAGTACCCTCAAGTTCAAAAAACTGTCGCCAAGCACCGCATGGTGTGTACCGGCAGCTGCACTTAAAAGCCAGTCTCTCTAGCTTTAGTGTGTTTAGCATCTTGGATCGCATCGTCATTTACATCAGGTGAGATAGTGGAACCATTAAAGTACATAAAAAAAGTCGCATGGCGATTTGATATTGAATTACTTAACCAACCATGTTCAAATTTTTATTTTATAGTATGTATAAATATGTACGTATAGTTTGGATAAATAGTAACAGAGGCAGTTGTTTCAGGCCGAATTTGAAGTCCAAGTAAATAGTAACTTAAACAACCTATTTGCTATAATTAACACATTACACGCTAGATGGCGTGTGTAACGCAATTAAGCAAACATTTACATTAACAACTCGATACGCGGAATAACCCTTATCAAAGAAACACGTAAAACGAGCGAAAATACTTTTTTTTTTTATTAAACACAATAGCTTTCACGGCTTCCTGGTACTTTGTAATTTAACGAGTATATAGCAGCGACCTCTCGAGCTCTATATTTGTACTCTTACTAACTTATGCGAACTTTTACATATATAAAAACTATAAAAGATGAGAATGAAGCCACCATAAAGACAAAAAACTCAATTAAAAATCCGATGTATAATTACAAAATGGTTACAAAATGAAATGAAAGAACACACTTGACGATAGATTTTCAACTGAAGTATGGTAAGAATGCATAAAACCCACGCTAAAGTTTGGACCACAATATTTAGCAAAAGAGGGGTCATTGTAGATCGAACTTCTCAATCAACATGATGTTTGGTGACCACTATATATTATTGCTTCAAATAAGTACTAGGTATCGATACCTACGTACATACTAATAATCATTACATAGTATAAAACAAAGTCCCCTACCGCGTCTGTCTGTCTGTCTGTTCGCGATAAACTCAAAAACTACCGAACGGATTCTCATGCGGTTTTCATGAGGAACGTTTTAGTATATAGTTTGTCAAGGATTTTTTCATAATCAGGGCGGGACAACGTCTGCCGGGCCCGTTAGTAGTTAATAATTAAGTAAAATAATTGCTCAGATTTAAAACGATTTTTAACATCTATACATATAATAAGAATATAAATACAACGAGTCTTTACTTTTTAGATTTTTGTGAAAAAAATTGTTGCAGGCGTCTAGGAATAAATAATAAAATACATTTCAATCATTTTTAGATATGTCTATGAGGTTTTATTGTGAATTCAGTACTTTAGCAGTGATGCGTGTTCATACAAACAGACAGACAGATAGATAGACAGACAGACAGACATTTCTAAAAATGATTGAAATGTATTTTATTACTTATTCCCAGACACATGCAACAATTTTTTTTAGAAAATTCGAAAAAGTACAGACAGATTTACATTTTTATTATATGTATAGATTAGTTAGGAAGCCAATGTGTCTATACTTGAGATTGAACTTCCAATAAATTTTGAAGACTCGAACTTCAAAACTTTGTTGTCGTCATTTTGTTTTGAATAACGACAGTTTCTAATTCGATTTTGTGAAATATATATTATAGATTTTATGTAATCTCGGAAGATAACTACGGGCGAGGTTAGAAGTACAATCCTCGCCAATCTTTTTGGCCACTCTGAATATAGATATAAGTCCGAGTTGCGCCTAATATAATTAAGAGTTTAATACAAAATAACGTTAAATTATTATCGTAGAGACCTAACATTGGTATTTATTTATTAACCTTGCTAACATAAATAAATTAAAAAAAATATAGTTGTTAATCCAACGGTTTCTAACTGTCATAGCCCTGCCTATATCAAAACTGGTAAGCTATTTCAAAATAAAAAAATCAAAATCAAAAGATACTTTATTCCATTTAGGCCCTGAGAAGGCGCTTATGAACGTCAAAGCTACCAAAACAACCCAGTCATCGAGAAAAACCGGCAAGAAACTCGATCTGATTTATCTCTTCATGTTATATATTTTTACAAAACATAAATAGTTACATTCGTTATTAGTGGATCCACAGAGAGGGGCGTCATTTCCAGACGTCACAATCGTTCACATATTGATCCACCCTATAAGCATTTATATATTAAAACCCGCTTGACATGGTTCTTGAACTCACTATCCGACAAATCGGTAATGTGTTTTGGGACTTTGTTATAAATCCTAACATATTACCTAAAAAACTGTTTTTGGACTTAGTGAGCCTAAAGCATGGAATGACTAATTCGTTGCTATTTTCTAGTATTTCAATTAAGTTGGTCTTTTACTAGATCCAGCATAAGTTTTTGCGGACTTAATTGAATTGATTAGTAGACTTTATAAAAATGTATATAATTTTGCTCCGAGTGTCAATAGATATGAAAACCACATTAATGTTAATAATTTCAATACATAAATTGTGAAATCGAAATCATTCACACTATAATTAATTTAAATTCAAAAGAAAACACAGTTATTTCACTGTTTTGATTATTCACTTCTATCAACATTTCTTATGACTGCCTCGGACTTTTGTTTATTACACTAAACAGAAGTAAAGTCCATCCAAATTACTAAAGACAGTTGATTACAAACATTTATTCTTTGTAGGAGTCGAACATAAAACTCGTGCGGCCACGCCATTTTTCAGTCAAATTGTAAGCATTTGCAAATATTTTGAGAATTCGCATTAACATTAGAATTAAATCCTAAGATAAATAAACACCTTTAACACCTGTAAACAGTAATCATTCTCCCCGTGAAATGAAACAATCTTAATCCAAAAATCTTCAGAGATCTTTGCATATTTATCAGTCTCTCCACAATGAGAGAAACAAGGAACGAAATGAGAAATTGTATCATTTGGCGACGCTATAAGAGTTAAGTTGCCTGACAGGCCATTAATTATCTGAAACTTATTTACGACTAGCTGCGTCCGCGACTTCGTCCGCATGGAACTTGATGTACAAAAGAATGACTAATAAAGTCATTTAAATGTATTGAGTGTTATTAAATTATATAAAAGTGCATTTAATAAGTAAGTATCAATCAAAATATTCAATACATATTTAACATTTTTTTAATAACACCCATTAAGTCTAATTATTATCTACTTTTCTCCCGTACTTAAGTCGCGTCGTCACTAAAATAGCAATAACTTTCGATAGACCTAACTGATTTTAATGAAACAAAGACTAAATGTTACTCGAAGATATGCTTTATGATTTTCTTGAAGAGGTTTTATCATGAACGCGGTACTTTAGCAGTAATATGTGTTCAAACAGATAGACATACCGAAATTTCTAAAAATGATTGAAATGTATTTTATTCCCTATACCTGCAACATTTTTTTTAAAATTAAAGTACAGTCACGTTAGATTTATATTCTTATTATATATATATATATATATAGTAGATATTCACACAAAGTTACTTGTTGTTTGTTTGTGGGATGGTAATCTCAGTAACTACTATTCGATTATAGTTATCATTTCACTAATATAAAGCTACATTATTCCTGAATAACTTAGGCCAACACCCATTTCCCTTGAGGGGTCCACCATCTTGACCCCTCAGACCGCAGTTTGGGCCCCTTAGAAGGGGACAACACCTGTTGGAGGAGCAGACGTAGCGTCAATTAGACAGTCCCTGCTCCTCCGGCCAAAAGGTGTAAAAGGTACCATGGGGTTTTAGTCCGTGCGACTCGGGCATATACATCCTCTGCTGCCCGGCGAGATGGATATCCGGTAGGGATTTACACATGGAGAAAAAAAAAGGCCATGAACTAACCTTTGCTCGTGGCTTCGCTCTTATTAATGTAGAAGATTGTAAAAAAACACAGCCCATGTTCTTAGTCAATAACTCTATATACGTGATAAAATAATGAATAAAGATTTTTTAGTTTTTTTTTTTTTTAATTTATTTATGACAATAGAAAGGAGGAGAGGTATGTTCGTCAACACGCCGACATTTAATATTTAAGTTTTTCGAGGTAGTTAATTTATGAAATATCTTCTTAAAATACATTTCGCTTGTTTAACATTACTTCCTTGTAGTTCTATTGTATAATCGGCTGGTAATGTGTTTAAGATTGAGGGAAGCATATATTCCCATGTACGCATATCATAGTAATTGTTGTAACGAGGCAATGTGTACATCTGCCAAATTCCGCAAAAAGTCCGGTCGTACTCTTTTTTTAAGCTTACTAAATTCATTCAGATTCTCACTAATTACGGCCATTTTAACCTTGTCGAAGACATTCACAATTCGACAATGTTTGAAGAGACCTTCTATATTATTTTTATATTTCATTTTAATCTTTTCAGGCACTATTGTCTTTAATAATCTAATTTGTGAATGTTTTCCACAAGGGTTCCGAATGTATTACCATAGACACTTATCCCATAACTTATTACAGAATCAGCAAGAGATAGGTATAACATTCTTAATGTATTATACGGTAGTTTATCTATTACAAATAAAAACATAAATATTGTATCTTCGTGATAATAGTTTAGTTTTAGATATAACAATTAAAAAAATTATAATAACAAAAAAATATCATAAAGATTCTGCCTGCGCGTTCCCTTAATTCTTCTAGAAGGCCAAAAATTAAAACACTGGAAAGTCTTGTCTTTGTTCACAATATTATTAACAAGCGGCGGTTATTGTGTGTCATTTATATTAGTGTGCTACGCTACGCCTCTGAGTAGTAATTGATTTGAATAAAAATATAAGCCTTTGCATTTTATAGATGAATGACCGATCGCGTGACATACATCACTATTTTGCATATGTTATTATTTTTCCGATCGTACATTTTTAATAAAATTGCATACGAAAGGGGAAACAAGATGGCCGTCTGACAGTTCTCTTCTTCCTTAAATCGTGCAGGGCATAATATTATTAAACCCATTTCTAACCACTTACTCAAATATTCTATATTATACATATTAACTTTACATTGTACATCCACTGACTTGTTAGACAGCAGTAATATTTTCAGGGGTTACGGGTTAGTTGTTTCTGGTTCTGAATCGATTAATAAAATACATGCTTAATATTTGACCTAATTATCTAGAGAAAAACAGAACTGGTATACACTCAGCATCAGATGATTTACGCTAAAACGAACTGGTGAAATAATAAGGAAAGCAATGAATCACACAGTGCCGCGCAGTCCCGTCCGCGTGCCGCACCTCGACCTGCGCCCCGCTTCTCTTTGTTCGACCGTGCGGCATGCTGAGAATAAGCAGTTACGTAATGATTAACCTTGAAAAGCACCCCTTTAAATTTGTTCATTGAACCTAGATGTGATTATTTTACGTATTTTTTACGTTAAGTATCGTTCCGATACTTTTAAAAGTTTTAGAACAAACTTTAACTAAGGTTCTCTTTGTTGTTTATTAGTATTTGTTTTAATGTTATTATTTTACATGTTAAATGTGACCATGAACTACCAAAGGAATGAAGGATGTTAAACTTTAAACAATCACCTGGTATAACATCTTCAAATGAAAATTATTTTTAGTTAAAATAATTTGATTCAATAAGTTTTCTAAAGAATTGCCAGTCTAATTGTCTATACAAGTCATGAATATTTGTAATCTATAGGTGAACCTTTTACAAAGTCCAGCTCTCTATTGTCTATCTACATATATTGTAACAAACCCTCATGTAAGTGGCATAATTTAAAACTAACACTCTATACCTACAATACCTACTTAATAACAAACAACAGTTTAACAAAAAATAACTATTAAAATTGAAACAATTAAAATCCTTTCGGTTCATTCAAGTCAAATTAATAATGTGCCCGAAATGATGTTGGTTTGATTGCAAACTCCCCCCGTTCCAGTCCTAAGCTTTTTCACCCTACATAAATAGGTTTTCTCGCTTAAGACCGTGCGTTTACAGCTGTGACTGCTATCGTGTAACACTTAGTGCAAATGGGATTATTACGTATACGTGTACTCACAGTAAGTGTGCCCGATAAGTGACTCACGGCCTCATTATCGTGTGTAAAATTATCCCAACATAGTAAGCCTTAGTGTTTTATGTGGTAGTTTATGTTCCACATTACATCATCTCGAAACCTCCTGGGTTGTACAAGGTACAACAGATGTGTAAGTGTTTCTAAAGCTGTTTACTTAATTAATACGTTAACAATCTGGAGGTAATTAGCTAAGTAAACGCTAGAAATGCCGTATCACCAATTAACTATCACAGTTAATTGCAGTTTTTTGTTTCATGATATTTCGGAACGATGAGGTACAAGATAATAACAAGGGAAGCAGGTTACAAAATGAAATGAAAGAACACACTTGACGATAGATTTTCAACTGAAGTATGGTAAGAATGCATAAAACCCACGCTAAAGTTTGGACCACAATATGGTATATATTCAGCAAAAGAGGGGTCATTGTAGATCGAACTTCTCAATCAACATGATGTTTGGTGACCATCTATATATTATTGCTTCAAATACGTACTAGGTATCGATACCTACGTACATACTAATAATATACCATGAAGTATCTCTATACCAAATAATAGGTATTTACCTATGAAATTGCCGTTCTGCAGTACTGGCCATTTGAAATCAAAATAATTTTTGTTTGGCTAAGAATTCTAATTTCAAATTAATTTTATTTTAAGGAATTCTTTTTCCAAAAGTAGTCATTTGTTTATTGATTAGTGTTACATTTTCATCGCATTTCAATCTTTTTTGTCATCATGGATACGTTAAAAATTCGAGTAATTATGGAATATGAGTACCGTCGTGGCAGCAACGCGGCACAAGCGGCACGCAACATCAACGATGTTTACGGAGCTAATACTACAAACCAATGCACCACCTGTTATTGGTTTGCTCGCTTCCGTTCTGGGAATTTCGACCTGAAAAATGAACCTCGCGGTCGTCGGAAGACTTTGGTCGACAATGACGAATTAAAGACGATTGTGGAAGCTGATGATACACAATCTATGGCTGAATTAGCAGCAGCTTTCGACGTTAGCGTCAAAACAATATTGGTCCATTTGCGTCAAATTGGCAATGTAAAAAAGCTTGACAAATGGGTGCCCCACGAACTTAATGATCGCCAGCGCGAAGTACGCGTCGAGACGTGCCTTGCACTGCTCAACAGACACACAAATGAAGGAGTTTTGAACCTCATTGTTACCTGCGATGAAAAATGGGTTCTGTTTGATAACCGCAAGCGCTCAGCAAGTTGGTTGGATCCTGGTTCAGCACCTAAACAATGCCCTAAACAAAAACTTACCCCTAGAAAAGTGATGGTCACTCTTTGGTGGTCTAGCGCCGGTGTTATTCATCACAGCTTCTTACCAAACGGGGTATCATACAAAACGGCAATTTCATAGGTAAAGACTTAATATTAAGTACGCGCTAGCAAATAACAGGTGCGTCCACACCTAGCTATTCTTATCAAATACGTATTAAGTGCGTATGTACTTAACAGAGCGATATGTGTTTAAATACTAATAGTCAGTGGATATTTTTTTAATTTTTAAAGTGAAACTTTTTTCCTTCGCTTGGAATTTTTTTTGGTTCACCTATCGCATATCGCCTTACAACTGGCCGCGGAGTAGGGGTAAAGTGAGAGGCGCTCGAAAGATATATGGTGGCGCGCATGGCTGAATTCAAAAGGATTCAATGACCTCGATAAATTTTGGGAAGGCAACCACCACACCCACACTGGTCGGGGTACCTAGCCTAGGCAGTGTACTGTATATAAATTGGCTGGAGGTACCCCCTGTATACACACAAAGCACAAAACAAAATTCCGGGCCGCCATGTCGCTAGTGTGATGACCGAGTCGGAAAAAGTGCGCGTTCCGAACAAGTGGCGCCGAGCAAGTGACCGATCATCCCCAATTGTCCGTTGACAAACGATGTGTCAAAAAAGAATTTTGCCTACCCCCAAACAAGTTATGTCCAGACAAATATTGTGCCCATTTTTAATCTATCATCTGAATTATTGCATTTATTATGAATTATTAATACGGAGATTGAAAATAAAATTGATAGTTGATATATTTATTGATATATCTTGTCTGATATTGATTTCCCATTACCGTCTCCATTTTCCAATTATTAAGTTAGGATTAAAAACGCGAAGTTTAATAACCTAAATCGAATAATTTTCCGAATTTTTCAGTTAAATGCATACGATCCGAAAAAAGTGTCACTTGCATTGCGGTTTCATAAAACCACACAATTTTTTCTTTTAACCACAATCTGAATTGATATTAAATGATGTGGCGTAAAGTAAACCTCCTAACTAAGACAAAGATCGAGTTTTTGGCGGGATCTTGGAATATCATGTAGTGGACTTTATACGCAGACGTTGTCCCGCCCTAATTATAAAAAAATCCTAAACAAATTATATACCAAAATCTTCCTCATGAATCACTTTATCCACTGATGAAAACCGCATGAAAATCCGTTCAGTAGTTTTTGAGTTTATCGCGAACAGATAGACAGGCAGACAGGCGCGGTAGAGGACTTTGTTTTATACTACGTAATGGTTCATAATCTTAGTTATTTGGCTCTATATTACGTAATATTGGTGGTGTTTTACGTAATATAGTTTGATTATTTTGTGCACAATTGAAGTGGATCAGAAATATACCACAGAGCATGGATTCTGGCTTGCCACAAAAACTCCCTGGAAAATTTATTTATTTAAAGTTTTAACAAGACGGCCACCATCTTGTTGGTTCATTGAAATGATCGCGGGAAACTTGTAATATAATTAACTACTCGACAATGGCAGTAATAATCTACTAGAAGATTTGTTGCCAAAAAAAAGACGGAGACTGAATCTTTAGTGTAGCTGTTCTATCTATAGATGCTTGGAGATAAATCTTCAGCTTGAGTGTGATAGCTAGCCAGGCGGTTTTGGGACAAGTCCTACCGTCCGGCACTAAGTGAATGTAAGGATACTTACTTGGCTGCGGCGAGTGTTTCTTCGTCGACATAACGTCATCCAGCCCTCGTCAGCTGTCGCATCGGACACACGCGATCATCGAGTACGCGTGTACCCGCCACAAATTCCGTCGCTTGGAGCTCAGGTTTTCTGTTTCTATGTGCTCTTAGCTTTTGGAACTTGATCCTGAAAGATTAGTCTTAGCTGTTTTATATTGTTTATCATCATCATCAGCCTCTAAGAGACCCACTGCAGGGCCATAGTCTTCTTCCCGAAGGCAGGTATGGGCATAATCACCACGCCAGCCCACGACGTATTGGTGATTTCAAACTCTGAGAAACCCACAGTTCTATGTTTTCCCACATACAGTAGTACTACAAGAACATTTCTCAGCTTCAAGTTTCTTCACGATGTTTTCCTTCACCGTCAGCCGATACTGTTACCAATTTAAATTAGTAAATGTACGCGAATTCCGAAAAATTCGTTGGTACATGCCGGAGTTCGAACTTGCGAATATCGAAACGATATTCCACCGGTCAAACCACCAGACCACCACGACTTTTTGTTATTATTTATAGTATTATATTATTATTAGTATTGTGTATACTATTTGTAATGAGTTGGCGAAGAATTATAATATGGCTATTAATATTGTGATTTTTAATATGGGAGGCCTTAAACTCCAATCCAATTTTGAAACATCTTTGAACATAAAACTACATTTATATAGATTTTAATAAGATACTAGCGGGCCCGGCAGACGTTGTTCCGCCCTGATTATGAAAAAACCCTTGATAAATTATATACTAAAACGTTCCTCATTAATCACTCTATCCACCGGTGAAAACCGCATGAAAATCCGTTCGGTAGTTTTTGAGTTTATCGCGAACAGACAGACAGGCAGACGCGGTAGGAGACTTTGTTTTATACTATGTAATGATGATATAAATAAGAGTTGATATTATTATATACAATCGATTTATTACTTGCATGACATTAGTTTGATGGTTATCATTATTTTTGTGTTACTGAAATTATTTTGCAGAATTATGAACAAATAGTAATTGCTTTGACTTGCGTATTTCGGTCTATAAAAGGCAAGATGTCGCTAATCTACGTGTCGAAACACATTAATAAACACATTAGAGATATATAAATAAGAATAATTATATAAAATTGTTGTATAGCTTAAATAAGAAATAAGAAAAGTCACAGAAAACCGACGTGAAGTAACAGTGCTTGCATTGTTGCGTTTCGTTTGGTCAGTGAGAGCGCCGGATACCCACCTCCTCTCCCCTTCCCCGTTCTCCCCACTTCCCCACTCTCCTCTCCCCCAAACACAGGTTGGCAACGCACTTGCGACTCCCTTGGTGTTGCAAGTGTCTATGGACGGTGGTGATCACTTACCATCAGGTGACCCACATGTTCGTTTGCCTCCTATAACATAATAAAAAAAAAAAAATAACATTAATTTGTTCATTACACAGGTCAACAAAAAAAAATTTTTTTTTGGGTTTCTGTTCTCTTGCTTAAATTCTGATTCTAGACATTGAAAAACACTTAAATATTCATATTTAGCTCATAAAGTTTGCTTTGGTCTGATTTACGACGATAAGTATGATTTAATTTATTTCATAAACAAAATATGGCAGCACTTTGATTAACCCGAAAGTAAACTGTATTATTATTTGTAGGAGGCACAGTAGTGAATGTTAACTTGTTTATTACAGCTGTAACAACTATATTTGTGTATTACTCAGTTGAAAAATGACATCAAGACAGTGTAAAAATGATGTTGATTCATTTTGTTTTATTTGCGGTGAATTTATTAAAGTTAGAAGTAAATAATTGTTCTAGTTTCTACAAAAGCAAACTTTAATCGGAAAAAAAAGTAAAATGTAGAAGTTAGACCCAAAAATCGTGTTGACCGGTGTTATTTATTAATAGCCGACCCGTGCCCACTTAGTTGGGCGGTAATAGGCATTATCAAGTTACAACTTTTCTCTAGAACTCAATCATATATATCTCATAATTAAGGCAGCGTTCGTAAGAAACGTTTTCGTTCGACCATTTTTCTCCGGCTCCCCAGATATTACCCCTTACAACCTCACAAACTTTACCTCTTTATAATATTAGTATAGGTTATAGATAATATAATTAGTTAATAGCTTCTGCCCTCGATTTCGCACGCGTGGAATAGTTATTTTGGGCAAGAGGGAGCGGAAGCTCTCAAAAGGAAAAAATACCCCGATTTTAAAATATTTTTCATTGTTGCTCCGCTCCTATTGGTTTTAGCGTGATGATATATATCCTATGACACTCACAAATAACGTGGCTTTCTATGGGTAAAAGAATTTTTAAAATCGGTTTAGTAGTTCCTGAGATTACCCCCTACAACGTCACAAACTCACAAACTTTACCTCTTTATAATATTAGTATATAGATTATAGCTCCTGCCCGCGACTTCGTCTGCGTAGTAATAGTTACTACTCTGGGCTAACGCTGACACACAACAGAAGCTCTAAAAAAAAAAACATCTCGATTTTGAAACATTTTTCATCTGTGCTCCGCTCCTATTGGCTTTAGCGTGATGATATATAGCCTATAACCATTCTCGATGAATGAGCTATATAACACTGAAAGAATTATTCAAATCGGACCAATAGTTCCTGAGATTACCCCTTACAACGCCACAACGTCACAAACTCACAACGTCACAAACTTTACCTCTTTATAATATTAGTATAGATTTTTGTGTTACTTAAATTATTTTGCGGAATTATGTGTAAATAGTAATAGCTTTGATTTACATAGATCGGCCTTTAAAAGGCAAGATGTCGGTGATATCTACGCATTTCTATGTACAAAGTATTGTAAGGCCAAGCTCTGCCCAAGTAAATACTGACAGTACCTACGAAGTGTTTACTGGCATCCCTGACCGCATTGACTGTACGTGATTAATGGTAACATTAGTCACTGTTTTTTCAATTCAGTTCCACGCGGACGGAGGCGCGGGCAGAGCTAGTATAATATATAAGCCTTGAAATATCCTTTTAACCAAATTTCCCTAAGGTAAATTATGAATTCATAAAATATATTCCTACGTATTTGTACATTTTCATGAGATTATCTGGATGTGCTCGTGATATTTCGCATTACCGTATAGTTTGAAACGGCCCATAATCCCGGATTTAAATCAGAATTCTCCTCATAAATGAGCTTAAATTCTAGCCTTTTCTCATTTCACCGACACGACGGGTAGCTCGTTTTAATATATAAAGCGGGGTACTAGAGCCTTTTGAACAAGCATAATCCTAAATGCCGGCCGCACGTCTTTGTTTTTGAAACTGATTTACCAATGTTTTTATACTAGTACTAGCGGCCCGCTCCGGCTTCGCACGGGTATAAAATATATAGCCTATGTCATTCACCGAAATCGTTATCGAAATGATTAAAATCGATCCAGTAGTTTCGATTTATTCATTACTGCCCGTGACCCGCCTGCGTTTGTTGCAATGTAAGCGGGAAAAAATGTAATTATTTACAACATCACATTAGAAATCTCAAAAATAACAGTATTTCTCCACTATTTAATGGATGTTATTATAGATATAAACCTTCCTCTTCAATCACTCTATCTATTAAAAAAAACCGAATCAAAATCCGTTGCGTAGTTTTAAAGATTTAAGCATACATAGGGATATAGGGACAGAGAAAGCGACTTTGTTTTATACTATGTAGTGATTCATAATTTTGTGTTATTTCACTCTATATTTTCTAATATTGGTGATCGCTTACGTAATATAGTTTGGTTATTATGCACAAGTGAAGTGGATCGGAAATAATACCTCGGAGCATGCATTCGGACTTGCCACAAAAACTTCCAGGAAAGTTCTAAGAAAACGGCTACCATCTTGTTAGATCATTGAAATGGTCGCAAGATACGTGTAATATCATTACCCACTCGGTAATGGCAGTAAAAATCTACTGAAAGATTGGTTGTCAATAATAAAAGTAAACAAACAGCGCTACCAAGTCTTACCATTACAGTAGAGCGGTATAATGAAATAAAATTACAACTAAAGAACTGAACATCAGTTTGTCAATTCTGTCAATGTTTTTCAAGATCTTAGTACTATTTCCTGTCTCACTCACTCACTCACTTTTTGTATTGAGATTTTTAAACCTAACTTTTCCACTATTCCGTGCATTTTTCAAATATTCTTTCTAATACAAACCATGACTTGACAAAATATAAACAAAACAAATAAAACAATTAGCTAAATAGTTGCTGCCGTTCTGATAAGTAAGCGTATGCTTACATACAATTGGCAATTAATATTTATTTTATACATGGTTATTGGTAATTTAACGTATTCCCGATAGGAGCTGATAGGGGTGACTATTGAATTGAATTGTGAAACATCTATAGGCGAGGGTAAACCTGGTTGTTGGCGAGGCGAGACATGGCGACGTGATGCCATGCGCAAGTGACTGTACGCAATCTCTCTTATCGCACTGAGCTCGCATACCTATAGTGTATACAGTATTGTTTACTACGTTACACATGCATTTCACATCTGCCAGGCGTCCCGTGACCGTTCAATTTTTGTGATAATTTTAGTCCCCATATGCAATATGAAAAAGTGAACCATTTTTAAGTTATCATCTTTTTTCAAAATTAGTAAAAAATGTAACATCAATATTTTTTTAAGTATCAATTTAAATCTCATTTTTTCTTCTAATTTATAAAAACAATTAAACACTAGTTATTTATTAATACAAAAAATAAAAACAATTAATGGTCCAAGTTTAAAAATGCGAAACGAAAAACGATATTATTTTAATATTTTTATGAGATTTTTTTCCACTAAAATGCCTTAAAAAAAGGAAACGTTATGAAACTTGGCTTGCAGATTATTTTAAAAACATAACCGTTTTCTTAGCTCTCCGACAATGCATAACAACCAGGAATTTATTTCAAAGAAATTGGAAAAAAATGATCACAAAGGAAGCTGTCGGAAATTCGTACTCGAACTAAACTTAAGGTCGTTCTTTAAAATTTTCATAACATTAATTAAAAACAGGACCCAATGTAAATAAAACAAAAAATACAAATTTTAAATAAAGTTTAGAACCAATAACGGGTTTAGTAGTAATAGCAATTGTTAACAATTAAGACATTTTGTAATTTAAATTAATTAAAATTCTTGCTCGAAGTGACTTCCACTTTTGCGTACGGAAAGTCGCATTCTTTTTCTGAGTTGAGTCGAATTACCAATAAACCCTGTATAGATTATGTTACAATAGAAGGACTATACTGTAGTTTATTGTAAATAACCTATAAACAACGGCGATTACTGAAAGATGGGTAATCTATCAGCTGTCAAGCTAATCTGCAAGCGTCTAAGTAACTATGTATATATTGGCTGATCCCGAAACTTAAAAAAAATAAATATAATTACTATTACAAGTTTATCAACATATGTATTGTGGTCGCAATCCATTTACATATAAAAACTACCACATTTGATTACTAACAATCCCCTGATTACGGAACGAGATAGTCTAAGCATGTCAATTTAGTGGGTGTTACACGTAATACGAGTATTGATAGTCACAGGCAAGCCAGAAAAAAATTCCACCTCCTACGATCGACGTGTCAAGTTGAAAGTAAGTAAAAAAAATGTATATGTTCAAAGGACCCCATAGGAAACAAAGTAAGGACTCAAACTAAAATTAAACATTTAAAAAAAATTTAAGATATGGTTATTAAATAAAATGTTTGAATTAAATTTCCACTCGTTCAATTGTTAGCGTACGATGCTCGATCCTATACAATATAATAGAAACAGACGGAGAGAAAGACAATTGTATGGAGAGAACATAACGTTTTTCCCTTACGTAATGAGTTTTACCAGTGAACTCCAAAATAAATCTAAAGCCACAATCCTTATTCCGATTTCATTGTAGATATTTCACACGGCTTGCCTAAAAGCTATTTTATGTTTCAATATAGTATAACATATTTTATTGTTTTTAGTAGTAGGTCGTTATCGAAAGTGGAATTATATAACATAATTATAGTTTAGCGAAAGTTGAATAGCCCTATGGTTGAACCACGAAGCAGCAGGCATTATTCCCACACATTATAACTATGATTATTAGTTGTGTCTCAGTACTTAACATTCAATATATACGTAGTATTATTGTATTTGATTGAAAAAGGCGTTACTTTGCGGAAATCCCTCATTAAATAGCATAGTGGACGTTACTTAGCACTTGCGCCTGGAATTAATTGGCCGCTACCATGTCACACACTCTTGCCCGCTCACATCGGAAGAGTCAACATCGATCTGAAGATGCACCGTCACTGAGCGAAATACTTGTAATCGATTGTGTGATTGATTTATACTAATATTATAAAAAGGTAAAGTTTGTGAGTTTGTGACGCTGTAGGGGGTAATCTCATGAACTACTGGTTGGATCTGAAAAATCATTTCAGTGTTATATAGCTCATTTACCGAGAAAGGTCATAGGCTATATATCATCACGCTAAGACTAATAGGAGCGGAGCACCAATGAAATATATTTAAAAATCGGGGTTTTTTTCCTCTTGAGAGCTTCCGCTGCGTGTTAGCGTTGGCCCAAAGTTACTATTCCACGCGAACGAAATCGCGGGCAGAGGCTAGTCGATTATAAAAAAGAGAAAGTCAACACTCAATGTCGGATGGCCTTTTCCCCAGAATTGAGGAAAGTCTTTAAGTGTAGGAAAATGCCAAACTTCGCGAAAAATATGATTTCTCTCGAAAAAGTAAAATCTTTTATAGATTTTTGAAGTTATACTTCTTTTGGCGCGTTAGGGAAAAATGATGAGAGTAAATTTTTACGATGCGCGCGCACACCGTCACGAAAAACCGACACCTTGAAGTTAGCTATAATGAACATTTTGTTTCTTTGTACTTGTTGTTTGTATTTCTTTGTATTAAAGCTTTCAATGTATTAGATACCTTTTTCTATTGTTAGTGTCGTTTTTTCTACCAACGTAGAATAAGGCCCCGCAAATCCGGGGTACGGGCTGCATGGATGATATGATCGGGCCGTTTTTTTTTTTTTTTTTTTTTTTATTTTTTTTTTATTCTTATTTCCCCTCCTCCCCTTCTCTCCCCCATTTTTTGTTATTTTCCCCCACTTTTTTTTATCCCCTATTTTTTTTTTTGTAAATAAAATTTTATTTTTTTTTTTTTTTTTCTTTTTTTTTTTTTTTTTTTTCCCATTCTTTTTTTGTTTTTTTTTTTTTTTTACTCCCTCCCCTTTATTTTTTTAAGATTAATTTTTATCGTGTTACGCCAAAGAAGTATAACTTCTAACGCGTGTACATAAATACATAAAAATTTTTTTTTGTAAATACAGTTAAAGACGAAAAGTACATTTTTTAACCTAGTTATTCGATTTTTGAAAAAGTTAGAGGTGTTTGAAAAAATAACAGCCTTTTTATTTATAATTTTTAGTCCGGAAATGAAAATCAAAAAATTCTTGAAATTTATATTAATTGGTTAGAACATGAAAGTGCATATTTTTTAACAGCCGAATCGAAATTAATTGGGTTTAAAAGTGGTCAACGTGACATAAAATGACTCATATATACCTACACGTATGCTTATAACTGCAGGTTAACTTTGGTTGTTTAGTAAAATCCTTTATTAAATCTTTATTTAATTTATTACACTTTACAATTATATACTATACTGGCGGGCCGGGCGGACGTTGTCCTGCCGTGATAATAACAAAAAAATCTAAAATTCAACCACAGCGCCACCTACCGGATCCAATTGTGAATCTAAACCATTCTCGGATCCACTGGAACACGCGCAAAAAATTTCATCAAATTATCTACAGTTTCTATATTCTATATAGAATTCTATATATATATATTACGTCTAATCATGTCCTAGTCGAGACGCCATGTTGATTTGATGTTCGCCAGTTCGTTGAGTCCGAATTTGATTAATATTTGAGAAATGAAACAGTCGGAACCTTGTTGATTGTTGATTACATAGCGGAAGATGTCTATTGTTCTACTTGAATAATACTTTGTTAAATCTCAAATTACTTTGATTTATTAAAGTTTTCGATTGTTTAAAATCTCATCGAAATCAAGAATAAATTACATTCAGGCCTTCTGGAGATGCTTGTCAACGTCAAAACTACCACCGATTCGGAAAACAACCCAGTCATCGAGAAGAACCGGCAAGAAACTCGATCTGGTTTATCTTTTCATCATGCATATTTTTACAAACATTTCTTTGCCAAAGCCAAAGAGAGGAGCGTCATTTCCAGACATCACCCTCGTTCACATATTGATCCACCCTATAATAGTCTTTAGACGTGACATGCATATAACTAAGAGCAGAGATTACATGTCATATTTTATAAGTTAAATAATTCAACAGCTCATGTAATTTGAAACAGTCAAGTCAATAAATTAGATGAACTTTTGTTTGTTTATCATCCTCAAGTAAAAAATCTATTGCCAAACAAAGATAGGTGTTTTCCGGCAGCTGGATACTTTTGAGAGGGAATCCTCCCGCTAAATTTAATGTGTTTACTATCTTGTTACATCATCAGACTACACGGAAACATCCAAGCTGCGATACAAGTCACATTTCCGTATAGTCATTGCAACACATCGACCACAATACGAGAAATTAGGGACACGTCACCACCGTGCGAAGTGAGAACCACCTCATATATTGAATCCCGATTTAAAGACACTGTTCGATCAAACTTCGAGCAGTAGTCACATTCCTTAGGTTAGGTCGTAGATTCGGTTTTAATAGGTTTGGTTTCATGATACTACTGTCTCACACCTCGAGCATTCTTTTAGTATTAAAAACTTTTATATTAAAAGTGATTTTTTTTACAAATCACTTAAATCACATCTTTATTAAACACTAGCTTTTGCCCGCGACTTCGACCGCGTTGGACAGTTGCTTTGAGCTAACGTTAACACGCAGCGAAAGCTCTCAAAAGGAAAAAAATATTGGGGGAAAAAAAGGATTTTGAAATATTTATTTATTTAAACTTTATTATGCACGAATTATATACATTCATTTGAAAAACATTTCAGGTTTTGTTATTGGTATAATGGGCGGCCTATATTAGCAATCTCTTCCAGGCAACCTTAAGATGGATTTGTTCAATGGAGTAGAGTCAGGGGTATTCTGGGTGTACAAGAAAACAACTAGTTAATATTCTTCTTTGATGCTTTATTGGTCTTAGCGTGATCTATAACCTTCCTCGATAAATGAGCTATATCCAACACTGAGAATTTTTCAAATCGGACCTATAGTTCCTGAGATTATCGTTCAACAAAATACCCTCCCGCGATATAGAACCCTCCAACTTTATAATATTAGTATAGATTATTACTCTTCTCTCGTACTTAACTCGAGCCATCATTCAAATTACAATAACTTTTGTAAGAGTGGAACGATTTTAATGAAACAAAGACTAAGTTACACTCGAAGATATGCTTTATGATTGAGGATTTATTGTGAACTCAGTAGTTGAGCAGTGATGTTTGTTCATACAAACAGACAGACAGACATTTCTAAAAATGATTGAAATGTTTTTTATTACTTTCTCCTAGACACCTCGATCAATTTCTTTCCCGAAAATCTAAAAAGTACAGACACGTTAGATTTACATTCTTATTATACGTATAGATTGAGATTGCGGTCACATACTAAAACTTATAAAGTAGAAAAATAAACTCTAATACCTGTAATAAACTATACGATATAAAGTTTTGATTACAGTAAATAAAGTGGAGATACACACAGTATTACGGGTATAAATATAAACTAGGTTATTCAGTGGAAAGTAATGTCAGATAAGAAGGTGAAATGAAACGACGTCGCTGAAGCAGACAGCGATTATCTCCATTAACTAGGGTTACCAACTTAACAATAAAAAATAACTGAAAAAATGTGCGATAAATTTAATTGAATTACATTGTCATTCCATTTAAATTGTTTTGGAGCTAAATTAACAACAAGGACAATAGAGTCGACATTCGTTGTGTAAGCATTTTTATAATAAAATTATGCATTCAAAAGCAAGAATAGATTTACTTCTTTACACGTAGTATCAAAATAGCTCCACGAATCACGTCTAGTCTATTCAGATAAATGCACATTTTAATTTCCATCATCATTACATAGTATAAAACAAAGTCCCCCACCGCGTCTGTCTGTCTGTCTGTTCGCGATAAACTCAAAAACTACTGAACGGATTTTCATGCGGTTTTCACCAGTGGATACAGTGATTCAAGGGGAAGGTTTTAGTATATAATTTATCAAGGTTTTTTTATAGTCAGGGCGGGACAGCGTCTGCCGGGGCCGCTAGTAATTGTAATAATAAGAAAAATATAAAAAATTAATTAAGAAGCCTTGTATTTCACGGAAAGAAATGAACAGTTTTTTTTGTACATAATTTAGATTCTTATCCAAAAGTTAACCTAATTCGGTTTATAATGTTAACATATAAAAACTTGTATAAAGTTTTTTTTTGTTTTTTAATATTTCGATAACCCTTTCTCGGGTGAAGGCCTCCTTCAATGATTTCCAGCGTTCCTTATTTTGGGTTTTTGCTATCCAGTCACGACCAGCCGTCTTGACGATTTCGCATTGCCATCTCGTAAGAGGTCTACCTCTACAGCGCTTACCCTGAGGGCCGGTCCATGATAATTTTCATAATTATTTAATTTTAATTTATTCTTTTTTTAATTATCTTAATTTAGTTGTGGTGGTTCAGTGGACTAATCGGTGGAATATCATTTCGATGGCCGCAGGTTCGAACCCCGGCACGAACCAACGAATTTTTCGGAATTCGCGTACATTTACTAATTTATATTGGTAAAACTATTGGCCGACGGTGAAGGAAAATATCGTGAGGAAACCTGAACCTGAGAGATGTTCTTGTAGTACTATTATATGTGGGAAAACATAGAACTGTGGATTTCTCAGAGTTTAAAATCACCTATCATGCCCATATCTTCCTTGGGGAAGAGGTTTATGGCCCTGCAGTGGATCCTCTTACAGGCTGA
Source organism: Antheraea yamamai (assembly GCA_036509395.1). Taxonomy (NCBI): domain Eukaryota; kingdom Metazoa; phylum Arthropoda; class Insecta; order Lepidoptera; family Saturniidae; genus Antheraea; species Antheraea yamamai. The sequence continues at coordinate 4,353,649 of AP028451.1, forward strand.
TAATTACGATGATTTCATTTTAATACCATAACGCATACTATGACAAAACTATCACAACAATTGTATGGTTTCTCATGCTTTAAGATCTTTAATTGAATATCCAGCTGCTAAAAGGTTATAAGCCACCACAACGGCGGTGATCTGCGGTAGAACCTCTCGGTGCTTACTATTGTTTGTGATTTGCAATATGCTTGTATCCAATCTCAGGGGTCAATCAAGGTTATCATTAGAGGGCTGGGTGGGCAGAGCTCGAGCATCAACAAGATCTAATACTTGTAACTTTTAGATTATAACTAGCGGGCCCGGCAGACGTTGTCCCGCCCTGAGTATAAAAAAACCTTGACAAATTATATACCAAAACGTTCCTCATGAATCACTTTATCCACTGGTGAAAAACGCTTGAAAATCCGTTCAGTAGTTTTTGAGTTTATCGCGAACAGACAGACAGACAGACGCGGTAGGGGACTTTGTTTTATACTATGTAATGATTAAGCGGGTTCGGCGGACATTATCCCGCCCAGATAAAACTTTGACAAATTATATACCTAAATCTTCCTCATGAGCCACTTTATCTGTCGGTGAAACCCGTATGAGAATCCATTCAGTAATTTTTGAGTTTACCGCGAACAGGCAGACGTGGCAGAGGACTTTGTTTTATAATATGTATTGTGAACAAACACCATTACTACATCTTTTATATCGATTGTATTAAATCTAAAGATAGAACGATAGAAGAAGTCTATTAAAACAGCAGTTAACATTACCGCAATGACTTGGTAATGGAACCGTTACACAAACGACCACATAGAAATGCTTTCTCCATAATAGCATTGTCGAATTTATTGTTAGTTACTACAACAATCATTTTTACCGTAATAAAAGCTATGGTTTTGGTACTAGAACGGAATTTCTTTTAGTACGGTGTGAATTGGCTTTTATGTAACGAAAAAGAGATAACAATAAATGTATATATAGATTTTAACCTGTGAGAGAATGGGATAAAATGCGTTTCTATATAGTTTCCGTATACTTCGACTCCTTTTTATGCAATGGTTCGTACCGGAGTGCGTTTCCACTAATCTACCGTCGTATACAAGCCCATACCTGGACTCGGTAAACTATGGAGACTAGACTCCATGCTGTATACTAATTTTTATATTGAAATATATACAAAGAGAGAGAGCGAGAAACATCGAAATGTAACATTTTCTTAAAAATCAATCAGAATACTAAGTTTCACTTCTATCTCGTGTGACCTCACATCCGTTTTTTTTTTTTAATATATCTATCTACCATGTTAAATTACATTCTGTTTATGTATTTACTAGCTACTACCCATCCGCTTCGCTGTGCGTTAAATAAAATTTAATATATTTTATTAGTAAAAGTGTCAATGGAATTCGTAAACTTCTAGAACCAATTAGGAAAAGTTACGCATCGACTGTTTAGTTTAGTTCTTCTAAACTAAGCAGTTTAATTAGAGTTATATTATAATTCTAAAGTTAGATATACTAATGAGATTTGAAGTAACTACCAAAATGAACAATATCTATTTTAAATTATTAGAGAACAAACACGCTTTCCTTGTATGCTTTAGCTTAGCTTAGTTCTTCTAAATTACGCAACGGATTTTAATACGGTTTTACTGTCGTTTATAGTATTATCTATACTATATTTACCATAATAATATTATAAAGAGGTAAAGTTTGTGAGTTTGTGAGGTTGTAGGGGGTAATCCCAGGAACTACTGGTCCTATTTGGAAAAATTCTTTCAGTGTTATATAGCTCATTTATCGGGGAAGGTTATAGGCTATATATCATCACGCTATGACCCATAGGAGCCGAGCACCAATAAAATTTTACAAAACGAGATATTTTCGTCTTAAGCCCGCTGCGTGTTAGCGTTAACCCAAAGTAACTATTCTACACGGACGAAGTCGCGGGCAGAGGCTAGTAGAGTTATATTCTCATTGTGAAGTTAAGTTTTACACATCATCGGCAAGTAATATACTAAAAACCATGCGATCGAAATGCAACAATATAATTTTAAAATTAGGCATAATACGGACGCTGTCAGTGCCATGGTCAGACCCTTCTGTTTATAAGCCATTACCCTACCTTTATGAATAACCCTGTTATGTCATTTTAGGGAAAACCTTTCTCACTACAGCAATTTCAGAATCCGAAATATTTATAAAGTCCGAAATTGCGTTGAGATAAAAGGGCCAGTCAGGTAGAATATATATTTATATAAATATCCGTAAACATGTGTACAGCTTGCTTTTTCTTAAGCTTTCTTCTTTAATATTACAACTTATGTTTTTATTTAATATATTTCATGACAAAATTGACTGTCCACAAATTACTAATCACTTCAAATTGAAGATTCCTGTTAAGCTTCCGAGATCGAATAAATACGTCCCATTTTATATTTCTCATTCATGTACTGATTTAGGCTTTTACTCTCCGGTCAACAGAATATCTAGGTCATATAACTCATACCATAAAACATGTGACATTTTCTCAACTAAACGAAATCATTTCAAAACAGCGATAGAGACATATCAGTCTGTTCACAAAATACAGTTATAATTGTTTCAGTATTTCTTTTTTTTCTTCTCTCTCTCTGTTTCAATTTCCTTGTTTTTGTATTATTATATTCTGTTGTATATTATGTATGTTAAATTTTTAAATATGTAAAATAGTTTAATATTTAATTTATCGTTGGAGCACGCCGTGGTTGTCTCTAAATATGACTACATTTATAATGTATCACAATAGTCCTACTTTTTATATACTTACTAGTGTATTGTCATGTTGACGATCCTAAAATAAATAAATAAATAATATTAGCTTTTCTTTCATCCTCTTTTATTGAATTCTCACATTTTTCTTATCTGTGGGCACGGTAGAGCCCCAGCCAAGTCGAGCGAAAAAGCGGCACGACGTTACCATCCTTTTCTCGAAGCAGTTCAGGCTATTTTAGACCCGCTATAACTTCGTTGTGGATAAAACTAGAAGCCAGAAATTAGCCAAGCAGGTATTGCATAAACACGGTATATTTCAAATTCTATTCAATTTGAACCTGTAGTTCAAGAATTATAACTAGTCAAAATTTCTTTATTTTATCACTCACTCACTGACTGAACCGATCATCAAAACTCTAACGTACTTCTAATAGACATAGAAGCTTCAAATTTAGAATGCAATTAGTGTTTAGTGTATAAACCAACTAAAAACATAATAGATTTTCAATATCGATATGGTCACTATAAGATGTTGTTAAGTTAGCAAATTACGTAATAACTTAAGACAGAAGGTTCCTCAATTATGAACTTAATAAAGTAACCGACTTGGTATTGCATGGGTCTCACAACTTTTTAGACACACAACTACACAACACAACTAGAAGAACTGAGTTGCGAGACTTGGTTTTTGAAGTAAAACTTCTGGCGCCGGGGGGAGGGACGACACGCGGGAACCCTCGCGACAATACCCCTCTCCCCCCCCTTTTTATTTTTTTTTTTTTTTTTAAAAAAATTTTTTATAAAAAAAAAAATAAAAAATTTTTTAAAAAAAAAAAAATATTAATTTAAAAAATAATAAAAATTATAATTTCTTTTCTCTTTCTAAAAATTTTTTATTTTTTTTTTCAACATGTCTTTTATACGAGACAAAAATAGATATATAAATGGAAATAATATATATCAGATAACTTTTTTTATTCCTCTTTTTTTTTATATAATTTTTCACCGACGAAATCTCCGGCACAAATAGTATATGAATAAAATTTTAATATCTCTTTTTCTCATAAAATTTTCCCTTAAATATATTATTAAAAACCCAAATCTCCCCTACTTCTTCATAAATAAAAATCAATTGCCGAATGTTTTGTCGAACCTATTTGGCAATTTTTTATTGTTGTGTTAGTAATTATCAGATCGAGGTATGTATGAAAAGAGATGTTTAAAAAACATACGGAAATCTGACAATTTTTGGTTAAACTATGTTGATATAAAAAAAATGAGTGCGTGTAACCGTCACACGCGGTTGTAGTAAAACTTTTTAAATATTTTTCATTTTGTCAATAAATAGTTTATAACCAAATCAATAAAAAAAATTTTTGAAAAAAAATTAAATAAATATTAATTTGAATAAAATAAAAATCATACAAAAAAAAATATCTATGATCATATGGGCGCGCGACCGTGCTCCCATCTGGTTTCAATGTAAGTAAGTAACAAATTAAATAAAAGCTTCATTATCTATAGGGCCATCTATCAGCTAATTCGGAACTTAAATAACACAGGAAATATTATTAGCAACTCTTTGCTATATAGTAAATACAATATAGAAAAGTACGAACAGATTACTATGATAAGTACTGAATTAAATTAATTACGATTTAATAGAAGTGTTGGTTATGTCTAATCATTACATAGTATAAAACAAAGTCCCCTACCGCGTCTGTCTGTCTGTCTGTTCGCGATAAACTCAAAGACTACTGAACGGATTTTCTTGCGGTTTTCACCAGTATATAAAGTGATTAATGAGGAAAGTTTTAGTATATCATTTGTCAAGGATTTTTTTATAGTCAAGGCGGGACAACGTCTGCCGGGCCCGCTAGTTATTATCTAATATTGCTTTAAGCATGTTATGACAACACGTGCAGCTGAACCAATATAACCTTCATTTTATAATCGTACGTCCACGTATTTAATGAGTGAATATTTTCTGAAAGTGCAAGTGATAAAAACGATTGATTTTTTTAGGTAATAAACTTAATTTAACGATGAATAATTCTCCTGTTTAATCAACAACAAGATATGGCACGACTATTGATGTAGTTTTCTAAAGAAATTTAGAAAATTTGCTACTCTATACTGCAAATTTATGTTTTTCATTTCAGTTATTATAAACCAATCATATCATATTTGAAGTATGATAGTAATTACATTATTGTTTTAAAATGTATAGCGGTCGACGATAATAAATCTATATATTACTAGAGTTACATCATCGATAAATGCCTTTTCAAATTCTCATATTATGTTGTATTTATCTTTAACTTAATCGCCATCTCTTATAACGCCAAAGAAGTTTTACTACAGTCGCGTGTGATGCTTACACGCATTCATTTGTTTTTGCAAGTTTTGTTTCTGATGGCATTTATTTTTCCTGCATCAATTGGCCACAATTAATTCTGATATTTATTAAAGACGCAACCTACGATGGACTGACTCTCGGGTGCAACTGCCAAAATATACCTATGGGCTTGAAGACAGATTTCTTTTACATAAACGTCTATCCAAGGATTGTGATATTTAGCTCCAGATAATTCATGTCAAAACGCAAAAAAAAAAAATAGCATAATAAACTAAAAGCCAAACCACCTACGGCTATAAAATACAATTAACTTAGCGGTGTGTGGACCTGCCCCAAGTGTGATCGTACGTTTACGGCGAAGGTACGATCACAAAGTACGTTATGTTAAGTAGACTATGCCATTTGTATGCAGTAGACAGTAGACAATAGTACAGCTGAGTGCCTTAAGCGCTCGCCTTAGTAGTCCGGTGAAGCTGTCAAGACCTTGCTAGGTCAATAGCGTAGTTAGTTCGAAAAAAAAACATGCAGTAAACTTCTAGTATTCAGTCTTTCGGCGCTCGCTGTAGCCAATAACGGTTAGACATGATGACCAATGACTTTAGGCGCATTGAGCGGTATTTTTGGCAAATGATAAAGTAATGATTACTGCTGCTAGCGCTATACAGTGACACCACATTGACTAGTTTCCTGCGCACATCACACTGCACTTCACACTTGTGCATATTCACACGTTACGTACACTGATTCTGTAAAGGACCCTTTTCCTTTTTTGGTAAGTTAGTGTTATTCAAAATTGTCACACTCTATATATACATATGAAGGTATCCATGTCTGTCTCATTAAAGTATACACGTATGATTAATTTAGCTCAGATGCTTAGTTTTAGTTCGACTTCCATTGTACCAAGGCACCAGCCGAAGCCGAGGTTCTGCCACTCTGGCACGGTTGAGCTTGTTACTATTCGGCTGAGAGCTCTAAGCGTTCGCCCTGAAAGCCCGGTGAAGCTGTGAAAGCCCGTTAGGTTAACGACGGTTAGTCAATTCGAAAAAAAAATTCACGACCTTCACATAAGAAGCGTCTATTAATTTTTTTTATCGAAATCTATGGAGTAGGCTCTGAATGATGCAAACTTCATTCTTGCGTTACGCTTTTATATTATAACAATTATGATGGTAAGTAATTTTAATCGCTGGCACGTAGATAAGCCGTGGATGTCTGAGGGATAGCTGTAGGTGTATACAAACAAATGCTGCTTACAAGATCAGCACAATCAATGGCACCACTGAATGTCTTTAAAAAAATATATATTTCCTATTCGCGTATGTTCATATATATAGCTAACTAGCGGGCCCGGCAGACGTTGTCCCGCCCTGATTATGAAAAATCCTTGACAAATTATATACTAAAACGTTCCCCATTAATCACTCTATCCACCGGTGAAAACCGCATGAAAATCCGTTCGGTAGTTTTTGAGTTTATCGCGAACAGACAGACAGACAGACGCGGTAGGGGACTTTGTTTTATACTATGTAATGATAACAGAGAGGGTGATAAATTCTTCAACAATATATTAACGCCCTCGTGTTTCCGTTTTCTTGTCTGCTTAGCAAAGACGCGCATGCAGGCAAAGTTTCGAGCAAACTTGTTAAAAAAAAAAAAAAATTAAATATTATTTTAAAAAAAAAAAAAAAAAAAAAAAAAAAAAAAAAAAAAAAAAAAATAAATAATAAAAAAAAAAAAAAAAAAATAAAAAAAATTTTTTTAAAAAATTTATATGAATTTAAAAATTTTTATTTTTTTTTTAATTTTTTTTTTTTTATTTTTGAATGAATAATTTGTTTGTTTTTGATAAGAAAGGGGAAATATAATTATGTTATTATATTTTTTATTTTTTAAATAATTTTATATTTTTTTTTTTTATTAATTTTTTTTTTTTTTTTTTTTTTTTATTTTTTTTATTATATATTATTAATTTTATTATTTTTTTTTTTTTTTTTTTATATTATAAAATGATATCATTTTTTGGTTTAATTTTTTTTTTTTTTTTTTTTTTTTTTTTAAAAAAACCCTTTTTTTAAAAAAAAAATATTTTATTATATAAATATATTTTTTTATATATTTTTATAATTTACATTATATTTTTTTTTTTTATTAGATTATGTTTAATGTGAAATTATATATTATTTTTTTTTTCTTTTTTTTTTTTTTTTTTTTTTTTTTTTTTTTTTTATTATTTATTTTTTACCAACCATTTTTTATTATTTTATATTATTTTATTTTTTATTTTTTTTTTTTTTTTTTCTTTTGAATTTTAAATAAAAAAAAATAAAAATTTACTATATTATTTTAAAAATATTTAAAAAAAAAAAAAAAAAAAAAACCCTGGAACCACAAAATTATATATAATTAATTATTAAAAACCAAAAACAACAACACTAAAAATATTAAATATAAAAAAAAAACATAAAAATTCCCCCAATTCCCCCAAATATTTTTTTATTAATTAATTTATTATTATTTCTATTAAAAACCTTCAAAAATCGGTGTAAATAGATCAACTTAACACCAAAATCAACAAAATCTTTTATATAATATACATAATTAAAAGATTACTATTATTAGATATTCCCTTCAAAAAACCATGTTGGTGAGGAGAAATGTAAATTTTGATGTGATTACTTATATGAGGATATAATAAGTTTTCAAAGACCTTGGCCAATACAGATAGTATAGAAACAAGACAAGTGCCCCAAGACATTGTACTATAAACTTCACATCTTACCGAGAATAAAGTCAATTTAGAAATGTTTAAAATTGAACCCTAAAAATGTATTAATAATAAGAACATTGCGTGTAACAGTGTGTACACGCGGAGGAAGTGAATTTCTTTAGCTTATATGTACTAAATTACGTATATATGAGAATACTCATAAAATATATACATATATTTTTTATATTATAGGGGACAAACGAACAGGCGGGTCACCTGATGGTAAGTGATCACCGCCGTTCATAGACACCCAGGGGAGTCGCAAATGCGTTGCCGGCCTTTTAAAGGAGCTGGGCCTCGGGTGCTCTCACTGACTGAACGAAACGCAACAATGCAAGCACTATCACTTCACGTGGGTGTTCCTGTGGGTGGGATGGTACTACCCCAGGCACCCGACCCATTCATGCTAAAACCAGTAATAGCTTCAGCGTGGTTCTACCACCTACAACAAACAATAAATGGTAACTAACTACATACAAAAAACAATATACCATACGAAGTCCCGTAGTATAAATACTTAACTATACATTTATTCATTTTTGTGTACCAGACACACAAAATACATACCTACCTTACCTTTAAGCGTAACGCGTAACGATAATTTGTCCTTACCGTGCCATAAGAAGTTTCACAGCAAAAAATGTTAGACTGTTTTTCTACAACTTTTAATTTTTCTATATAATTGTATATGTCTGTATGTATTTATATATATTTTTTACCTATTACTCTTATATGTGTACTTATTTTCTCATATCTTATACTAAACATTTTTATTTTATTTTTTTGTTGTTGCTCTTTTTCAAACTTATATAACTCCACTACACTAAATACATAGTTACTCTACACCACACTTAATTATTATTATTATTTTTATTTATTGTAGCACGACAAAATGACTGCACTGTGCGTGATGGTAAGCACAGTACAATCAAAAAACAATGGTGACCACCGAGTGACACACTATCCATCGCCGGTCGATGCATGCAAAAAGCTGGTTATGCACAGGCTGATCCCGAAATGCGACCCACAAAAGCGAATCACTATGACGGGCTTTTTCGCCATATACATGGTAGTTGCGACCCAGTCATGCTGTAAAACCTTACCACCCCACTTTCACCATTGCCTCGTTCGTTATTCGGTAGGGTGCACCACGTGCAGGTGAGGTTGGCTTGGGTGTCTCAAATCTTATGATGTTATTCGACACCCCCTTACACCTCTAATTATGTACATAACCACTCAGCGCACACCAAACACATGGGTTCCGAGTGAAAATCAGCGCTGAAGGACTAACTCCTTCAGCACATATGCTGACTCAGGGCCAATTTGCCACACACATACACTAAACCAACGACCTTTATTTCTATTCTTCGTTGTCTATACTATATGTGTTTTTAGTTTGTACGTGTTTAATATTAATTAATGTGTTGCAAATAAATGTAATTTCTTTCTTTCTTAAATGTCCAACAACAACCCCCTTTAACAATACGCTGCAGTAGAAGCAATACCGAAGCGCTAATTTTCAATGGGAATCCATAAAATACAATGACGTTCAATCGGTGGATAGTCATGTAACAAAAATTAAAAAGAAAAACTATTTAAGTTACGACCAATAAGCAGAACACACATGACCTCGTCAGGACTGTAGCTAGAATCGAATTTTAGGTAAGTCAGCATTGCTTACAGGTAGGGTGGAAGTAAAGAATGTGTCATAATTGATCTGTCCTCGAATGTCACAAACTGTAGCATGTTCGGAAAAGTTTAGCTACCTAGCGCTACAATATTTTTATCTTAAACTAGGAACAAACAATTTAATTATAATAATGTATCTTAGTTTTTGCCCCACAATGCCCCTCCCCTCTAGCTACGGTCGTGGACCTCATGAAATTGTTCTCTTGCTACACTTAATAATTAAGTTTGCAGCACATGCTTCAGTTGAATTAGCGCTTAATTTGCTCGCATAATGCACTTTGTGCCTTGATGTGAAACGTAGAGACCTATGTGCATCGATAGTATATGGTATATATATACACAACCCATTATTATTATTGTGACGTAAATTTTATTTATTTCAATCGTTCTGATAACAAACACTATTTGAATAGTAATAAGAGTGAATTCTTGAAAGATTAATAAATACCCGGCATTTGATTTGGCACGTCAGGACGAAGAGTGAGTTGTTTCGGTTTTACAGCGTTCTCTCTCTCCCACAGCGCTATGGCTGTGATAGACAAGATAACGCTATACGAAGCTGAACTTAACCGAGTATCACGGACTTATCTGCGACGTGTCAAATCAAAAGCCGGGTACTGGACGAATCCGAATATTTACAGAAGTGTTAAGGGTCTATCATATTTATAGGATATTTTTTCTTGAACCAACTACATGTCAGTAACCTAAAGCCTTTGCTGCTCCACTTTTTCGGGCTTTGGAGCAAGTGCTTAAAGCACTAAGTTGAAATGAGGGAGGGTACAATAGCGTTCGGACTTGTATTCAACTAAACTAAACTAACCAAGCAAGTATACACTGATGAGACACATATGCGTACCTACATATGCACTACACGGGATCTGAAACTGATGGGATCTGAAAATTTTGGCTAAAGTTGACTAACCAAAAAAATAAAAAAGAACTCTAGCAGAACCTCGGTATCTACACACGTGTGTAGGGTGTCATGTGACACTAGGGTATTTAAAAAAAAATGTTATAAAAAAAATATGTTAAATTTTTTTTTAAACACCCTAATGTGATGCGTATTGATAGCTAGTTAATGCAATATCACTTTATTATTCAAGCAGCGTGTTCGAAGGTCCCATGCTGGAGAATCGAAACTAGGCCTAAGACGCTGTGGAGGGTGACCGCGGTGAGTATGCGGGAGGGAAGTAAAGCACCCGTCCTCAGCGTTTAAAAGCGGTGGCTTTGCGGTCGTGACCGTTCTATGGGATTCGTCATCATGTTTTCTTTAACTTTAACTCCAGCTCAGCCAGTATAAATTTTATACGTATATACAACTAGCGGGCCCGGCAGACGTTGTCCCGCCCTGATTATAATAAAATCCTTGACTAATTATATACCAAAACGTTCCTCATGAATCACTTTATCCACTGGCGAAAACCGCTTGAAAATCCTTGTAGTAGTTTTTGAGTTTATCGCGAACAGACAGACAGGCAGACGCGGTAGGGAACTTTGTTTTATACTATGTAATGATGTACATCGGACACGGTACTTGAAAATATTACTACTGATTCATCACTCCTTCAAAATTATCAATCTTTTCTTTTGTAACATCATATACGTTGCACCACTTGATAATCACCACAAAGTATCACATGCACGACTCTTAAGTATTCACGCTACCTCCGCACAGCTTTTTAGAAAAGTTAACTTAAGGACCTACCTTGACACAATGGCTAAAAAGTAACCTATTCGCGTTCACAGCACGTAGATTCTTTTAAAAATATTTTCTTTTTTGTTTTCTTAACAAAAATCTACAAAGAACAAAACGTGCCCTGGTTTTAGAGTAATAACCGAGCCGTCATAGGGCGGCGCAGTAATTCTATACGCTCGTTAAATAAATCTGAACGTCTGACGGCATATCCACGTTATTACTATGTTTTATAGTAGTGTCTGTCAAAGAAACTTGTTATCTTGATCTCGTATTTCTGACTACACTCGCTTGGCCTTGTCCTTTTGGCACCGTAATTGAATCATAAATACAATAATTTTATATAACACTACATGAGCTGTCTCGCGACAAAAAATTGCGCAATAATGAACAGTCATATACTTAAATACCCAGTAATAGAGTTAATATTTATGCCGGCGCGACTAAAACAACAATAATTATATATGCCGCAAAAACTTCTATATATTTAATTCTATATTATATAGGGTACGGCTTCGTTCAGAAAAAAGTATTATATTCCGAGAAATAGGTCAGACGAACAACAACATGAGCGAAGCCGCATGCAAAAGATAGTTATCTATACATATAATAAGAATTTAAATTTAATTTGTCTGTACTTTTTTCAATTTATATATATATACTAGCTTATCCCCGCGACTACGTGTGCGTAGAATAGTTACTTTGGGCTAACGCTAACACGTAGCGGAAGCTCTCAAAAGGAAAAATCTCCGATTTTGTAACATTCTTCATTGGTGTTCAGCTCCTATTGGTCTTACCGTAACATATAGCCTTCCTCGATAAATGAGCTATATAACACTGAAAGAATTCAAATTGGACAAGTAGTTTCTGAGATTAGCGCGTTCAATCAAATCAAAATACTCTTTATTCAATTTAGGACCTGAGAAGGCACTTATGAACGTCAAAACTACCACCGGTTCGGAAAACAACCCAGTCATCGAGAAGAATCGGCAAGAAACTCGTTCAACCAACAAACCCTCCAACTTTATAATATTAGTATAGATAAGTTGATTTACATAATAGCCATTAATAATATAATGACCTACTATAAAATACTGCAGTGTGCAAAAGTATCGGATCGGATAAATATATTTTTTTATTTTTCATAACAACTTCATTATCGTGGTATTTTAAAAACACTAAATATAATTGCAAAGCGTTAATTATGAAATTATACTTTTTATATTTCGTATAATAAAAGATTACTATATTGTATATACTAAATACTATACTGCCTTCTCCTCGCCATTTCGTCCGCGCGGGATAATTACCTTGGACTAACGCTAACACGCAGCGGAAGCTCTCAAAAGGGTTTTCCCGATTTTGAAACATTCTTCATTGTTTCTCCGCTCCTATTTGTTTTAACGTGATGATATATAGAATGGCTTCCCCGAACTATCTAACACTAAAAGAATTTTTCAAATCAGGCCAGTAATTGCTGAGATTAATGCATTCAACCAAACAAACAAACTCTTCAGCTTTATAATTTTAGTATAGATAGTAATCATTAATATTGCGTATAAAATATAGAAAGTCATTACTTGACATATGACAAATTTAAGTAACATTGGAAAAAAAAGTACAACACATGGACGTAGGATTAAAAACACTGTTAAGGAAGATTGTCAGAGAAAATTGAATAACATAACCTCTCATTATATTAAGGAATGTTAGCGGAAAACAGAAAAGAATATCAAAGAAAATAGAAAAGCTTTTTTATCGTCTACGCGGCTATTTAAGATTAATTAGGATATGAAATACTTTGCGAAACATTTGTATTTCTTGCATTGTATTGGTGTATTTTCTTTATGTCGGTTAAATCTTTTCATTGTTTCAATCGTACCTTCACTTTGGTGTTTCTGTGGGTCGGGCGGTAGTACCCCGAGCGCGCCGACCCATTCATGCTGAAAGCTCCAACGTGGCTTTACCACCTTGTTAACTTTTCCGTACGAATTTTTAAACACCTCTTTTTATACATACCTCGTTCTGATAATTACAAGACACAACAATAAAAATAATTAACCAAATAGGTTCAACAAAACATTCGGCAATCGATTTTCATTTATATAGAAGTACCGAGCGACTTCGGTTTTTGATACTAAATTTATAGTGTAAGCTCATATGAGTAACAGACATTTTAATTTTATTCATATACTACCTGTGCCCGCGACTTCGTCCGTGTGAAACCTTATGTAAAAAAACAGCGATTAATAAAGTCATCTGAATGTATTAAGTCCACTTACTTATCTACTTTTGTCTCGTACTTAAGTCGCGTCGTCATTAAAAATACAATAAATTTTGATAGAGTGAACCGATTTTATTGAAACAAAGATTAAATGTTACCCGAAGACATGCTTTATGATTTTCTTGAAAATGTTTTATCATGAACGCAGTATTTTGTCAGTGATGCGTGTTCATACAAACAGACATTTCTAAAATTGATTGATATATATTTTATTACTTATTCCTAGACACCTTCAAAAATCAAAAAAATACAGACATGTCACATTTACATTCTTATTATATGCATAGATGTAGATTTTAACTCAAGTCGCACTGTATTAGACACAGCTCACACCCTTTGAAAAGGGTTTCTTTGAGAAAAATAAGTACTGAAAATATATGAGAGCAGTAATAAATCCCGAAGGAGTTATCAATAAAGTTTCTCCATTTGTTCAACAAACTCATTAACATCGCCACTTATACAGTTTTATTGTCGTTTCATATCCTTATTTTTCATCAACGACAGAATGTATCCGTCTCTTTCTTACAAATGGGTTTTATTACCTCATTTGTAGCCAAGACGCGGTCGTTGCCAAAATATTTCGGTCGTCGAACCGCGGAGATGCCTAAAAAGCAAAATATATATGGGGTGAGAATCTTGTAAATATTTCAAAGAGAAATTACTCTTGGTGATTTTCTTATGTCGACTGCTAAGAAGGAGATATTACGTACGTTTTTAACTTGCCTAGGAAGCCCACTACGAGTTATATCGTCCTTTCTTTAACTACCTTTAATTCTTTACTTAATTATATTTCAATACTAGCTTCTCTCCGCGACTTCGTCCGCGTGGGATAGTTACTTTGGGCTAATGCTAACACGCAGCGGAAGCTCTCAAAAGGAAAAAAGCAATTTTGAAACATTATTCATTGATGTTCCCCTCCTATTGCACTTAGCGTCATAATATATAGCCTATAGGCTGAAAGAATTTTTCAAAACAGAACAGAAGTTCTTGAGAATAGCGCGTACAACCAAACAAACAAACTCTTCAACTTTATAATATTAGTATACATTCTTCATTATACTTACCATCTTGTTTTCTTTTCCATATGTAATATTAGTTTTTATAAATGGATTCATTTTCACTTTTTCATTTATTCTTACTCTATTTTCCATTGTTAAATTTGACTCGATATCTACATAATTTTAATTTTTCATTATTATTAATTTGCTGCCGTGTGGTGCCGGCAGAGTAGAAAAGCACCATCCCATGTCTTCCCGTGGGAATCGTAAAAGGTGATTACGGGAGTGCGAGATAGTACTGACCCAATGTACTTTCTCACTGTGATACTGTACTATATGTCTGAGTCCTTCCCCGGTCGTAACGGTCCCCGTTCCACTGGATCCAGAAGAACAAAGACGAGTATATGCACCTGTGTCTTGCGCGTACACTTGTGCACCTTAATATATCTTGCCCATCTGACCGCTGGCCGCCATAGCCGAAATCGGTCGGAACAATCATCATCAGTGTAAATTGTATTAATGTGATAAAACGTTGTAGATTTTCAGTCTAGTTTACTCCTTTTTGTTATTGTTATTATATTATTCATCGAACTGTTGACTGTCGCATTATCCACATTTGTAAATAAATAAATAAATTACTATATTAGTACGGCTACGAGCGAAGTTGTAATATATTAGTGTAAATATAGATTAGTGGCTTCGGGAAGAAGAAAAAGATCGGATTTGGCTTACATGAACTTCTGTGTTGCAGTTTCAAATATAGTTACTAATTATATCTCAGACTAGCTGTACCCGCATCCCGCACGCGTTTTTTTAAATTGTATTAAAGAAATATAAAATGGTGAGACCATGTACAATTATAGAAATGATCTTTAATAACAATTGTAAGTACGACACGCACGCCACTTACAGTGACATGTAACGTATACATTAGACATATAAATACTAACAGTGTGTCAAACCATCAGCAACATATATGGAACCTTAACCCACCATGTAACTACCTCAGTGCTCACTTACACTGTATAAGGAAACAATGCCTTAAAGATGTTATTATGATGATATAATATGCCCATATTGTCAGTAAGTAATGTTTATGGTCTATGGTCTTTTTATCTTATCTTTTTAGAAAGATCCCTTCTATCTTCAAAATTACTATTAATAATTATAATGTTGAATTGTATACTATGAATGAGCTGACATCTTGAAATCTTGAATAAATATAAATCGAGATTTAAAACTTTAAATCTGTCCAAGCAGTTTTTAATATTCGACAATTTAACTTAAAATTAACAATTTAAAAGACTTGAATACAATATTCTTATATGTTACTATGGTTGCTGAGTTATGTAGACGAAAACGCGGTAAATAAAGCAAAATGACCGAAAAGACAATATAATCAAAATTACATACATAGATACAGATATATGAATTTCAATTTTATATATTCTTGGAGTCCAGTACAACGCACATCTTATGCACATGTTTACAGTGAACAACATATTTTTGCTAAATTTCATGCAGACGAAGTCGCGGGTAACAGTTAGTCTAAAATAGAATAACCTAAATTACTTCCTATAAGGTCAGCTATCTGCCAGTGAAAGTCCCGTGAAAATTGGTTAAACCGTTTTGGACATAGCACTACGGGCGAAACCACGATTAACAGCTAGTCTAAACTAAAATAGACTAAATTACTTTTTATAATGTCCGCTATTTGCTGGTCAAGGTCCCGTAAAAACGGTCGACCCCTTTTGGAGATAGTCCTGCAGGCAGTGCCACGGTTAACAGCTAGTATAAATCAAAATTACCTAAATTACTTTTTATAAGAACAGATATCTGCCAGTGAAAGTCCCGTGGAAATCGGTTCTACCGTTTTGGAAATAGCACTGCAGACGAAACCACAGTTCACAGTTAGTGTAAATTAGAGTAGCCTACGTAACCCGGTGTAATTTTAGCTACCTCCCAGTGATATTCCCGTCAAAATCGGTTTAGCCGTTTCGGAGATTACCCGGAAGAAACAGACAGACAGACAGATCGACAAAAAATTTTAAAATTGCATTTTTGTTATGAGTAGCGTGTATACTTTCATACCCAATCAATAAAAAAAAACTATTTTGATATTACATATAGACACTTCATTTTTATTATATGTATAGATTATTTATTCGGTGTGCATGTTGAGACGGAAATTATGCACTAAAGGAATACGAATTTGGAATTCTAACAGACGACAGTCAAAAGACTAATGTTTTATTAATTACTAGCTGACCCGTGCAACTTCGTCTGCACCAAATCGGTTATTACCGGTTTCAATTGTATTTTTAAACGCAAATAATCTTAAAAAACCTAAAACCCATTCCGTTATCCAGCCTTCCAATCGTAATCCAAACTATCCAGCCACTCAAACATATACCCAGTTGTGTTAAAATCTTTTAAAAAACCAATCTGTCGCAGCATACCTAAAGAGGCACAAAGAACAAAACAACTTACATATATTCCGAAATGCTCCCAGACCCCTTACTCACACGAACAACTAAAACTATCTACATTAAATTTCCATTTTTTTTAGTTGTTTGTTTTATAAGATTTGTAGTACGTGATGCTCAATTTTAATTTGCCATTTATTTTACTTTTCACCCCCTTTTTCTACTCTAAAACCTCACATTTGCCGAGACACCCCCTTTACCCGAAAAAAACTTTCCTTTTTCCTTTCTTTTTTTGCACCCTTATTCATTTTTCTTAACTTTCAAATAAAATTTTTAACCAAATTTAAAAATTAATCGTTTTATTAATTATTATCCAATTAAATATCAAAATATATTACACATTTAATATAGATCAGAATTGTAGGTTATCGTTTCAATATAATAAAATGTTGTTTGTGTAAAAACAAAGTGTGTGTGTACTTATGTACACGCGTTAGAAGTTATACTTCTTTGGCGTAACAAGATAAAAATCTTTTCAAAATTTTTATCTTTCGCCTTATTCTACGTTTGTAGAAAAAACGACACTAACAATAGAAAAAAGGTATTTAATACATTGAAAGTTTTAATACAAAGAAATACAAACAACAAATACAAAGAAACAAAATGTTGACTATAGCTAACTTCAGGGTGTCGGTTTTTCGTGACGGTGTGAAAATTTACTCTCATCATTTTTCCCTAACGCGCCAACAGAAGTAGGTATATCTTCAAAAATCTTACTTAATTTCTATGACTTTGATGAGACTGTGGTCAAAACGCTTAACCAACAAAGTGCAAAAACTACCAAAATCCGTAGCGTGAGTCCCCGAAACAGTCTTTTTAATGTAGTACCTACGACAGCTTAGCAATTAGCAAACCTTTTCCAGGAACAAGACCCTAAAAACAAATGAAGAAAGAGAGCGAAATAGCATTGTATGTCGTCTACAATCAGACATTTAGTTCAGCGATTGCCGTACACGGTTCGCTGGTTGTTTATTACTCGGTTAGAGAACAACATTATAATCCGACCGAATTGAGAATTATTCATTTCTGTACGAGGTTCTATATTCATGTAACCTCGTGATGGATACGGGTTATCGAAACAGATTAAAAACATCAATCACTTACGGCGTTCCCGCTTAAATATTTGCGCGAAACAAAATTTCATTTTCTCTTCTGAAACCGTTTGTTTTTATTAGTGTGGGCCTTTTTACTGTCTAATCCTTTATTGTTATCTCTTATATAAATATCTAAACCTAACTAATATTATAAATGCATGTACGTTTGTTTGTTACGCTTTTATACCTAAACAACTAAACCGATCATCATTAAATTCTGCTTACTAATTCTTAGGAGTACATACAAGGACGCAGTCATCACGTCATGAGGCATCTGGCAAAAATCTACCTACTATTACCGAGGGCTAAATCAAAACTAGATTAACACGAGTGAAGCCGCGATAAAAAGCTTGTCCACAATACTCGTACAATCTTTACCAAAATAAGGAATATTGAATCTTAAAAAAGTAATGGTTGAATTTCGATTAATTGACACCAACTAGCGTATTAAAATCTAGTGTATTCAATGATATAGCTATACAAACAAACATACATACACTCGATAAACATTACCGATCTACAGTCGTGTAACTCAACCGATTTTATTATGTATTATAACCTTTCCTCGTAGCATTACATGCGTATATGTTAATTTTTTCGATCTGACATTAGAATGTGAAAGCGTAACAAACAAACAAATTAACATTTACAATATTAGTCAGGACGTAGTATAAATCGCGTTCAGTTTTATAAAATGAGAAAATAAATGTAAAGAAACTGTATTCAATTTACAAGTGTCAAAATAAATAATACGTTCGAGAAACGAACATAACCTTCTTTCTACAAATACCTATTACTACAATCATAACAAACCTATTTCTCATCCAACATGAAAGAATCTCTAGGGAATAATAAACATTAAGTTAAACTTTATTCTTTTATTTGTTCAATTCTGCGCACAACTTGGGGACTTAAGGATTTATTTCTATTATACACGGCTTAGTACAAATTTTCCCGGAGATGTGTTTTACGGTAATATCTGAGGAAACCGATAAATATTTGTTTTTCAGTTATTCCATGTTTTATTTTGTTTATTTGTTAACTTTAATCTCACAAATAAACACACAAATTTATTCTAGACTCATTAAGACCAACTAAGTTTTTCTTAAGTAATAGTGTATCATCTACAAGAAGATCCCAAAGTATATTACCTACTTAATGGAATACCTTTTGCACGCGTCTTCGCTTGCATTAAAATAAATTTTCAAAGTAAAACCAGCCAATGTTACTCACTTATATTATACTAGCTGTGCCCGCGACTTTGTCCACGTTGAACCTTATGTAAAAAAACAGTGATTACTAAGATCATCTGAATGTATCATTTACTGATCTACTTTTCACTCGTACTTACGCCGCGTCGTCATTAAAATTACAATAACCTTTGATAGAGTGAGCCGATTTTAATAAAACAAAGACTAAGTTACTCTCGAGGATATGCTTTATGATTTTCTCGATTGTTTTATTGTGAACCAAGTACTTTAACAGTGATGCGTGTTCATACAAACAAACAGACAGACAGACATCTAAATATGATTGAAATGTATTTTATTACTTATTCCAAGACAACTGCAACAATTTTTTTCATGAAAGTCGTAAAAGTACAGACGCGTTAGATTTACATTCTTATGATATGTATAGATAGATTTACTCAGGTAATTTTTGTGTAAAGTTTCAAAGACTAAGCAAACATAATAGAGGCTTCGTTCCCGAGGTCAATCGATATTAGGTCGGTACAGCTGAGTACCCAGTAGGAATGGCTCACGTCCCAATGCGTATTGCTTACCACATCCTTGCGACCGGAATACGTCTGTGCGACTTTTCTCATTTCAAATAATTCCAATTAACAAAGATCCATTAAACTTTATGTAGCACTAGCTGTGTCCGCGACTTCGTCCTTGTAAAACCATATGTAAAAAAACAACAATTAATAAACTCACCTGAATGTATTAAGCCCATTTACTTATCTACTTTTCTCTTGTACTTAAGTCGCGGCGCCATTAAAATTACAATAACTTTTGATAGAGTGGACCGATTTTAATGAAACAAAGACTAAGTTACTCCTGAGGATATGCTTTATAATTTTTTTTTTATATGAGGTTTTATTGTGAACTCAGTACTTTAGCAGTGATGCGTGTTCATACAAACAGACAGACATTCCTAAAAATGAATAAAATGTTTTCTATTACTTATTCCTAGACACCTGCAACAATTTTTTCACGAAAATTGAAAAAGTACAGACACGTTAGATTTAAATTCTTATTATATGTATAGACTCCAAGACACCTGCAATAATTTTATTTACAACTAGCGGGCCCGGCAGACGTTGTCCCGCCCTGATTATGAAAAAATCCTAGACAAATTATATACTAAAACGTTCCTCATCAATCACTCTATCCACCGGTGAAAACCGATTGAAAATCCGTTCGGTAGTTTTTGAGTTTATCCCGAACGGACAGACAGACAGACGCGGTAGGGGACTTTGTTTTATACTATGTAATGATAACAATTATAAGGGCATACATACATTGACACGAATTTATTTATTTTTAATCGAACAATAATTCTCTATTTTTACCTAATATCCATACCGGTATTTACTACAGAATTGCATTGCGAGATGCAAAAAAAAATGGAATTTTACTATTAAAAACAAAAACTAGTGTACTATAGATCACAAGACTGAAGCAAAACTTTTTCAGCTCCATCTATATGTATGCATATATATTTGTTCATACATATATTAATTTTCTATAAATATTTGAATTTATTATGAGTTTTCATTGATAATATCAAACGTAACTCTCTCTCTCTCTTTCTTTCTTCACTAACTTATATCTCCGTCTCAACTATCGTTCGCCTCGCCCGATCACACTTTTCGTAACGCTTTCGTCACGCATTCACCAGCTTACTGCCCAAGTTGAACGTGCGAAAAGAATTTTAACTTCAAAAATACAATTACGCTTATATGTACTCTAAAACCAAAATGTGTCTACAGCACGAAGTGAGACAATAGTACCATAACACTAAACCTATTTATACCTAATCTAAGAAATGGGACTACTGCTTGAAGTCTGAACGAATAGTGTCTTCAAATCGGAATTCAATATACGAGGTGAATCTCACGATCCCACGGTGGTGACGAGTCCCCAATTCCCCGTATTGTCGCGTTATGCTGCAGGTGGCTGATGTGTCACAAGTGTTATAAATGAGCGTTGAATTATATCGCAACTTGGCTGTTTCGGTGTAGTGCGATCGTTCGGGCATAAATTGGTTGGGGGTAGGTAAAATTCTTTTTGATTCATCGTTTGTCAACGGAAAATCGGGGATTATCGGGGATGATAGGGGATTTGTGTTTTGTGTGTGTTAATTTGGGAAAACTGGTGTTCTCACCAAAGAATACATATTATATCAGGTAAGTGAGCTTTTATCCCGATTATAAGGCAAATACTTTCGGCAAACATTTTTCCAGTGGTAACTACCTCCAGCCAATTTATATACAGTCCACTGCCTAGGTACCCCAGTCCGTGTGTGTGTGGTGGTTGCCACCCCAGCGATGGTATAACAAAGAAGTAAAAAATCTTAGTCACGTATTTTGTTTGTGAACTAAGGTTTACGCGTACATATTAATTTTGGCCAAAATGATCGGAGCTTTCGTAAAATATATATAACTAGCGGGCCCGGCAGACGTTGTCCCGCCCTGATTATAAAAAAAAATCCTTGTCAAATTATATACCAAAACGTTCCTCATGAATCACTTTATCCACTGGCGAAAACCGCTTGAAAATCCGTTCAGTAGTTTTTGAGTTTATCGCGAACAGACAGACAGACAGACGCGGTAGGGGACTTTGTTTTATACTATGTAATGATTTACATATTATCCATATGTTCCGCCACGTTACGGGATCGATTCGTTTTATATTTAAATATTTATAATTAGTTCAACAGAAAGGTATTTTATTGCACTCGTTCGAACAGTTAAATACCTAAAATCCTGAAGTTAAAATGAATGAGTACTCGTAACTCACGCCTAATGAACTCAAGTATTCTTTAAGTCTTGTTTTATTAGTTTTATTCATAGCAATAAAACAGATGCCTTTTAGTCCCGTATAAAAGCGGCCTATCTTAGTACAAAATCTTCACAATTTAAGCCCTATCATCACTACATATTATGAAACGAAGTCCTCTGCCAAGTCTGTATGTCTGTTCGCGATAAACTCGAAAACTACTGACCGGATCTATATGCGGTTTTCACCAGTAGATAAAGTGATTCACGAGGAAGGTTTAGCTAGTATAATTATTTTAGACTAGTTGTTCCAGCGACTTCGTTCGCGTGGAAATGCTACTTTGGGCTAACGCTAACACGCAGCGGAAGCTTTCAAGAGGACAAAAGACCTCGATTTCGAAAGATTCTTCCTTAGTGCTCCGCTCCTATTGGTCTTAGCGTTATGATATATATTATATTATATATAGTATATGATATATATTAGTATAGATTTAAACCATCAGAGGCCATATTAATGTATTATTTTTTTATTATGATTTCATAATCATATTTCAATAGTTTGAAATTAACTCGACCATCCGGACATGCTAATACATTGATCTATAATTACTTCATAATTGCAAATACACATTTACTTTCACTCAATTTGATATTACAAAATTAAAATTTATAATTTACTAAATTTACTTAAACAAAACGTATGAACTTCTATTAATGTAGGATGTGAGAAACGGAACGCAAACTGTGAATGAAAGGAATGTAAGGTTGTTGTACTCTCGTAAAAGGGCTAAGACGAATAAAATCACTACATATTACAAAACAAAGTTCTCTGCCACGTCTGTCTGTCTATTCGCGATAAACTCGGAAACTACTGAACGGATTTTCATGCGATGTTACCAGTTGATAAAGTGGTTCATGGGGAAGGTTTAGCTAAACAATCTGTCAAGGTTTTTTATTATCAACGGCCAACGTCCGCGGGTTTTTTTTTCTTCGAACTGACTACGCTATTGACTAAGCAAGGTCTTAACAGCTTCACCGGACTACCAACGTCCGCGGGGCCCGCTACTTGTATTATATACAAGAATTTATGAGAATGAATAGACGTTTATTGATATAATGTTTCACGCAGATAGTACTAAACACATTCTAATTAAGTCGTATAGTAATATAGCTTCAGAATAACACAGATTATTGTTTAGTGATATATTACTTAAATGGAATATAATATAAAAACAGTGGCGGATTTGCAGTCTTGGCCACCCTAGGCCCCAGGCCATGTAGTATGTACCAGCCACCCCTTTCTCAGCACCCACCATGTTGAGCACATAATGAATTTACTTTTTTGCCAACTTTTGTCGAAATCGATTCAGAAATTTAGTTAACTATAATATCTGATAGTTTGCTAGTTTTTTTTATTTATTCTTCCTAAATCATTTATATGTACGATATAATTTATACGTACAGTTTATATGAACGAAATAATTACTTCACATTACATTATCTATATTTTATTTATAAAAAGTACAAAAGTGATTTAGGGAGATTATCGTTATACGATGCGGTGCAGTGCGGCCCACCATGATGTGCGCGAGCCTTTAGAATATTTTTTTTTACCATTGGTGATTTTTTTGCCACGATTGTCCGCCCTAGGTCCGGGCCTCCTGAGCCTTAGGGCAAATCCGCCACTGTATAAAATATTTATCAAGTAAATCTATACCATTATTATAAAGCTGGAGGGTTTGTTTGTTTGGTTTAACGCGCTAATCTCAGGATGTACTGATCCGATTTCAAATTTTTTTTAAAGTTAGCTCATTTATCGAGGAAAGCTAAATCATCACGCTAAGACCAATAGGGCCGGAGCACCAATGGAGAATGTTTTAAAATCGATTTTTTTTCCTTTTGAGAGCTTTCGCTGCATATAAGCGTTGGCCCAAAATATTCCAAGCGCGTTATTCTACGCGGACGAAGTCGCGGGAACAGCTAATCTGATATAATCATACCTACGTCTGTATCGGCTAACGTTCATCCGTATGAGCAAAAATAATAAATAGAAAGATAAAAATTTAACAGGGTTAACTTAAAATCAGTGACACTGTTGTAGAAGTTAATTAGCAATAATCATTGGTAATTAGTTCAAGTGAAACACGTAGTTCTCATTAATATAGAAACATTTATACGCGAACTGAGTCACAGACACCAACTACTAGTAAAATATAGACGCAATTAGTAGAATGTTACTAAAAAAATCTACCGAATTAAGCGTCTATTTTCGGTCCCGACGCAATATTTTAGCGTATTTAGCTCTAAGTACTTTCCCAGAGCGTAAGAGAATGTCTCATTAAAAATAAACGTAAACTTTGAATTTTTAATTTTTATAACTCAGCGGCGCTTTGTCATTTAAAAAGAGCACCGTAATGTACATTGCCATTAAAAGAACCAACACAATTTTTTTTCTTAACATTTTGTTCACTTTGTAACTACTATAATTCAAATACCAAATGAACTATAAACCAAATGAAACGATAAAAATCAAGTATTTAATAAATCGAATTAAAATATACGATAAAGTCAAAATATATGTAAATTGTGGTACACGACATTCATCTGTATAATCAAGTACATTTTACAGATATACATTGGAATATCACTTGAAAATCGACATGTGAGGATGACATAATTATCTTGGGGAAATCTCATCGAGAATACGTCCCTCGCATCCCATATTATCATCTTTTCCGAGGCACTACACGTTCAGAATATTAATATCACATTGTTGAGGTCAATACTTACGCTCCATTGTATCCAGTGTTAAAATGATATCCAACCAAAAGTTCACAGCACAGAAGCTGGCGAGAGAAAAAAAAAATGCAACACTCTTGAATTACCACGAGCACGTTAATTATATTGACACTTCAATTTTTATTGAACCGGAAAATGTATTTATCGGCGTACACTTGAAAAATGCCAAATCGTATTTTAAATATTTATTTGGTGTGGTTTTAATAAATAATTTTAGTGTTATAACAACGAAGGGGCGTTTGGAGGGGCGCGTAGCACCGACCGCTACACACGACAGCTACGGACTGACGTAGCCGGTCGGTTGTTTGGAGGGAATAGGGTTTTGCGCACTATATGCAACGCGGTACAGGATTATGGGATTCTTTACTATTTATTGGCTTGAATTAACAAAAGTAATATTACTTGTGCGATCGTCTATAGATCGCAATTAGATCAAGTTTCAATGTTAAGGAAAAAACCGAAATTTTCCCAAATTTTTTATCGCAAGCACACATTGATACTCGATAATATCTTCTAAAAAAAATAATCGAGAGTGAGTTCTTACGCAGTAGAAATGAAACTTGAGTGTTTTGATTCATATTTAAGCGAATGAGATGAATACACTATGGAAGTGGTAAAGCGAGAGAAAAAGAAAGAGAGAGTGCGATTGATCGACATTTTTTTAAGCTACGTACTTTTGTAGGTGAAGCTATTACTGGTTTCAGCATCAATGGGTCGGCTCGCCCGGGGTACTACCACCCGACCCACAGAAACACCGACATGAAGTAACAGTGCTTGCATTGTTGCGTTTCGTTCGGTCAGTAAGAGCACCGGAGGCTCACCTCCTCTCTCTCCGTGCCTCACCTATCCACTCCTTTCCCCCCAAACATAGGCTGACAACGCACTTGCGACTGCCCTGGTGTTCCTGGTGTCTATGGACGCTGGTGATCACTTAACATCAGATGACCCACCAGTTCGTTAGCCTCCTATGATATAAAAAAAAGCTTTTTAGTAAAGATAGACATTGTTTGATTCAATATAACAAAGTATTTTTATTACACACTAGCAGGCACGGCGGACGTCACTCCACCCTGTTAATAAAAAAAAATCTTAACAAATTATATACCTACCCAAACCTTCCTCATGAATTACATTATCTACTGGTGAAAACCGCATGAAAATTCGTTCAGTACTTTTTGAGTTTATCGAAAACAGACAGACGTAGTTTAAACGATTTTGTTTTATCTATACTATAATAAAACTGTAGCAAGGTCAAATCTGTACATTAAATATTTTTTGAAAATTTTTATCGGGGTAGACTTTGTTATCGATATAGAAGCCAAAAATAATCTGTCTTGTCTGTCTGTCTGTCTGTCTGTCTGTCTGTCTGTCTGTCTGTCTGTCTGTCTGTCTGTCTGTCTGTCTGTCTGTCTTTCTGTCCCTGTGAACACGCATCACGCTGAAAGTACTGAACAGATTTTAACGAAACTTGACACAGTAATAACTAATATTACAAGGTTACATTTAGGATACTTCTTGTCCCATAAAATGCAAGGGGTTCTCCAGGATAACGAAAAACAAAAAATTGTAGTTAATGTAACTAGACTTTTTTGCGACACCTTAGTACAAGAGCCAGCAACGTTGAAAGGACGAGAATTTTAGAAAAGCTGGTTCTTTAATATGAAAATATATTATGCTCTTCCAAACAGCATTGAGGATACCTGGTTACCGGTTAATGTTGTGTTTTTTAATGCGCATCACCCCTTTACAGGTCAAAATTTGGTTTTATAAATAATTTTAGGAAAATAAAATTTCCGTTACTTTTTAACGCTATTACAACATGAGTTTATCACTGCCAAACAATTTTGTTATTGACAATAATGTGCCCGATGATATTCTTTATAAATAAAATAATTCATTTCATACCATTTTATTTTTTTCCATTGCAAAGAACATATTTCATTTTATTAACCATTATGATATTGAGATTTCACCGTAAACACTGAAAAACAACGATAAACGTAGACATATGACTTGAGACTGACGTCATCTTGAATACATGCGTCTATAACAGGCGCTTCCACAAATATCGCTACCTTTATCATACATAAAATGGGGTAAACATATCAATGCAGTTGCAGAATCTAGCTCTATGTTTCTAAACGTTTTGAAAGCATTAGCCGGTTTTAATTGAGGTGTTCATCCATAACAATTAGTTCGTTTATACCTCAATATTACACGCAGTCGAATTGACTATGCGAGCTTTCTTTATAATAGTAGTGCTCAGGTTAACCTCTATAAACTTGAAAAAGTCCAAAACCAGGCTATGAGAATTATCGGGGGTTTCATTAAAAGTACTCCAATCCATGTTATGGAAAGCGAATTGAGCATATGTCTGTTACATCTTAGGAGACAATATTTAGCTGGCAAAATTCTATTTAAATTTAAGTCATTCGAAAAAAACGAACTAACTAATGTATCAGAAGAACTGTCCACTTCTTTCCAATCACTCTATTGGCGTAAAAGAAAAAGACCACTATTTTTTCTGAATATAAAATACTCCAATTCAAACAAGTATAAAACATGAAATGTTCACTTTACACACCTGGGTCGATAACATTGATTTGCACAATATATTAAAAATAAATGTAGATAGTAAATATATTTGTCTTCAATATATAAATATTATTAAATAAAAATAAATATTATCAAAATTTTGTTGAAATATACAATGATGGATCTAAAGCTGGTAATTATTTAGGTGCCGCACTTTTTGAGTCAAATTCCAAAACTCTCATGAAATTTCAAATTGATGAAAATATTTCAATTATACACACTGAATTGATAGCAATTGCAGAGGCCTTATCATTTGCATAATCAACTGAGTTCATTAAGATTGTTATTTTATCCGACTCAAAAAGTGCTCTTCAACATGTTTCGAATTCAACATTCGATGTATCTCGACTTTTCGAGGAATACCGATAGCCTACACTATTTTGAAGCAATTACTAGATTTCAAAGCAAAGAACAAAGTAATTAATTGTTTTACAATGGATCCCTTCTCATATAGGTATAACTGGGAATGAAAGAGCTGATCTTTTATCTAGAGAAGGATCCTCCGAAGGTGCTACTATTCATATTTTACCAACTTACTTGGATGTATGCTCAGTATTTAAAATAGCTGTTTGGAACTCGCATTAGAAGGAATACTTTGATGAGCGTTCTAAAACAAAAGGAATATGGTACAGAACGATTCAGCCACATCCCTTAGGTCACCATGGATTGATGACAGTACGATTTGCCGTCGGGAAGCAATCACAGGAATGAGATTACGCTCAGGACACATTCCATGTAAAAAGTTCGCCTACCTGATGTGTAAAGTACCATCACCACTCTGCCAGAGTTGTGAGCTCATCGATGATGTGCACCACATCCTGGCAGAATGTATTCGAAGCGTTAAATCTCGGCTTAATGCTTTTGGTTCGTTCCACACTGGTTTGTACAATTCGTTATTGTCTGACCCCATTTCGAAAGATGCTAAAGAATTGTACAAAATTAATATAAGCTATTGTTAAGTATATTGTCATTCTTATTGTTATATAGTTGTATGCCATTTAGGCGATATAGTCACGCAGGCGACTAAGCCTTCATTAAAAAAAATAATAATAATGATATTAAAATTACAGCTATCTTAATATGGTTTGAACATACTTATTTTATTTACAAAAAAAATAGCATCGGGCACATTATTGTTAATAACAAAAATGTCTGGCAATAATAATTTCATGTTTTAGTAGCGTTTCAATGTTAGTAAAAAACAAAACATTAAAAAATTATATAAAAATCAATATTTTTGCCTGTAAAGGTGCGATATGTACTAATAAACGCAACGTTTACCGGCAGCCAGGTAGCCCGCACGCTGTTCGGAAGAACATAAAGATATATTAAAAACTGGCTTATAGAAATTCTTTGTCGAAACCGTTGCCTCGGTCTTAGACAAATAGTTACAGGCAAGTGACATTTGACGCGTCGTGCTCATATCTTTTTAATATTTATATTTTTCTTCAATACAATGAAGTGTGAAAAAGTTTTAATACAAGTTGAAAATAGTTATATCATTCAGTGTTTCATTTATCATTATTTATTTTATGAATATATTTTATCGTTTAATTTACAATTTAACTCATCAACCTGATATTTTATAATGTAAACTCTACTGAGTGTATTAGTAAACGTCTACAAAAAAAGGAAAGGAACTTCGGTAGAAACTGGGGGTCCATAGACCTCTAAAGCTTTTTTTCACATTACCGCCAATATATGTAGGTTAGTTTTTATTTCTTATTGAACCCAGTAGATGATGTTACGAACGGGTTGTACACTTATTTTAAAAGATTTCTCACATACCATCTGGGTATATGTTTGAGTGAGTCCCTTGATAGTTTGGATTCACAATTGGAAACCGTAGGTGTGGCTCCAATAAGGATTTAGGTTTATTAAAATTTTTCGCGTTTAAAAATACAATTCACACCAGTGATAACCGATTTGGTGCAGACGAAGTTGCACGGGTCAGCTAGTAATAAATAATGATAACAAAATATATAAAGTTACTTCAACATTACCTATTATTATCGCTTATTACTATACGTTACACTAGTGTCTGATGATAAAGTACATTGAGAATATAGTATACAACATGGACTCTAGTCACTATGGTATGCAGAGTCCGTGTATGGGCCCTTATACGACGGTAGACTATTGGAAACGCAGTCCGCTACGAACCATCGCATAACCGGGACACGAAGGATTGGCAGACTATAGAAACGCATTCTATCTCATTCTCTCACAGCCTAAAACCTATATATACATTTATAGCTATCCCTTTTTCGTTACACATTTTCGTTTTATAAAATCCAAATAATACCGTCCCGAAAGTAGTTACACTACAAAAAGATGGTTGAGATACAGAAGATGAAGCTGTCCGTAACTTTTTTCACTCTTCCTATCTGTATATACATGTATATTAATAATAATAGATTATCTGTTTACTGTCTTATACCCCCGGCTTCGCGCGCATTAATACACATTTGATGTATAACTAAATAGTACTGTTTTTGTGCATAAAGAGTGCGCGATATCCATTTTTATATTCTCGAGAGAATGCATACAAAACTTCATTTTGATCACTTAAGTAGTTACAGCATGAAAGAGCAACAAACATACAGACTCACATTCGCATATATAATATTAGAACTAGTCAAGATTATTTATTCTGATATATAATCAGCAGTTTTTGAGTACAAAAGTAACATACACTAATTCATACCGACAAACTAGCTTTTACGTACCGTGGTAATAGAAGCGTGGGTATCGACAAAGCCCCCGAGGTTTACACACAAGCTGAGAAATATAAAGTATGTAATAGTAACATTTATGTATTTTATATTTTTTATAAGATTTAAAATAGCAAAGCATGGATTTAATATAACAAACTCTTTTTGTTAAAAAAAACAAGATATACAATATATAAAGTGTGTATATAAAGATATACAATATAGTGCTTGCATTGTTGCGTTTCGTTCGGTCAGTGAAAACGCCGGAGGCCCCCTCCACTCCCCTCTCCTCTCCTCTCCCCCCTCCCTTCCTTTTCCCCAAACACAGGGTGGCAACGCACTTTCGACTCCCCTAGTGTTGTTAGCGTCTATTGACGGTGGTGATCACTTAACATCAGGTGACCCGCCTGTTCGTTTGCCTCCAATGACATAAAAAAACAAACTAACGCTAGTGTCGTCCTGTAGGATAAAAATATCATAGTTTTGAAGCGATGATGATTTACTTGATAATGTTTTCGCACCAGAGCCATTGGACGTACTGTTATACAACCTTAACATGGAGTCATTTAAAAAAAAGGAAATAATAAATTCTCGTTGAATAACCAGCACGACCGTCGGACTTGAAGAACGGATAAAAACTGACTGACTGGATGAGTGATTGGGATGTTGAGGGAAGATAACGATGACTGGATAGAAAAGGGAATGAGTCTGCAAAATGGGATGTGAGGAGAGGTTATAACAGTACGTTCGCATCCTAACAACTGAGTCTTAGCTTTCGGTGAACGAAAACATGATGATGGTAGGGTTTTTTTTACATCTGCCTGGATAGCTACCACCCTCAGGCTGGAAATCTGTCGCCAAGCACCTGTTGGCGTGTTCCGGCGACTGCACTTGAGAGCCAGTCCCCTCTAGCGTGCTTACCAGCGACCACATTGATGATATTGTGGTTAAATGCTAAAACCTATTTAAAAAAATAGTGCGTCGAGTCCCTCCGCGCGGAGGAAGTGAAACTTCGTAATGTGGAAATGAAAATAGCGAGGGGTAGAAATTGATTTTTAGTGAAATCATATTGTTTCCTTAAGACAAACTTTATTAACATTGCTTACAATTCACAATTGATCGCATCTTTTAATTATCATTTTCGAGTGGAGAAATATCCAAATCTATAACATTTACAATGGGGTTATGATAACTAGAGTAAGATACGAAATCTTTGATTATTTTGGAGTTCCGATCCGACCACGGTGGGAGACGGACGTCGCGCTCGTTGCCCTTTTCGATTTCGATACTCGTGATTTAGTGACGTCAGTTATTACTTCGTGAGTGCTCGTTTTCATTGTTCCGATTCGGCACACCTGTGCTACCTGCGTTCTGTTTCCTAGAACTGAGTGAGACCTTTCCTTTCTATTTATTTATTGCTTTATTCATTTCTTGGTATATTTATTTGTTTACTCATTTATTTATCTATTTATTTACGTATTTTCCTTAATTCTTCAGTCATTTATTTCTAAATTTATTTACTTTTTATTGTTTGTTTATTTAAGTAGTCTTAAGTTATTTTTCCCCTATCTCGCTCAGGTACTTATTTGCATTGTTTTCCTATTTTGTTTAGTTTTAAACAGCTCTCTTGGTCCGAACTCGGGATAGTCCCGTAGTTTTTCGTTTGGCGTGCCCCCCTGCCCTTAAGGCAGGGAGGTTGGTGCGCGCCCCCCTCAGGCCACGGAATGGCCCTCACTGATAATTGGATGTTAGGACTACGGAACGATTTTCTCGCGAATGGATTCGACGAAAATGCCGTCGACGCAATTCTCGCGCGTCATTATTCCCCGTCCTCGGAGGACGTGCAATATGTACCCCGCGTGGTAACAACTAATATGTTCGCGCCCCTCGATTCGCTTGAGTCACCGCTGAACCAGGCGGATAGAGGTCAGTTGCCGAGCTCCAGCTCGGAGGCCGGCTCCCAGATGGAGCTAGACACAGTCGCACCCGCTGCGTCACTTACGCCCGCGATTTCCGCGTCCGCGTCTACCGCGCCTTCCGCGCTACACAAAGACAATGATAGCGAGAATTTTAAAGTCGTGTCACATCAAAAGCGTAAACAACGCTCTCGCCCCGTGTCGCGCTCGTCGGACTCGGACTCGGGTACCGGACGCCCGGCCGAGAAACTAGTTCGGAATGTAGATGGCACTCGGGCGCCTGCCACGGCTACACCGGCAGCCGATAAATCGCGCTCGAGCAGAGCTAACTCGCTCTCGCAAGTCGACGCTACGAATTCCGTAGCGGTGATTAAGAAGCCCCGCCTACCGCCTCCGATTACCATTCAGGACAAGTCCCAGTGGATGTCCATCTCAAATAGACTAAAAGTGCGCAAAATTAACTATACGTCCGCCCTAAATACCCCAGCGGGTATCCAGGTTAAGGTCCCCTCCGTTAACGACTTCCGCCAGCTAACAAAATTCCTTCGGGAAGCTAAGTTAGCCTTTTTTACTTTTACCCTTGAGGAGGAACGCCTCCTCCGAGTAGTGCTTCGTCGCGTTCCGGCCGAGATCTCGGTCGAAGACGTGATCGCATCCCTTAAAGAGAAGAATTTCCCCGTTAGAGAGGTACATCGGATGTACCATCCGCGCACACGCAGGCCATATAACATGGTATTAGTTATTTTAGATCGTTCCGTGGAGGGTAAGGCTATTTTCAGCCTGACCTCTGTGTGCAACCTCAGCGGCATCACCGTTGAGCCCCCCCGGAAGACCCATACCCCGTCGCAGTGTCACAACTGCCAGAGTTACGGCCACTCGGCACGCAACTGTCATCTCCGCCCTAGGTGCGTCAAGTGCCTGGGTGATCACTGCACAAAGGAGTGCAGGCGCACACCCGACACCACCGAGCCCCCCAGCTGCGTGTTGTGCGGCAACGCGGGTCACCCCGCGAACTATCGCGGCTGTCCCCACGCACCGCGCACACAACGCCCCCGCCAGGCGCGACAGGTGCCTAGGGCGTCTGTGGTCGCCGCCCGCCCTCCGCCTCCCCCTCTCATGTCCGTGGAGGCCTTCCCTGGCCTGCCGGGTGCCTCTCGCGCCCCGGTAGTGCCCGCATCCACTCCGCGCGTGCCACCCTCTGTGCCGCGCGCACCACAACCCGGGCGGGCCCCTCTGGCCCCCTGGGCTCCCCAGCCCCAGGCTCCCAAGCCTCAGGCTCCCATCCCACAGGCACGGCCGGCACGCGCCACGCCAGCCTTCTCTATGGGGCTCTCTGAAGTGAACTGGATTTTCCAGTTATTCCGGGAGCACGATTTGCAGGAAGTCCTAAACTTCAACGCAGCTTTCCAGGCGGAGGAGGACTTGGGTAAGCTCAACGTGCTCGCGCAATACCCGAGTATTGCTGCGACATTACATCGCATCGCCCGCTCACAAGATCCAATTTCATGTAAATAAAATTCGCGGCTATGAATAGGATAAAACCGCGCGGTCTATCTCTTTCGTTTTTTAACGCGAGATCTCTTAGGACACAGCGCGATCTAGTAGCTGCCTTCTTGCGCGATAGACAGATAGACGTTTTCCTCGTCCAGGAAACGCTTCTAAAACCTAAAATGCGAAATCCTAGAATCGCGAATTACAATATAATCAGAAACGACCGTGTCGCCCGCGGGGGTGGCACCTTAATTTATTATAGGCGTTCATTATATTGCATGCCGGTAGATCCGCCCGCTCTGACTAATATGGAAGTGTCAGTGTGTAAATTAGGTATGACCGGTCATCCGTCCATTATATTAGTGTCCGCGTACCTCTCACCGAATAAGCAGTTGTTACAAACCGATTTGCAAGCGTTGCTTAATTTAGGAGACTCAGTCATTATAGCGGGGGACCTCAACAGCGGGAACGTTATCTGGAATAGTCCGAGAACCTCTCGTAACGGGAGGATACTCGACGAACTAGGTAGGGTTCTC
This sequence comes from Antheraea yamamai, assembly GCA_036509395.1. NCBI lineage: Eukaryota > Metazoa > Arthropoda > Insecta > Lepidoptera > Saturniidae > Antheraea > Antheraea yamamai. Next base: position 4,387,823 of record AP028451.1, read on the forward strand.
GCGTTTGACGTCATAGCCCCTCCGGAACCCACCCATTATCAGGATAACTGCCGTCCGTCAGTTTTAGACATAGCTTTGTTAAAAAATATCACGCTTCGGGTACGACTCATACAAGTCGTACACGAACTTGATTCGGACCATCGCCCGGTCGTATTACAGTTAGGTTTTAACTCAGACTTCACCCCTCCGTCGGTTAGGGTGGCTGATTACGCGAAACTCGCTCGTTATTTTAAAGAAAATCCTTCGTCTAGCAATTTAGACAGGGTTCCGGACGTGTTGGTGTCTAAAGCCGACGCGGATTCGGCTATCGATTCCCTGGTCGACTATCTCCAGACCGCCGTCAGAGAGACCTCGAAAGAGGTACAAGCGGCGAATGATCGCCGTTTTATACTCCCTGACGACGTGAGAGCGTTGATTACGGAAAAGAACGCCACGACTCGAGCTCACGACGCTTACCCGTCTGCAGAAAATCGCGACCGTTTACGCTTGTTACGTAAAATAGTCAAATCTCGTATCTCTGAAATTCGGGGCGACAGGTGGGACAGACTTCTGGAGGATCTCCGGCCGTCCCACCTGTCGTACTGGAAACTCTCGCGAACTTTAAAGTCGGATCTCACTACTCCGATGCCTCCTCTCGATAGAGGTCCCGGATTGCCTCCTGCGTTCGATAGCATAGATAAAGCGGAATGTCTTGCCGCGAGTTTAGAAACACAGTGTTCACCGAACACTGATAACACTGACCCTATCCATATTGGGTCGATTGAATTGTCGGTAGAGCATGCACTAGCGTCCCCTCCCGTGGATACCCTAACCTCAATAACTTTCGATGAAGTTTCGACCGCCATCCAGCGTCTCAAGCTTAGGAAGTCCCCAGGTCCCGATGGGATCAGGAACGAGGTACTGAGACTCCTTCCCGATCACATCATAGCTCTATTGGTCTGCATCTTCAATGCGGCCATGTCCCAGGGCCACTTTCCAGCTGCCTGGAAGAAGGCCGTAGTGATAGGCATACACAAGCCCGGCAAAAAAGCTACGCTTCCCGATAGCTATCGCCCGATTAGCCTGTTAGATACATTAGGTAAATTATACGAGCGGCTCCTTCTGAACCGTCTCCAGGTCTCGATTACAGATTTAAAATTAATACCACCTGAGCAGTTCGGATTTCGTGCCGAACACTCTTGCACGAATCAAGTACACCGCCTCACGGAGTACATTTTCTCTAATTTTAATGCCGACCCGAAACGTAAACCGAAACGCACAATTGCAGTCTTCTTCGATGTCGCCAAAGCCTTCGATAAGGTCTGGCATGGAGGGCTCATCTATAAATTATGTAAATCTCACGTACCCGATAAGCTAATTCATATTATCCACGATTATCTCACTGATAGGACTTTCCGCTTTAGAGTGGATGGGGAACTATCCCTGCCCCACCCGATACGCTCAGGTGTGCCACAGGGCTCCATACTCGCGCCCTCGCTCTTCAATCTGTTCATCAGTGACCTACATCGGTCTAAACGGGTCGAGGTAGGTTGCTATGCTGACGATACAGTTATTTACACTTCCAGCTTGCGGTCGGACTTTCTTAGGAAGCGCATCGAAAAGGCCGTTTGCACACTCGGTGAATGGTTTTGTCGATGGCGCATAGAAGTTAATCCTGATAAGAGCGCCGCGATACTCTTCGATCCTTTACGACGTAGTAATAACCTCGAGCCCATCAGGCTATACGGAACCGATATACCTTGGGCCGACGAGGTCAAATATCTCGGTGTTACATTAGATAAACATTTAAATTTCGAGTCACATATAGATAGAGTGCGAAACAAAGCCGCTATGGTCTTGGGTCGCCTCCATCCGTTGCTTTGTCATAGGAGTAAGATGTCCCTCAGACACAAGCTCACTTTGTATAAGACGTGTATCCGTCCCGTGATGACATATAGCAGTCCCGTTTTTGCGCATATGTCGAAAGATAATTTTCATAAGTTGCAGGTTCTTCAAAACCGCGTTTTACGTAAAGTAACCGGTGCTTCGTGGTACGTCCGGAGAGTTGATCTACATAGGGACCTAGAGATACCTTCTATCTGGGCATACGTAAAATCACTTACGATTAGTTATTTTGAAAAAGCCGCGAATCATCCCAGTCCGTTAGTGGTATCCGCCACAAAATACGAACCTGTACCAAACGCTGCGCGTTGTAAAAGACGTCCGCGACATATTTTTACCGACCCTCCCGATGAAATAACGGCAGTGAACGATCAGTACCAGCCTGTCTCTCCAAACAGAGCGTGCTCACGCCCACGCCCGCGTAACCACAGATCACGCCGCCGTGGTCTGGCGGTAAATTTCGCTCCCGCACACCAGACTAGGCCCCCCTCGGCAGCGGCTCAAGCCTAGGTCCGTTCCCTCGGCGTGGAGCCCTTGAGTGCGCTGCTCGCGCGATACAGTGACACAAAATCTTACATCACTGCGACAACATTACACATATCACCTCCACGCACGTGCACACATACACGCTTACACATGCAAGTGGAAGGCTTTTATTTTTTTCCCTTATCAAACTGAAATAGTTTAGAATATTATCCGATACGAAATATATATAAGAGTTGTTGAGGTATGTATGCTTGGTACACATATATGTTTCAACAACTCATATATGTATGAATAGTTAGCTTAGCTTAGGTTAGCTCAGATAGGTCGCGAATTGCATGTATCAGGCAACAGCCAAAGCCGAGGTGTGCCGCGCATCCTTGAGCTAGTTGTCAAAATAAAATCGGCTGAGTGCCTTAAGCGCTCGCCTTAGTAGTCCGGTGAAGCTGTTAAGACCTTGCTTGGTCAATAGCGTAGTCAGTTCGAAAAAAAAAAAAAAAAAAAAAAAAATTTGATTATTTTTCTCGCTCCGTCTCTTTCTATTCCCCCTTCCCAGGAGCGTTGAACGTTTAATGCAACAGTGCATTCATACCCCCTCCATGGTAGCGTTAAATATTTAACGCAACTTTGTTAGAAATCGCATTAGAAGTTTCACGTCAAAATGTTGACGTAGGAGGGATGCCCCATTATAGACTTATTAACATAATAGGATAGTAACTAATACTTAAAATAAAGCTCCTGCCCCGTGAACCATACTGAACGTAATGTGCCATGTCGTTATAACGAAAATTAGATGACTTTACTTATGAACAACGCGACTCGTGTATTGACCGGTTTTACAGAAAAAAAAGTATTTTTTGATACGATAAGACTGACATAACTACCATATACTAGAAACTATGACAAATTAGTCATTCCATGTTACACACTCACTAAGACCAGTAACAGTTTTTTTTTAATTATTGTTACATTTTATAACAAAGTCCCAAAGTACATTACGGAAATCCTAAGCACATTATTGTAACATATTTATGGGATAAGTTCAAGTATCATGTCTAGCGAGCATTAATATTTAAAGATTTTTATAGGGTGGATCAATATGTGGAACGATGGTGATGTTTGGAAATAGCGCCCCTCTGTGAATCCACCAAAAACGAATGTATACTGTATGATGGTATATATATGTTTGTAATTATGTATGTTTAGAAAAATATGCACGAAGAAAAGGTAAACCGCATCGAGTTTATTTAGCGGTAGCTTTGACGTTCATAAGCGCCTTTTCAGGGCTTAAATGGAATGTTTTTGATTTTGATTTGCTAAGTTCCATTTTGCGTAGATCTATCTATACATTTACAAAATGCGTCTGTATATAATATGAAACTATCAACGTTTTACTCATTGGATATGAGAGTATATCCGCTACTGATAACAAAAATCTCATTTTTGAAATTCTTAGTAGGTCTGTCTGTCTGTTTGTTCTGAGTAATCTCCGAAACTGCTGAACCGATTTTGACAAAAATATCACACGCAGATAGCTGAAATCATAGCAGGTGACATACGCTACTTTATTTTAGACTAGCTCTTATTCGGGGTTTTGTCCACAGTGCTATGCCTAAAACGGTTGAACCGATTTTCATGGGGGTTTTCATTGGCAAATAACTGACCTTATAAGGAGTAACTTAGGCTATTTTGTTTCAAAGTAACTTTTACCCGCAACTGATTTTCCTGACACTTTTCTGGCACACAGTTTAGCTTCTAAGAGTAACATGGGCTATTTTATTTTCGACACCAGCAGTTACTCGTTCCGTTGTCCGCATGGAATCTTCGAAGTGTACCGATTTCCACAGGACGTCCACTGGCATGTAACTGAAGTTATAAGGAATGTCTTGGACTATTTTATTTTCGACTATCTGTTACTCGCGACTTCGTCTGTGTGAAATTTACCAAAAAAGTGTATTATTTACGGTAAACTAGTTAGTGAGACGTGCGCTGTACTGACTGTAAGAATAAATATAATACAAATTCATATATTTGCTTACGTGTATGTAATTTGAATTACTTTATCTTTTCCTTCAATTTGTTAACCGTTTTATTTCATTTACCGCGCTCGATCTTACAAACATTTTCTTTCATACTAGCCTTGTCCTGAGAATTCCAAAAAAACTAGTCAGTTTTTTTTATATCATAGGAGGTACCGGAACAGATGGGTCACCTGATGTTAAGTGATGACCACCGTCCATAGACACTTGCAACACCAGGAGAGTCACAAGTGCGTTGCCAGTCTGTGTTTGAGGGCAGGGGGGACAGGGGACGGGGAAGGGGAAAAGGGAAGTGGACCTCCGACACTCTCACTGACCGAACGAAATGCAACAATGCACTGTTACTTCACGTCGGTTTTCTGTGAGAGGGTGATACTACCCCGGGGAGCCGACCCATCCATGCTGAAACCAGTAAAAGCTACAATGTAGCTCTACCACCTATAAGCACCACCAAATAGGTGCAGTCCTTTTTAAATGACACGCTTATACACAATCAGCTATTGATTTTTAATTATATATAGATATAATAATCATTTTATTCTGTGTCTCGTGACCACATAATATATATAGGCTTGCTTTTAAAATGTGGAATACCTTTTAATGATATAAAAGAATAACTATCCGCAACTTACAATATAAAATTTAATAACAATGAAATACAGCTTAGCGCCCCCTGGTGGCGAGTTTTGATCAAATGAAAACACTTAAGCGTACACGAATATATCATAATTTTTATTTTTTATCTTTATATAGTAGTTCTTTTGAAATACTTCTCAATATATCTACCGACGACGATCATCGGTCGTTTTTGCCAAGCGACTAGTTTCTCTTTGCTTGAATTCATCTGAAAATATCAGAAAAAACTAGTTTAATTTTTTACTGCTTTTGAATCATTTTATCTGAAAATATAAACGATTGATTTCCGCTGAACGTCATTTTAGTATTTTGGTAGAGTTTTATCCAAGTCCACCAAGCTACCACCTACCACCCTCTAGTTGATAACTTGTCGCCAAGCACCTGTTATAGTGGCAACTGCACTTAAGAACCAGTCTCCCAGAGTTTCGTGTGTATACCTATACCTATACCTATACCTTAGATTACATTATCATTCAACAAGTGTAGTCAGGTGAAACTGTTAAGACCTTGCTAGCATAATAGCGTAGTCAGTTCGAAAATTTTTTTTTTTTTTTTTTATTGTAGCTCGGCAAAGTGACTGTACTGTGCCTGATGCACACCACCCCCCCCCAACAACACCCCCCCCCCCCCACCCTCCCCCCCCCCCCCCCCCCCCCCCCCCCCCCCCCCCCCACCCCCCCCCCCCCGGGGACCCCCCCCCCCCTGCTGCTATATACCCCCCCGCTCCCCGCACCCCGCCACCCCCCAACTCCCCCCACTGCGGGGGTTCCCCCCCCTGGTCGGGGGGCGCCACCCCCCCGGGGGGAGACACCCCCCCCCCCCCCCCCCCCCCAGAAAACCCCCCCCCCCCCCCCCAAAAAAACATTCTACATCAGAAGATAAGCGTTTCACAAAAGTTACCATGGTTTTAACTGCCTTCATAAAAGGAAGCCTTTCTCTTTCTCTAACATATTTATGTGTCTAATTTCTTATAAATTACATGACTGACTGGCTCTTTCTTATTCCATTCAAAACTAATATAATATTTTATTCAGTCTAAGCCCTGAGAAGTCGCTTATGAACGTCAAAACTACCACCGAATCGGACAAACAGCACAGTCATCGAAAAACCGGCAAGAAACTCAAACTTCTTTATCTTTTTGTCGTACATATTACTATAAAATACAATATAGTTACATTCCTTTTTTGCGGATACACTGACATCACCATCTTCCACATATTAATCCATCCTATAATAATAGCCTTTTGATATCAAAACTCGCTTGACAAACTTTTGTATTACAGGGAAACATTTTAATTTAAAGAAATATAACAAAATGCCAACGTCACGCAGTATAGGCGGTCATCCATCCAGGTACTGATCGCACCCGACGTTGCTTAACTTCAGTGATCGGATGAGAACTGCTGTTTGTAACACTCTACCCAACACAGTGTTTATCCTTGTGTCTTTGTTGTTTAGTGTTGTCTTTCAAAAATGAAATGTTATAAAAATAATGACAAACCTGATCGCCTTCCAAACGATTCAAATACGTAACACAAACGATTCCACTACGTATACCGACTTCACTGGTGATTGCGGCAAAGGCAGGTGCCTCCATTTCTATATTTTTGACCCCCATATCAGCTAGTTTGTTCAGGAATTCTAATTTCTCCGCCTCTGTGTGGTCACAGAGCGGCCCGTCCAATCGGGCTTGACCTTAAAAATGTAAACTTATGATTGGAATCAGTTATTTCAAGTATTATGGTAGGATAATCTCTAATAATCGTAACAACAAGCGTAAATCAAAACCATCCAAGCTTCTCTCAGGTCTTTTGTTAACATATAAAAATCATTAGTTAACAACAGGTCTCGTTTTAACCCCGACGATTAAACAAAATGAAGAAAGGAAACGAAAACATTTTATTTTTAAATTAGCAGGCTCGGGAGACGTTGTCCCACCCTGATATTAAAAAAAAAACGTTGACAAATTATATACCTAAACCTTCCTCTTGGCTCACTTTATCTATTGGTGAAAACCGCATGCAAATCCATTCTGTAGTTTTTGAGCTTAAGAACTTCGTCGATTATAAACCTATTTGGGAAATTACTTTTTTCTTAGGAAGGGAATATTTGTAGAGGTTCCCATTGAATTTCGCAGATACACGAGAAAATTATCCAAAATTAAATAAGAAGTAAATAGTAAATTAAGACATTAAAAAGTTAATGACAGTCCAAGACTAGGTATCTTTTCTTTATTTACGCGGGGAAATCCATTATGGATATCCACCTCGCCCTTTATGCCCTATTCTCACGGACTAAAACCCCACGGTGTACCGACCGACCGTTTGTTGGGACGGCGAGTGACCGTGCTTCGCTAGAACCTTGGTAAGACTAAGTAGCTACCTAACTATAGTCAAGGTAATTCTTGTGCATTTTTGCAATCGGTTTTATTTTCTGTTAGTATTTTATAATTGTGATAAATTAATAATAACATTAGGTTGTGCTTGATTAAAATGTCGCGGCCTGATTTAATTGGTTATATTCAACAATTTATTTCAAAATAGCATTTAACTACTACGTGTGTTAAAGATTAATCTATAGTCTGACCGTAACCGCTGTACCGCGCCTTAGGTATGCGCGGGGAAGTGAGCGTAGGAAGCAAAGAACATGAACTCACATAAGATTCGTAGTGTCAGATAGATCTTACGATATCAAAGAACATTTCTTGAAGCTATATTTTTACGAATATAATTATACCCAATCCCCGTTTTTGTCCAATATATTTATCTTTAATTTTTGGAAATATAAAATCTCAAAGCAAATGCACGACCCATCTTTAAATATTTTATCTCAATGTGCGCCTGACACAGACAGTCCGTACGCCTCCTCGTACTCCTCCGCTCGCGTACCTATGGCGCGGTGCAGCGGTTGCGGGCAGACAGTAATACGTTATTACCTCTATAAAAATCATCAGCTCCCATTGTTCCTCCTAAATATGTGGTGAAATCATCAGATACAGTTGTTAGAGAAGCCACTTCTTGACAGACTCTCTCGTCTAGGACCGCTGGTATTTTTCGCGTTTTACCAAGTATTGGCTGCAATAGAAAGAATTTTCAATTAGTCGATGAATTCCTTAAAAAATTACAAAAATATCAGAATTTGCATTTTTTTTTTAATATATACATGGACATTATTAAAAAAACATATAACAATTTTGTGATATTTATTTTTATTATAGTACGGCAAAGTGACTGCACTATACCTGATGGTAAGCACAGTACAATACAAAAATAATGGCGACAACCCAGACACAAAGTATCCATCGCCAGTTGCCGCTATCATGCCGGCCTGCGTAAATGTCTCTTCACGTTACGCTTGAAGGACCCCATATCATAGGAAGGAGGAAACACACTGGCCGGGAGATTGTTCCACAGCTACACGGTACGACAAAGATATGACGTTGTGAACTTTTTAGTTCGTGCCCAGATAAATTTATCGTAAAACTGTGGCTCCATAGCCCAGCGTGCGTAGTTCGATTGTGGAAAGAGGAGGAAGGTATTATTTTATTAGCGTAATTTATACTTAGGCGAAGCTTTAAGTAAACAAAATATTAAGGCACCATTATTATTTACAGATCTGTGCATATAAAAACTATTAAGAAACTGCCCTTTCATTACTTACAATGTCATAAGTCTTTTCTAAATTTCCATTAAGCCCCCACTCTGAAACGACGACGGAACCGGCAGGAATTTTTAGACCTCCAGATGTACCGATTCTAAAAATAATCGGATCTTTACATTTAGCGTAGCATAGTAATTTGATGACTTCCTGAAGTGCTGTTGTCATTGAAGGAATACCTATACCGTGCTGAAAAAATATTTAACATGTTAAATGACTGTCCTAATGTATCAGTTTATATTGGGCAAACATAATTTCAAAAGAAAACACAGTATGCCAAATTTATTAGCTGGATTATATTTTATTATTTCCATGTACGAATTTCATCTATACTAATATTATAAAGAAGTAAAGTTTGTGTGTTTCTGACGTTGTAGGGGGTAATCTCAGGAACTACTGGTCCGATTTTAAAAATTCTTTCAATATTATATAGCTCGTTTATAGAGAAAGGTAAAGGCTTATAAAGGATATGTATCGTCACGCTAACACAAATAGGAGCGGACCACCGATGAAGAATTTTTCAAAATAGGGCATTTTCCTCTTTAGAGCTTCCGCTGTGTGTTAGCGTTAGCCCAAAGTAACTAATCCACGCGGACGAAGTCGCGGGCAGAGGCTAGTAATAAATATTTTAAATAAAACTACTCACGCTTAATGAAAGTACAGGCCCAGCTTTGAACATTGCGTACCTTTGCGAATGTTTGATCAAATCCTCTCCAACGTTCTGTTCCAAGCCCAACACTTTAGCGATGTATTCGGAGAATTCCCTCATTCGATGCTTTGTACCGCCCATACAGACGAACTAAAATTATAGAAACACAAATATTTTTATTTCTAAGATCCTTTACAAAATATTGGACTTAACTACGACCCCAGACTAGGCAGTGCCTGTATCATGGAAGCCTAATACCGGATTACAGATTGGCTTAATTGACTGTGGCGCGTATTAACTTACCATTTGGGAGGAAATTAAATTTTGAGAAAATTAGAGTTGAGGGATAAAGAAACAAAAAATCGAAATAATTAAATCTTAGAGTGTGAGAGAGTTGTGTGTAGGTATGATGAGTGTGTGTGTGTGTGTGAAAGTGAGAGAGTGTACTTGTAAGTGCTCGTAAGACAGATATGTATAATTCTTTGAATGCACGCTAATAGAGTATCTTAAGTAATTCTTCCGTCTGTTCATAGGAAACGATATGAAGTCATCTATTGGTGGCAGTTTTACATGGTAGCGTGAGCAACGTATGAAGTTTTAAAATTATATGAATCATTAATAAATATCACCCGTAAAACTATACTCTGACCCCTAACCAACCTTTATTGGCAATAATCATAGTTCTTCATATGTCGCCACACAATATGCTGGAAAAATATCTTTAGAATGTTTAGCTTTGGTTGTTATTATAAATAGGGTTATACTTTTGGTTAGTAAATGATAAAGTGTAGATTGGATAATAGACAAGGATTCCATTAGCTTCAACCATACAAGCGTCACTACAATAGAAACATTAACAAACAATAAAATAATTCTAGGTGGCAGAGCCAAGCTCAAGTTATTACTGATTTCAGCATGAATGGGCCGGCTCGCCCGGGGTAATACCACCCTTTCACAAAAACACCGACGTGAAGTAACAGTGCTTGCATTGTTGCGTTTCGTTCGGTCAGGGAGAACGCCGGAGGCCCACCTCCCCTATATATATACATATATGTATATATTGATTAATTGATTCGCTTTCTGTTGCACTTAGACGTAGTAGAGTTCAATTAATTCCAGGCGGAAGTGCAAAATAGCGTTCAATATAATATTTAATAAAAAAACCATCTTTAAAAGAATTCGGCACTAATTAAAATTTAACAGCAAGAATTTAACAGGCTAGATTTATATATATATCTTTACCTTGACATCTTGGAACATCGCTGGTAGATCATAGTTCAATGTGTCGAGTCCCAAATGATACAAAACATCTACACTTAACCTTAGCAGGTTATCATTTGGTAATTGTATTACTCCGTCTTTATTTCTGTAATAAATTTAAAACTAAATTATATAAAGTAGAATTCTCACAGTTATTAATTATATATTGATAAACATATTTAAAATATATTACTGCCTAATAGTAACGATGACTAGAGCTTCTCAGTTGGTAGGTAACCCTGCAAAAATCGACCAATAAAAAATGCAACAACGTCAGTAAAAATAAATTAGCATACTATTGTAACATTTTCAAATGCAAATAACATATTGGACAGGATTTCCTGTACCACGAATCTTAGATGATATCTTTGCCTTTAATTTTGTTTAGCTGTGTTTTTTTAATACAGGTCCGATTTCACAAGCGCAATGGAGATATTACATGCATTCTCGTTAATTGGTCTTTCTCTAAGACTCCACGACTCTTATTTTCAAGGCACTGGTACTTTAGCGCTGTCAAACATGAAGTCTCTTTTGTATTTAGCCACAGTGGCATTAGAGAGGCATTTCAGGCATTTATCTTCACTCAGTAAAAACCAGAAATGATCTATTAGAATAATTCATAGCCGATATCGAACAACACTAAGTCCTGACTTTACATAAGAGTAAAGCAACTTAAAATATCTTGAAACATATTGAAAAATATTTTTGGAAAATCTCAGTAGTAATCAATGTAAAGCTCTTTTAGACACTTTTAGGCTTTTACATTTGAGAGATAGTTTCATTTCTGGGCTTAACGTGTCGCTATATTTAGCTCAATTTATCTTTAAAAAAAAAACAAACAAAAGTGGAGCACCAGAAACGAGGTGCTCGTAGCATTTGATAAAAAGGTAATAAGGTAAGGCAATAGTAATTTGAGAAAGCTGTGTAGGGAAAATATCAAGTAAGGCAGCCTGAGTGCTCTTCGTGTGTTTAGTATTTGTACTGTATTCTACTTCTGTCAATTTTGTTTTCTATTCAATGACAATAGATCTTAGTAAAAATGTTTCTTATGATTTCTCTAATATTATTGGTATTTTAATAGATAAAAGAATTTAAATCAGAACGAAAAATAATCGTTACGATGCATGTCAAAATAAAACCAAAAAATTAATATTTCTTGAACTATACCTGTGTATATTACTTTACCTTTTTCTATGTTTTTTATATTTGTTTATGTACATTTTTAGATAGCTCAAATGAAATCGAAGAATAGAAGTTGCACTTTAATCAACTGAAGAAAAACTAATCTCTTTTGTCTCAAAAACTATTTTTTTTTTTCGAAACATGTCTCAGAACCAAAGTTAACATCAACTTAGTAGTTAGTGGGCTGTCAAGTTAGTAGTTCAAGTAAAAAAAATATTTCAATGATTCCTACAGAAATACACCTTGAAAAAATAAATGCGTTTTTATACCTAAGGGACTCGCTCTTTAAAATCTAAATGCACTAGTTTCTTCCTAAATAAAATCTTCTTAACAAAAACCACTTAAAATGTCGACCTTTCAAGATAAATAACATAGCTTGACTTCTAAATATTATCGAAACTTATCTAAGAATAAAACAAATGGCACGAGAGCTAGCAAAATTGAAAAACAAGATTTTTTTCTCGGTTCTTTAATATATCTTTCCTCACGCTCTTCCGAACAGCGTGCAGGCAGTCTGGCTGCCAGTAAACGGTGCCTTTATTAATGCACGTGACACTTTTACTGGTGAAGATATTGATTTTTAAATAATTTTAGTATTTGGTTTTTCTTTTTACTAACTTTTAAACGCTATTAAAGACATGAATGTATTATTACCAGACATTTTTGTTATCTATACTTCTCTACTAATATTATAAAGAGGTAACATTTGTGAGTTTGTGACGTTGTAGGCGGTAATATTTGGATCTACTAAACCGATTTTACCAATGGAAAGCCACGTTATTTTTGAGTGTCATATGCTACACATTAACCCGAAAAATAGAAAAAGACTTTTCGTGGTAGTCGGAATTGCAAAATAAATCGGAGAAAAAACGGTCGAACGAAAACGTTTCTTACGAACGCTGCCTTAACGATGAGAGATATATAATTGAGTTCCAAAGAAAAGTTGTAGAGCTTGATAATGCCCACAAAAATCACAGCATATGTCTAACTTTTATATTTAAGTCACAAAAAAAAGTTTCTTTTATAAATGTTTACCGCCCAACGAAGTGGGCACGGGTCAGCTAGTCGACATTAAAGTGCCTGGTGCTATTTTTTATAAATAAGAATTTCAAACAATTTCAGGATGGCTGTAATTTTATTTATACATAAATAAGTACAAATTTAATTTGCCAGACATTAATACGCTGTTCGGAGGAGTATAGGAAAAGATATATTAAAAACTAGTTTTTCTAAAATTCTCTCTCGAAAACGTTGCTAGCTCGTAGACGGAAAGTTCACATCGAAATTCCGACTTCATCTCTATTATTATAAATCCTAAACCATTATGCGTCAAGTTTACTCTGGGATCCGGACTCTACATAGTTTAGAACGGCTTTAGGTACATATTTGATTTACAAAAGTACACAGGCCTATTCTGGTGAACCGTTCTCGATGCTTTGAACGGTGCAAACGTTTACCTTTGTCCAACAAGTGATATGCACTGACGAATTAATTAAACCAAGCTTTGTACAGTTACGATAGCATGTTATATTGATTCTTGGAGCACACTTGACTTCATTACTGCCGATCAAAGAAATAGACTCTTACATCGAAGTTAAGTCATTATGTATTTTATATTTCATATACTTTACCACAATATTATTTGATATTAGACGGTGATTTGTTCTAAGATAATAACACCATAAACCTACGCCGTGTTATTAAAAAAAAGTTAAATACGTATTCAATACTTGGTTTAAAAACGTTTCGTAATAAATGCACCGCACTCGCCCGAGGCAAGTTCGCGTTATCCTTTTTCTCAAGTGTAACCTAACGTAACCAAAACGAGACAAAAGACCAAGATGGCGAACATTCAGCGACCGTGGTGCATTTAATACGAGACCTTTTTAAAGCCAGGGTTCAATACGTATTTAACTTTTTTGTAATAACACCGACGGTGGTCTAGTAATAGCTAGCTAGATTTATATTATAAAAAAAACTTCTTCGTCTACTTCTTTTATAAGTACTTTATAGATTTTAATGTCTAACATACTAAACTTAGAGCGAGACTGGTTCTCGAGAACATCCATTCGAATAGAGCTATAGGTTCGCCACAAATTTTTTACTTCAAGGTAGTAGATAGATGGACTTAGAAATAAGGCCAAGTTCAATGCTCTAGTTTTCTCACGATGTTTCCCTTAACTTGAAACTCAAGCTCATCGTAAAGTATTGAACTTACATCGATCGACGTGGTGTATTAAAAATAAACCCGATTGGATCGTTTTTGGATTACACTATACTTGGCGTTCGATATAGGGCAGACACTTTGACGTACTTAAATAAAATTTATAGAGAAAGTGTGGAATATACTTACAAACATTTTAACAACAGGTATGACTTCAGAATAATCTTTTTTTTATGTCATAAGGAGGCAAACGAACAGGTGGGTCACCTGATGTTAAGTGATCACCACCGTCCATAGACACTAGCAACACCAGGGGAGTCGCAAGTGCGTTGCCAGCATGTCTATGGGGGAGAGGGGAGGGGTAGGGAAAGGGGGAAGGGAGGTGGGCCGCCGGCGCTCTCACTGACCGAACGAAACGCAACAATGCAAGCACTGTTACTTCACGTCGGTGTTCTGTGAGAGGGTGGTACTACCCCGGGCGAGCCGACCCATTCATGCTGAAACTAGCGTAGCGTAGCTCTGCCACCTACAAATCTACATCTTTCTCTACGTCTTTCAGCATATCTAGATGCCTAAAGTGTCTTTAAAGTGTCTTAAACCTAGAAAAATCACAACCACTACACTTCCTATTAGTTTCTGAGTAGTTCTCTGGTGTATCTCAGTAAATCTTAAAATGGGACCTGCTTGAAAATATCTTCTTTACAACAAAAAAAAGAATTTTACAAATCGGTTTGTAAATGACAAAGTTCCGAAGTAACAAACAGAATTTAAAATTTCCTCTTTCTTGAAATCAGTTAAAGAATAATATATGTGATACAAACTTAGGTGCTCTCTTATCTGGATGCGTCTTCTGCCAGACTAAATTGCAGTTATCATAATGAGCTCGTGGAACTTCCGTTTTCGATAACACGTAGTCACAATTACAATCCATCTCTTGTTTATCTGTAAGAAAAATATATACATATTTTTAACTAGATATATAAACTTCTTCTTCTTACCTTTATCCCAAGCAAGGTCGGCACAACATGTTTTCCTTTTCCACTCTCCCCTGTCTGATGTCATCTACTAATCTTATTACATTGAAATAATCAATACATTTTTTAGAATGTAACCTATAATTAAAAAGAAAATATTATATAGTGACTATAAGGAAATACCATAATGGAAATACAATATTCTAGCAAATACTAATTATTGTAGCATATTTGATACGAAGATATAGCCAATTTTAAATTAATCAAAATTAATTTTCATGTTACCTCTTTAGTTTTGTATTTTAATATCACACAAAATAATAATTATATCGTATACTAGCCTCAGCCCGCAACTTCGTCCGCGTGGAATAGTTACTTTGGGCTAACGCCAACACGCAGCGGAAGCTCTCAAGAGGAGAAAAAACCCCGATTTTGAAACATTCTTCATCGGTGCTCAGTTTCTATTCGTCCTAGCGTGATGATATATAGCCTATAACTATCCTCGATAAATGAGCTATATAACACTGAAAGAATTTTTCAAATCGGACCAGTAGTTCCTGAGATTACCCCCTACAACGTCACAAAGTCACAAATTTTACCTCTTTATAATATTAGTATAGAAGTATAGATTAAAATAATACAGCGCCTTTATCAAGAAACGAGGATCGAAAAATTAATAAACCAGTTTATTTTTACTGCACGAGTAAAGCGCAATACGAATTGTACTATAACTACCGAGTACTAACTGCTACACTCGTGACTTTATTTTAGACTAGAATGAATTGCATCACTGAACGCATAGGTAAAACTAACCAACCACGCACTAAGACTTCCTAACGCGAGCGTTCGGAAATATTGACTTCATTAACGCTTGAATCGTAAACGCGTGCGTTTAAAAGCCGTTGATAATTTCACTAGTTCTTAGAGAATTATGAACAAGTTTCTTGAACATCATTTTTGAACATAACACACATTTTTGAACTGAAAACTTTAGATGCATTGAACTGTAACGAAAACTGATCGGTCACGCTCGGGTTGATCACGTACTAAATCATATATACTCGTCTCCAGTCATCATCAATTACGATTACTGTCTGACAAGGAATGCATCGTTTTAATAATTACATATTATAAAAAATATATTAATTTATAATAACTAGCGGGCTCGGCAAACGTTGTCCCGCCCTGATTAAAAATAAATTCTCGACAAATTATAAATCAAAACGTTCCTCATGAATCACTTTATCCACTGATGAAAATCGCATGAAAATCCGTTCAGTAGTTTTTGAGCTTATCGCGAACAGTCAGACAGACAGACAGACGCGGTAGGGGTCTTTGTTTTATACTATTTAATGATTACCTACAAAATCACATAATATACGTACAATAAATACATTTGTTAAATAAGTTATTTGCGTTTTTTTAATGGATCGCTCGTATCAAAGACTAGTGCGTACACCCGTATATAAATTTATTAATCATACGGTTCTTCCCTTAAGAGTCTGCGGTTCTCCTTTCTCAGGACGGATTGAAGATCTGAATAGTGACGACAAAATGTAGAACCAATTTACCTTATCTTTCAGTGTAGTTATATGAAGTTGTTAAGATTTAGACAGAAGAATTTTTCTTCATATGGCTATTAAAAAACGGGTATTTTCTTCATATCCTGATTACTTGTTAAGAAGACCGCAATTTGATGAGTAAATTACCAGGTAAAGCCTCAATAATCAGACTTGGTTGGTAGAAACAGGCAGTACTTTGTAAGTGGACTATGTGTATGCATACTACACTTGAATAGGGCTACGACAATCTCTTCTGAGAAGTGTGAAACGAAACTGTGCAGTGATTATTCCATTGGAAATATTCTAAACAATTAATTACAACTATGTTACCGTGAATAAATCCCAATTAATAATCAATATTTCACTGTTATTTTATATATTTACAATTGTCGTATTCTGCGACGACTGACAAATATATTTCTATGACAGAAAAGGTGCAACTGACAGCGGAGGATAATTTTTAAAATAAGTATTTCGACGCCTTTCAATATTTTTGGCCATTCTGAATATAGCCTTTAATTTCGAGCCTATATACAGAGCGTCAAAAGGAATGACAAGGATTTTAATTGCAAAATATCAATATTACATGTACACAGACTTCCTATACTACGTAATTTGACCTAAAACCTAGTCTGACGCAAGCCACGCAAGCGCAATACAGCCCAGTCATACTTACGTAGCATGTCATGACAGGATATTATAAATTTATCTCCTGCCAAAAATGCCGCTCAACACACCTATAGAAGTTTTCACTTCTAAAATTGTTAGGATAATAAATAACCCAGACGACGTCACTAGTATCACTTAACTACTAAATAAGTATTGTATTTTCAATTTGTATTGTTAAGGTTGATTGGAGAATATAATTAGCAATAAGAAAATTCATTAAAAACTACACCTAATAAACCTTCGAATAAAATAATGCCAACATGTCACAATTTTTTTTTTTATAAACAAAAAACCAGACCGACATGTTAATTTTCAAGTCTGTCACTTTTTCTAAGTAAAATTTGTATTTTTTTTTTACAAACGAAATGTTTTTATAAAATCTATTCGGTATATTTTCAGATTAAGATTTTAGTTTTGAATTATTATTTTGTTTTCATCCCATATTTTTTTTATATACTTAACAATTTAGTGGAGGAATAAATTATGCCTGAGTAAGTACACTTATTTATCTTCATCCTTTCTAACTGGGCGATGGGATATAGCAATTGTTTATAACTGGATAACAATTACCACACACTATATCAGAGATTTAGATGTTCCATGTTCTGGCTTCAGCTGGTCTTTGTTCCGTAATAAAATGGGATAGTAGAGTACAAGGTACAACCAATGATATTATAACTAATAACCTCTAGCTACGTCATAAGCGCTTCGACAGCGCCTTGCTAAAACTTGGCTAACTAGCCTATTTTTGACGGCTGCCCCGTCAATCCGCCCGTATCTAAACAACGTATGACTATTTCTGGTACTTACGTATATAATGCACCGCACTCGCCAACCGCTCCCATGGCCTTATTTCACAAGTCTAACCTAACCAAACCAAGACGGGGAAATTAAACAAAATAGATCGGTTAAGTTAGGTTAGACTTGCGAAACAAAGACAGCGCGAGCCGGACGCGGCAGCGGTCGGTGAGCGCACTGCGTTTTGTATATTAGCAACTTGATGATTTTCAAGTTAAAACAAAACAGTTTCGTCTCTGTTTGGTTAGGTTAGGTTAGACTTGCGAAGCAAGATAACGCGAGCCGGTCGCGGCAGCGGTCAGCGATCGCGGTGCATTATATTTGTAAGTACCCATTTCCTTTTCAGCACCGACATTGAGAATATGCCATCTTACTTCCACATTTGATCTAAGACAGTGTGGCGTTACAATATTATTTTACGTATGTGTGCCATTTGTTTTGTCAACATATCATATAGGTAACGACTCTACAGTTTTTTAATTATAATATCATCGGGTACAACACACATGGAAGTTAAAATCCCTCACGGTGTTTATTTGTAACTTCATCACGTTTCGTGATAAGCCAATGGATATCTAGTTGCTGAGAGGCTTGTAGGTTAGAGGTAAACATGATAATAACTATTGTCGAACTGACCTCAAACTCGTCTGATCTTAAATTACACACAGTTTCCCAACACGTTACTGAGCCTCTTGAAATGTAGGACGGATAGTGTCGGGTCAGCAATAGAGGTCCTTTCACAAGTCCGGGAAAAATTAAAAACTATGAAAACTGTACTATGTTATTGTCAATGTTTATGTCACTATTTTACGTGGAAATAAATAAATTTACTAGTCATCATCCATTGGTCGAAATTGGACCGTCATAAATTATTTTTTCAAGCGTCACTATTAAGAAAAAAAACGAACATTAAAGATATATATACTAAAAACAAAAAAAGCGTGTGTATAATTATGTACACGCGTTAGAAGTTATACTTCTTTGGCGTAACGAGATAAAAATCTTTTCAAAAATTTTATCTTTCGCCTTATTCTACGTTTGTAGAAAAAACGACACTAACAATAGAAAAAAGACGTTTAACACATTGAAAGTTTTAATACAAAGAAATACAAACAACAAATACAAAGAAACAAAATGTTGACTATAGCTAACTTCAGGGTGTGGGTTTTTCGTGACGGTGTGCGCGCACATCGTAAAAATTTACTCTCATCATTTTTCCCTAACGCGCCAAAAGAAGTATAACTTCAATAATAACACTGAAAATCAGTTAATAAATAGAAGAAGAAGATGTACCTAACTGTTTCGTCTCTGACTATTTATTTATAGTAAATATCTGAATGAGGAAGTAATAAAATAAATTAAATATCCAAATCTATACAACATACCACACAAGACTTCCAGCTTAATTAATCATTCACATAGATAGATATATGTAAAAAAAATCAATACTTCTTTGATTCACTTACACAGTAATTTATTTCAAATAATATTAAATATTGAATATTTAACTTCCCACGTCGCGACAACACTCTAACTGATAATTGTATAATGAATAATAATAATTATATTTAAAAGTTAAAGTTGACCGGAACGATTTAAGGTTATCTCTTTTTATTCAATATAATGAAGTTAAACAGTGTTTGTGTGTTTGAACGAATTAATTACAACAATAACCAATAATATTTGAAATTTTTCTTTCGTGGTAGTCAGTTTATTTAGAAAGATACGAAGCCATATAACTTAATGCTACCTTTGGAAGCAAAACGTAAATGTAACGCTGTGCTAAGAAAACTTCCTAACCACCTTGGACGTGCTGAATATTTTCAAATCTCATCATTGTCTGGCAGAAGACAAGCAAGTGCAATAATTTACCAATGTAAAATAGTTAATTATATTATAGACTGTCCACAATTACTATACTATAATCTAAACCATTCTTAAACCCACCTAAGCACACACAAAAAATTTCATTAAAATCTGTGCAGCCGTTTAGAAGTTCAGTCACTTACACATGGACAAAGGAATTATATGTATAAAGATATACTAGCGGGCCCGGCAGACGTTGTCCTGTCCTAAAAATCAAAGTACCTCGAATGAGATCGCAGCCTTACCTAGTGGGTTCAATTGTGAATCGAAACCATACCTGAATCGACTTGAACAGATAAAAAATTTCCATCAAATTCGTTCCAGCCGTTTAGAAGGAGTTCAGTCACATACTTTCACAATTTACATTTCACTATAGTTCAAATATATAATGTAACAAATAATAAAACAAACATGGACGGAGCAGCGGGCACCAGTAGTATATTATAATTTAATAAAATCAAGTCGCATTATTGATATAAATGTGTTTGCACGATAACCTTCGATAAAATCTTTGTATGACAACCTCGGTGACTTTTGCACAATAAACGGTTTGCTTATCTGATTCATTGTATGTTGAAAAAAACTCGCATGTTTTACGCAGCGACTTCCACTTAAATAACCAAGTTACTATTAACACCACGCGGTTTCATACTCATTCAATTAATCTCCCTTCTAAATCTCCGCGCCATACTACCCAATCAAACTACTATTTTATTTGCACATAGCGTTTCTCCAGGCGAAGAGAGCCGTAGCGTAACGTTTGGTACCATATTACCTTTATCAATAAATACATTACAAAATACATTCATTTCATTTTTCAAATATCACTTGTAATCCAAGTGATTACCGCGTTCTAGCAAACAATGCTCATGATCGTTAGCCTATGAGAGGCCCACTACGGGATCTAGACATCCTCCTGAAGGAAGGTATCGGTATAACCTCACGCCAGCCCACGACGTATTAGCGATTACAAACTCCGAGAAATCCACAGTTCTATACTTTTTCATATCGTCTGGTACTACACGTACATTTCTCAGGTTCAGGTTTCCTCACGGTGCTCTCCTTCACTGTCACCAAAATATAAATTAAAAAATTTACGGAAATTCCTCAAAATTTGACAGAAATAATTCCTACTTTGAACTAAACATTCGATGCATATTGATCCCAATAATTCCCGAATTTTAACCTATTTAATCAAAGAATCGCAAGAGATAATATTCCATGAAATTTATGTAATTGATATATTTTGTTAAAGGTGTTTACCGTGCCCCGCTGCGGCGCCGTGTGCTCCCTCCGCAGGTATCAAGTCTGGCTTGAGAGATGGGAAATCCATCGATGGGAAGCAAGAGCATCCCTGCCTTTGTAGGAGTTGTTGTTGTGGAAAGGCCCCTATCGTTAAACCGGTTGATATCTTCAACATTTTTTATTTCATTTCTAATATGTCCTATGTTGGTTAACATTTTTCAGGGATGGAAACTATTACTGGTTTCAGCATGAATGGGTCGGCTCGCCCGGGGTAGTACCACCCTCTCGCAGAAAACCGACGTGAAGTAACAGTGCTTGCATAGTTGCGTTTCGTTCGGTCAGTGAGAGCGCCGGATAAATCAACTTCCCTCCCCTCCCCCAAACACGCGGTGGCAACGCACTTGCGACTCTTCTGGTGTTGCAAGTGTCTATGGACGGTGGTGACCACTTAACATCAGGTGACCCACCTGTTCGTTTGACTCCTATGATATAAAAAAAAAACATTTGACCACAATCTGTTGATGTTTTTTATACTTTGTAAGTATTAGTGTTTGACCCCAATCTCGCATGATATTAAATGATGACGTGATCCAAGTTGGTAAACACGCTAAACTTACAGCTTAGCTATCAACTATCCTAACTACCATTATCTCTTCAAATTGTAAGGCAATGTGGTCTAAGATGGTACTAGCACGATAAACACAGAAGTGTTACTTGGACTGGCTATGGAATACAACAGCTGGAACACACCCATAAGTGCTTGGTGGCAGTTTTTAACTGAAAAGTCGGACATTAGGAAAACCTCTACCATCCGGTGTGTGTTCAAAGATAATAGCAATATGCTACAAAAAGAAAGGGAATTAATTAGTTCACATGCACGTGATGAGATCTCCTCAATCGACATATGATGGGCTCTCACAGTTAGCTTCAGTTTTCTATGAAGAAATACAGCATTAGCGCATTTGAAATATTCGCCTAACTAGCTCCAAAACGTTAGATCATTTTGCCGCTTTAAAAAAAACACAGCACATCCAAATAAAACACACATCGGAGAAAAGTCGAAAAATCTGCTCGCAGCATTAATAAGATACTATCTATTCGTTTCTAGAATTAGAATTTAAGAACAGAAACTGATAGACAAACAAGAAATACCTACGAGCTACCTACCTACTAAATAGCTACTATTTTATTTGCCTTTCTTTCTTATTCCAAATATATTTAAAAGGAATATTGCAAAAAGGGTAGATGTACCTCTACTTCTTTGGAAAACATAATTCTTCGTCAGCATCTGTATTGAGTTTGAAAACTAGCTCCATGTCGAGACTACATTATCATTTGATATCAGATGAAAGTATTGCAATCAAAGACTTACGTTTCGTTAAAATAACATATATTTATAACAGAAAATCACGTCTAACCTAATCCTACCGTGAAAACGATTCCAGTGTTACAAACAACCAAAGATCCCCGACTCGTATGCACCTCGAAGGTGTTACATGAAACCATCTGCTCGTGTGGAGTCCTGTACCACGTACAAGCTCTCATACCTGCCTGTGGATGGATGTCAGAACTTGAGGGGTGAGGCGAGGAAGCCTGCACCGAACTTGGTACCGAGCTGCGAGCCAATGGAAGGATGCACTGTCCAGAGAGTAATTGTACCTTATTATCAATATAGATTTCGGTGATGGTTACTCCAAGGGTCTTGGTAGTTGAGGAAATATATGGTATGCCAGTGTCTATTGAAGTAAAACTTCTGTAAACACGCTTGACTTGGGAAGTAGGCTGGTGAATGCGTTACGAGAGCGTTACAAAAAGTGTGATCGGGCGAAGCGAACAGAAGTTGAGAAGGAGTTATAAGTTAGGAAGATAGAAAGAGGGAGAGTTACGTTTCGTATTATCAATGACTACCCATAATAAATTTATATATACATACATATACATGTAGCTCAAGAAGTTTTACCTTAGTCATGTAGTCTAAGCACACTCGTTTTTTTTTTAAATTATAAACGCGAATGTGAGTTTGTATGTTTGTTACGCTTTCAAGCTTTAACTACTCAACCGATCATCATGAAATTTAGCTTCCACGTTGTCAGGGTTAAAAAATAATACACACACGAGTACCTTTCATCCCGAAAAAATGTACTCTTACCAAAGAATATTTGAAATCTATATTAATGCGAGCGAAGCAGCGAGCAAAAGCTGGTAGGCTAATAGAAACATAGAATAATCTGATTTTATAGTTTCAAAGTCAAAACAATTCAAAGAAGCCGTATCTATGTAAAAAGATAGGTACTTAACTTTACTAAACTTTAGCGGTGTTATTACAAAAAAGTTAAATACGTATTGAACCCTGGCCTTAAAAAGGTCTCATATTAAACGAACCGCGGTCGCTGAATGTTCGCCATCTTGCTCTTTTGTCTCGCTTTGGTTACGTTAGGTTAGACTTGTGAAAAAGGATATCGTGAACTTGCCTCGGGCGAGCGCGGTGCATTTATTAGGAAACTTTTTTAAACCAAGTATTTAATGCGTATTTAACTTTTTGTAATAACAGGGTAGAAGTTGTTAAATGAAGAAGTTTATCCCTACTTTTCATTTCAAGGCATAGGTATTGTTAGATCGCGAGGTTTAGATAGTATAAGAAAAATATTTATATGAAAAACGTAACAAGTGATAGATACCAAATACAGTCCTTGTCGAACTTTTTGGCTGTTCTGAAATTAGTTGCTCAGATCACAAATTTAGATATGTATAAGTAAAGAGATGGTAGAGCCACGATGAAGCTATCAGGTTTCAGCATGAATGTGTCGGCTCGCCCGGGGTACTACCACCCGACGCACAGAAATACCGACGTGAAGTTACAGTGCTCGCATTGTTGCGTTTCGTTCGATCAGTGAGAGCGCCGGAGGCCTTACTCCTCTAACCCCCTCCTTTCCCCTCCCCCCTAACACAGGCTGGCAACGCACTTGCGACTCCCTTAGTGTTGCTAGTGTCTATGGACGGTGGTGATCACTTAACATCAGGTGACCCACCTGTTCGTTTGCCTATGATGATCTATGATAATATTTTAACCCTATTTTGTATGATACTATTGGATGTATTGAGCGTAAACCCGAACTTATGGCTATATTCAAAACAATCAAAGAGATTGACCAGGACTTCAAGTAATATCCGTATCCGGGTATTAAAAAAGATAATGGCACCTTTTTTTAGTGGTGATAGGTACCTTACCCTCTCGACTACGTTCATCGCTGTTAGTACTTTAATTTTAAAGAAAGTATACACTGGGGTAGCCCAAATCCCTTTTTTTCTAGTCTCTTACTAAAATATGTTAGTCTATCATGTTTAATTTTTTTTTATATCATAGGAGGCAAACGAATCGGCAGGTCACCTGATGTTAAGTGATCACCGCCGCCCATAGATACTAGTAACACCAGGAGAGTCGCAAGTACGTTGCCAGCCTGTGTATAGGGGTAGGGGTGAGGGGAAGGATGAGGGAAAGGAAGAGAGGGAAAGAGGTGGGCCCCGGCGCTCTCACTGACCGAACGAAACGCAACAATGCAAGCACTGTTACTTCTCGTCGGTTTCCTGTGAGAGGGTGGTACTGCCCCGGACGAACCAACCCATTCATGCTGAAACCGGTAATAGCTTCAGCGTGGCTCTACCACCTTTAAATAGCCACTCCAAAGTGCAGCAGGTCAAAAAATTAACGAGGTCACCCAAATTATTAAAAAATCGTCGGAAGTCAATTTTTTTTTTCATTAATTATTTTCTAACATTTAAATGTTTAGAATCCTGATTTTTTTTTAAATTTTCCAAGTAGAATACCTTATACCTTAAGCGACTTCTGAACAGGAATATTAACAACCATTTTATTTTTTTCTTTCTTGAAGTTGACATACTAAAAATAATAGGTCTTTACCTATGAAATTGCCGTTCTGCAAGTACTGGCCATTTCAAATCAAAATAATTTTTGTTTGGCTAAGAATTCTAATTTCAAATTAATTTTATTTTAAAAACATGGAATTCTTTTTCCAAAAGTAGTCATTTGTTTATTGATTAGTGTTACATTTTCATCGCATTTCAATCTTTTTTGTCGTCATGGATACGTTAAAAATTCGAGTATTTATGGAATATGAGTACTGTCGTGGCAGCAACGCGGCACAAGCGGCACGCAACATCAACGACGTTTACGGAGAGAACACTACAAATCAACGCACCACCTGTTATTGGTTTGCTCGCTTCCGTTCTGGGAATTTCGACCTGAAAAATGAACCTCGCGGTCGCCAAAGACTTTGGTCGACAATGACGAATTAAAGGCGATTGTGGAAGCTGATGATACACAATCTACGGCTGAATTAGCAGCAGCTTTCGACGTTAGCGTCAAAACAATATTGGTCCATTTGCGTCAAATTGGCAAGGTAAAAAAGCTTGACAAATGGGTGCCCCACGAACTCAATGATCGCCAGCGCGAAGTACGCGTCGAGACGTGCCTTGCACTGCTCAACAGACACACAAATGAAGGAATTTTGAACCGCATTGTTATCTGCGATGAATAATGGACTCTGTTTGATAACCGCAAGCGCTCAGCAAGTTGGATGCATCCTAGTTCAGCACCTAAACAATGCCCTAAACGAAAACTTACCTCTAGAAAAGTGATTGTCATTGTTTGGTGGTCTAACGCCGGTGTGATTCATCACAGCTTCTTACCAAACGGGGTGAGCATTACTGCAGATGTGTACTGTGAAGATGAACACAATGATGGAGAAGCTGGCACATCTCCAACCAGCATTGGTCAATCGCTCGTCTCCGCTGCTCCTGCACGACAACGCGCGACCTCATACTGCACAACACACGGTCTCCAAGTTGCAAGAACTGGGGTTGGAAGTTCTCCGTCATCCGCCCTACTCACCAGACCTTGCGCCTACACACTACTACTTTTTCCAGAATTTGGATAACTCCTTGGCGGGAAAAAAATTCAATACCCGAGAGGCAGTACAAAATGCCTTTGAAGAATTTGTTGCCTCCCGTCCAGCTGATTTCTTTAAGAAGGGCATCAATAAACTGCCACTGCGTTGGCAAAGATGCATTGATTGCATTGCATTGGGTGATTACTTCGATTAATACAAATAAAAAATACATGAAAAAAATTCGTTTAATTTTTTTCATACAAAACGGCAATTTCATAGGTAAAGACCTAATATAACTAAGGCTAGAGAAATGCAAAAAAAAAAATCGAAACGATTTTCACTATTTAAACATAATTGTAAAAAAGAAAAAAAAAATTCTACGATTTTGGAAATAAAAAAAAATTAAGAGACCTTTTAAGAATATTTTTTTGGGCTGCGCTTTGGAGGCGGCTCTTAAAACATGATAAACTAACATAATTTCATGAAAGACTGAAAAATAATCGTTTATTTAACCACCCTAATACACACAATTTCATTTATAAAAACAAATACCATTAATTTATGTAGTGGATATAATAAAACAATGTAGATAAAATAACTGTTGCAATAATAATTATAGCCACCTCTCTCACTTGGCTGCGGTTTTTCTTGTACTTCTGTAACTTGCCTTGTAAAAGACGAGGAAATAATTTTAAAACACAAACCCACAAAAGAGAGGCGCGTTTATCGAAAGCAACAATAGCATAATAGATTGGTGATTACTTTTTAGATGTCCTACCTGCCCAACCCTGTATGTATAACGCAAGCGATCCGGCCGTGCCACCACGACATGTGGGGACAAGGGCCCATGCAGAACATTACTACGCAACGCCACGACTACGTTCCCAAGCCTTCAGTACTGCGAGAGAGCTTTAAGCCGCCATCGAAATTTCACTGTGTTGAACAACCATTTGAAAGTAAAAAATTCTATTACTTCATAGCTTCAGTTTATTGATTTCCAGTAAGAAATTTTATCAGACATCGATCGATCTTTACAGTTAGTTTTCTTACTTAACTCGAAGCTTACTATAGCCTTAACACACTGTAAAATTATAGCTTATTTTTTGGTTACACTGTAAAAAGACCACGCAATGACACAATGACACAAAGACACAATAACAAAAACCTGATAAGCCTTTAGTACTCCAAGAGAGCTTTACCCAAGCCTTCAGTAATGCGATAGAGCTTTAGAGTTCCATCGAAGTTTCATTGTGCTGGAAAACGATTTGGAAGTAAAGTTTTATTAATCCATAGCTTCAATTTATTTGTTTTCATTGACGTTTTTCATCAGGCACTAATTAATCTTTACAATTAGTTTTCTCGCTTTGAACCTTTTTTTTTTTTTTTTTTTCTTTTTTAACATGGGGAAATCCCTTATGGATACACCACCCTCTCGGGGGAGAGGGTGAGTTATGTCCGACTCGCACGGACTAAAACCCCACGGTGTACGTCTGCCGCTATAGTTGGGGCGGCACGAGATCTCTATAGACTTCATCGTGCCGCCCCAGCGGTTGGCCCAGCAGAGAAATCGCCGCCGCCGGGCCTCGTCTTGTTAGGAGACAGCCGGGTACACACCGGCCGTCTCTTCCGTCCGCCGGACCTGTGCAATGGGGAGATGGGCCCCCCGACCCATCTTCCCTGGTCCGGTTACAGTGGGAGGAGGCGGTCAAACTGACGCCTCCTCCTGCCCGTCCTCCGTTGGCGGAGACGGCCACTTTGAGGGTCTTGCTCACGGACCCTCTCCGCCGCCTCCTTCTGCGAGACGACCTCCTCGCAGAAGGAGGCCATTGCATTCCAGTTATCCTCACTACCGAGCCTGGCCGCAACCACGCTCGGCAGTGAGAGATCTTGCCCTACCGCCGCAGCCAGAGTGCGACGTTGCTCCTCCCACGCAGCACACTCAGACAGAGTGTGCTGCGCGGTGTCCGGGTCAACGCCGCACTGATGGCATACGGCGGTCGGCTCCCTGCGTGCTATCTGGTGCAGGTACCAACCGAAGCAACCGTGCCCGGTCAGGACCTGCACCAGACGGAACCTCAGGGAGCCCCGTCCTCTGTTATACCAATCCGGCAGGACCGGGCGGACGGCGTCGATCGTGTATCGACCGTACCGCGCGTCCGCCAGGTCCCGCCTCCACCTTTCCACTACTTCCTCCCTCGTCGCTTTTCTCTTTTCCTCTATTTCTCTGGGAGCTAGAGGCTCCCCCATCTGTTTCTTGACCGCCGTATATTGATATACGGCGGCAAGCACTTCCGCCTCTAGCTCCCAGGGAAGGGAGCCGGCCAGCACCATGGCCGCCGCTGAGGACACCGTGCGGTATCCTCGTATCACCCTCAACGCCACAGTACGCTGCGCAGCTCGCAGCGCACGGATGTTGGTAGCGCTGAGGGCGTCGACCCACAACGGTGCCCCGTAGGCGGCCATGGATCGGATGACTCCCATATAGAGGCGACGGCAGACGGCGCCCGGCCCCCCCGTGTTGGGGAGGAGTCGTCCGAGCGCCGCTGCCTTCTCGCTTTGAACCTATCTCAGGCTTAGTTAACATACTGCATAATTGTATCTTATTTTGTGGTTACACCTTACAAAGACTACAGTCCTAAAGACAGTAATGAAATATTCCAATGCATGTTGACGATCACACCCGCCATATTTTGCATTAAAGATAGATTTGGCAATGTTACTTCCGAGGCCGAATCTTGCAAGGGTTCTTCCAGTGTAGTGTAAATTAATTGTGAAAACAAAAAATAAGTAAAAATGTCTATCTTTCGGCTCTATATTTTAGGCTAGAGATCGGAATAAGCAACGGTCTTTGACGGCATCCTCTTAGGTTGTAAACCTATCGCATTTATCGCATATAAATACAAATCGATTCATAAAAATTGGCGCTGTTAAAATATCATATGTGACCAGTTTCACAAATCTATCGCGTTTGGAATTAAGTCAAATATTAACGATTACAATTAAAAACATTCTTGGATTTAAACTTAGTGTATTATTACAGATAGAACAATCAACAAGCTTTCGTATCTACCACCCGAGAAAATCGAGCAAATTAAATCTTTCGCTCCGGAGCGATGCTACGAACGGCCCGCTGCCAAAATGGATGGCTGTACTACGCACAAAATGAGCTATTTGCCGAATCAGGTAATAGAGATTTTACGTCAGGTTTTTTTTACAGTACCAATTGTGAGATCACATGTAAAACTTTGTATGTTCTTAATGAGGTCGTAACGAAGCCATTGCATGATGTGAATCGAGAATTTATAAATATTTTTGGTATTTGATATCATCAGAGATCTATTTAACTATTATTATTCAGCAATTGACTCCTTCTATCATACCATATTCAGTGCAAATATAAACAGCCGCTGTGGAAACAGTATACAATTAGCTTACGTAACTAGTGCTAACTATGAATATTACCAGATTATAAATGTGTTTTGACCTATTGGTGTTGTTTCATTTAAAGAGTAGGAGATCATAAGACCATATAATCAAAGTTTAGACGTGGTCAAGAGGCCATTTCAATAAAGATAACTCTGTAACAAAAAACGGTTCTTTACACATCAGATGCGTGAGTTTCTGGCGAATGTTTGTAAACGGAAGAAGCCATCATCTGCTTCATTCTGAAAGATACAATATTATTCTTCTTTACCAATGACGAAAACGATTAAAATCTAAATGATTTAGTTTATTCTCAAAAAACTAATTGAATTTAATAGGTCATTGTAAATCTGCTTTTTACTCACGCTCGTGAGATAATAGCTCACCTTTGTTTGCAGCTATTACCAAAAGAACCATTGCCCTGGGCTTGCAAGGGACAGTATCAGAAGCCTTGTCAGAAACTGGAGAGCAACACTACGTATACAATGAGGTACATACTGTTTTACTGTGGTAATAAACTCTGCATATGTACTTTTATAAGCAGTTCTTGTTAAAAGAAATATCTATAATAATTGTCCTAGAGTCATATTTTGCCACTTACGTTACTTACATTGGTATAGTTTCAGGTACACATAATTTTGTTTAAGTATGAAATTCTCTCCCAATAATTATCTTCATAAGTAAGGTATATGTTGGCATAAATCTGTAATAAACACAATCTGTAAGTGGTAGAGGCCCGCTGAAGCTATTACTGGTCTCAGCATGAATGGGTCGGCTCGCCCGGGGTAGTGCTACCCTCTCATAGAAAACCGACGTGAAGTAACACTGCTTATATTGTTGTATTTCGTTATATCAGTGAGAGCGCCGGAGGCCCACCTCTCCTCCACTCTCCTCTCCCCCTCCCTCCCTTTCCCCCAAACACGGGCTGGCAACGCACTTGCGACTCCCCTGGTGTAGTTAGTGTCTATGCACGGTGGTATTCACTTAACATCAGGTGACCCACCTGTTCGTTTGCCTACAATGACATAAAAAAAAACATATTTTGGGAACAATCAAGATGCTGCTATCAACTTTTTTACTACCTTCTCATTTTAGTATACACTTTACGTACACAATTACTTTATTCAAAATTTGATGTACCTGTCTGATGTTTTATCTTTTCTTTAACATATATTACACTAGCGGGCCCGGCGGATGTTGTCGTGACCTGATAATAAAAGAGCCTTGACAAATTATATACCTGAACCAAGCTCATGAAACACTTTATTTACTGGTGAAAACTGCATGAAAATCCGTTCAGTAATTTTTGGCTTTATCGCAAACAGACAGACAGACGCGACAGTGGACTTTATTCTATGTACTATGTATGTACTTTATAATATATAATGATAGAAATCATTGGTTTCAGCCACTTACAAGTCTGCTTAGGTATGGACTTTCATCTTACTTATTGTCTTCGTCGGTGTAATTACAAAAAAGTTAAATACGCAATGAATACTTGCTTTAAAACGGTTTCAAATTAAATGCACCGCGGTCGCTGAATGTTCGCCTTCTAGCTCTTTTGTCTCGCTTTGGTTACGTTAGGTTAGACTTGCTAAAAAGGATAACGGTATGGGCGTTACACTATTGACGCCGTCCGCCCGGTCTTGCCGGATTGGATAGGGAGACGTTGGGGCTCCCTGTCGTTCAGACTGGTGCAGGTACTCACCGGGCATGGTTGCTTCGGGTGGTACTTGCACCAGATCGCTCGTAGGGAGCCAACCGCTGCATGCCATGAATGCGGCGCTGCGGAGGATACCGCGCAGCACACCCTGTCTGAGTGTGCTGCGTGGGAGGGACAGCGCCACGTTCTGGCTGCGGCGGTGGGTACAGATTTGTCGCTGCCGAGTGTGGTTTCGGCCATGCTCGGCAGCGAGAAGGCGTGGAGAGCGATGGCCTCCTTCTGCGAGGACGTCATCTCGCAGAAGGAGGCGGCGGAGAGGGTTCGCGACGATGACCCTCTGAGCGGCCCTCTCCGTCAACGGAGGACCGGAGGGAGGAGGCGGCATTTTGCCCGCCTCCTCCCGCCACCGTAGGATGGGCCGGGGGGCCCATCTCCTCATTGCACGGGTCCGGCGGACGAGGGGAGGCAGCTGGTGTGTACCCAGCATGTCTCCCTATTAGGAAGAAGCTCGGCGGACGCCTTCCGCCGAGCGGACCGTTGGGGCGGATATCCAAGGGGACTAGCATAGTTCGATCCCTTGCCGCCCCAACAATACGGTCGGACGGTAGACCGTGGGGTTTTAGTCCGTGCGAGTCGGACATAACCCACTCTCTCCCCCGAGAGGGTGGTGTATCCATAAGGGATTTCCCCACATTAATAAAAAAAAAATAGGGCGAGCGCGGTGCATTTATTTCGAAACCTTTTTAAAGCAAATACTCAGTATGTATTTAACTTTTTTGTAATAACACCGCATAAGTCTTACATTAAATTTTAAATAACTCTTGAGGTTTGAAATGAACTTTATTAAAATCCAAAAATATTCACTTTTCACTTTAGTATAAGTTTTACCAACACGATTACTTTTATCGAGATGTGGTGTATCCGATCTTTTATCTTTTCTTAGATACATTACATAAGGGATCAACACGAATAAATATACAACAAAAACCTTCAAAGTTATTCCAATCTCACGGTCAATCGGATCAATTTACAGGTACATCTAAACCAGTATACGAAAACAAAAATTTAACCGCAAAACGATTAACTTTCTCCAGCTATTTAAACGCCCAAAGTGATTGCCGCCGACGAGCAATCATTCCGGATAGCTGCATTAATCCGGTCACACCGTCGAAGAGATTTGAAACTCAAACTATTTATAAGAACAGGTAAATAGCCGTTTGTAAAAGCAATCTAATCACGGATCGAAAGTAATAAGCAAGCTAGCGATAAGCTACAGCACTGTATCAACACGTATTCCAAAAATTCAAAATCCTTTATTCAATTTAGACCCTAAGGAGGCACTTATCAACGTCAAATTGCCACCGGTTCGGAAAATAACCCAGTCATCGAGAAGAACCGGCAAGAAACTCGATGTTTATTTTTTTAACAAATATATAATATTTAAAATACATAACACGTCACAATCGTTTATAGTAGATGCACAGAGACGAGTCAATTCCAGACATCACCATCGTTCACATATTGATCCACTCTATAATAGCCTTCAGCTCTTCTTACCAGGCACTGAAGTGGAAATTCTTTCACTGGGTACCTATCGATGTATTCAACCAACTTCATATGAAAACCAGTTCATATTCTAAGCTGAAAGTAAAATCCCAACACATTCTTTATACCAATAATGCTACAAAGTACAGTTAATTAATAATCTAAAGGTATAATAACGCCAAAGAATATTTGTGCCGCTGAACTAGACTCTTTTCCAAGATAAAATACCGGCATAATAACCATATCAGCCCACGAGTTATTGGCGATTTCAAGCCCTTAAAAATTCACAGTTTTATATTTTGTCCACATACGGTAACCCGTAGTGCTATGACAACATTTTTTGGTAGTTTCCTAAGGGTGTTAGTATTCTGAATTTTCTTTACTAAATGCCAGAGTTTGTGGACACTCAATACTTATTTCATCGATCAAACCACTCGACTATAACGTATTCTTATAATAATAAATCATATTGTTTCTATTTTAATAAGCTACCTTCCTGCGATGGCACCTATACCCCAACCAGTAAAGCCAGTACCGAATCTGGTACCCTCTACAGCTCAAATGGAAGGTGACACAGTACAAAAGGTAATAGATCTCAGTTGTCAATATTGTATATTTCAATAGGAGAAGTTAAGTGTTTAAGCAGTCAATATTACGGTATTTGTACAACTTGTGGTATAGTGTTATTTCATTGTACACACTCTAGATACTTGCCATTCTCGAGTTTATAATGTTTTGTGAAGCATTTCTATGACTTTTTTTTTCTATTTTTTTTATGACATCTTTGACAATCACTTAAAGTTTGATATTCATGTTAATAATATTTGTTTATCTTCACGTAAAATGTTAGGTTTAATTCTTAGGAACAGTAGGCTTTTTAAAAACAAATCCATCAAGATACTTCTATACTGCACGCTTGTAAGAAGCCAACTTGAATATTGTAGCACTGTTTGGTGCCCTCATTATCAACTATACATAAACCGTATCGAAAGTATTCAAAAACGTTTTACTATAGCTTGTTTATCAGACTCTAAGAAATTTGCTCCGCATTCTGATAGAATGAAAGAAGTTAAACTTAAATCTTTGTACAATAGAAGAATTATGCTGAACATGACTTTTTTATATAAACTTTTCAATAACCACATTGATAATTCAGAACTTTTGAATCGATTTAACATTATTGTGCCTCCAGGCTACCTAGATTTCCTGTCTATTTATTTGGTCACAAAAGCTACAGAACCAATTTAGGACATTTCTCCATTGTTCCCAGACTATCTCGACAATATAACGGCCTTGTTAAAAAAGATTACACGATAGACTTATTTAGTAATTCCCTATTAAATTTCAAATCTAAAATTAGTTCTTTATTTAATTAATCTCTGCAAGATTTTTTTTTCCTTAATTTTTAACTTATTATACATTATCGAATTGTTTTATTTTATTTTCTTCTTAATTTTTTCATAATTCTTTCTTCTACTTTTATTGTTTTCCTCGTCGCATCTTATATTGGTAAGTGCTGTAGTCAACTATAATTAGTGACATAAATAATTGAAATTTTTTTGCATGTATGTTTTTACCTTCTTATTTTATGTTACTGTTGTTGATTCTTATGATAAATAAATAAATAAATAAAGCTGTATTTAAGAGCTAATCTCCTGACAAAACGTAGCATTTTCTTTCACCCTCATCAACCATATTGTCACAGGCTATATATGTACAGATGTTGATAATGCAACAATCAATAGTCCGATGAATAATATGATAACAGTAACAAGAAGGAGTATAACAGACTGAAAACCTACAACGCTTTGTCATATCGATACAACTTACACTATTAATAATAATGAAAAATTAAAATTATGTAACAGTAATTATCTATAATCATTTGACAAAGAAAAAAATAATAAAATAACAATAATCAAAAAAGTGAAAATGATTTTATTTATTAAAACTATAATTAACCTATGGAAAAGAATACAAGATGGCAAATATCATTAAGAATATTGGAATATAATTTACTAAATGTTGCTTAAATAGTCATGGACATAAAATATGTTTAATTTTCCTTTTGAATTTAAAAGCTCGATGGTCAAACATTTCTAACGAGATGTGTTTGGATGCAAGCCTATTGCACAAACGAGTCGTATGCACAATTGGATTGTAGTAAGAAGTATTATTCTTGTAAGCTTTAAAGCTAAATATTTTAACAAATTAATAATAAAAATTGGTGTAAAATTTAGAGACTGTAGCAAGGAGGAAATTGTAAGCAAGTATATTCTATTAAAAAGGGAATTTCTTATTCTAATTAAAATACAAAGTACTGCGTTCCGCTACCAAATTTCCACAGTTATCCTATTTGCCCAACCCTGTGTGCGTGACGCAAGCAATCCGGCCGTGCCACCACGACATGTGGGGGCAAGGGACCATGCAGAACATAACGACGCAACGCCACGACTATGTTCCAAAACCTTCAGCTCTAAGAGAATCGTTCAAACCACCGAACAAGTACCATTGTGTCGAGCAGCCGTTTGAGAGTGAGTTATTTATCTATACATGAATAGGCAATGAGGAACCGGTTAAAAACGTCTCCCTTTTCTGTTTCTCAACCGATTTTCTTCATTCTTTTTTGACGTGGTAACGTCTCATAAATCGGTGAACACCGGCTGCACACACGAAAAAGCATGACTCATTGACACGTTACACCTGAGCCGAGCGTGCAAGCGAGAGCGCGGAACAAGTGATAGAGAGGCGCGATCGGCCTAAGCCTTCGGCTTGTGATGCATTATTCTGTAACCGACTTGACAGACAACCGATTTTTTTTGTTTTATACCTATAAATGAGCTTTAGTATTATCAATAAAAAAATCGTAAAAGTTTATTTTTACTATACGGTCGAAGTTCAACAACTGGACGAGCACTTGTTTATTGAATCTCATGCATTTTTAATAGGAAACTTTATGACTAGTCTTTTTTTATCCGTTACTAAGCATAAACATGTAAGCAAGTCTGCCCGATTCTCGTAGTTCAGAAATCAATAGTTTCTTTTCCGTTATTTCCTTTATATTGTTGATCCATATAGTTTACTACTTTTCGTGTACATTCCCTTTCCAAACGGGAACTCTTCTTGGCGAACGCTTATCTCTTCAGCAACAAATGTAATAAAGTCACTGTTACTGCTACTTGCAAGGAATCGAACGGGTAACTTCTGACAGGACGAGTTTTTGGCGGAACTTTGGCCTGTCATGTAGTGGATTTTATATTTTATTCATAATCTTGTGTTACTTGACTCTATATTGTGTAAAATTGATGATGTTTTATGTAATATAGTTTGTTTATTGTGCATAAGTGAAGTGAATGGAAAATAATACCACGGAGCATGAACATGGAAAGTTCTAACAAGATGGCCACCATCTTGTTAGTTCATTGAAATTATATCAAGAAACTTGTAATATCGATACTCACTTGACAATGGCAGTAATAGTCTACTAGAAGACTGGTTGCCAAAAATGGAATGGAAGAAGAACTTGTAATACTATTAACTACTCCACAATGGCAGTAATAATCTAAAAGATTGGTTGCCAAAAATAAAGTTAATAAAAAACTTCTAACAGACTGCAAAACAAAATACCAACGAATATAAACAAAAACATAACAATCTATAGTACTTGTTGTCCTGTCACTCAAAAAATGAAAGAAGTTGTAGGTGTTTCTCTCTTTTTCGTAACGTTTCTCGTTTGTACTCACACAGGAAAACTTTTATTCGCATTGTATTAAAGTCCTTGTAATTTTATGAAACATTACACGTTGTTAGATACTAATTATTTGAAAGAGCAATTAGGTTATTCCAAAAGGAAAACGTGATTTCGACACATAAACCATCCCGCACGTGGCACTCTCTGCAGTGCTCGTCAATCTTTTTGGCCGGTCTGAATATAGCCGTAATAATATAGTAAAGAATCGAATACACAACAAAGTTTGAACATAATTATAGGAATCTAAAATTGGCGTTTATTAATCCTTAAGTTGTTCGATGTTGTACTTTAATAAGTATATCTGTACCTAAATTTCTATTCTGCAGTTATATTCAGAGCGGTCGAAAAGCTTTAAACCAACTAACTAAAAAAATAACGAGAAATTAACGATTATACATTCATAAGAACCTATAAGCATGTGATATTTCCTTATTGGTTTTTGTGATTATATGATTTTCTTATTTCCAGATCGCACGGTAAACCGAATGTCATATCTAGACCCAGGACGTGCTCCCATACCAGAATCATATGCTCCACTGAAATGCTATGAGAAACCTTCAGGTTTATTTTTTGTATTAATTAGGGGTTATATATTCGAAATGGGGTTATATAGAAATATGACCCAGAACTAAATCTAAACATGCGTCCACGAGTTTTCTTCCTATATCGTATTCTATACATGATCTTTAAAACAGAATAAAACTTTGCGTAAAAGATAAATTACTTTGGGAAAGGGATAATATATATAAAAAAATAAAGCGCAAAGTGATCTCATTAAGTATCTAACCTAAATTTATAGCTAAAATGGAGTGCAACACAACACAGAAGATGTCATATCAGCCAGTGTGTGTACCAGCACCCCAGCGACCGCCGTGGGCGTGTAAAGGGCAATACCAGAAACCATGTCAAAGAGTGAGTTAATAATTATAATGAATTAATAATTTTAATAATTAATTGATAATAATTATAATGAATCTTTAGCTAGCCATCTGATAAGCTCTTGGTTTCAATTTTACAACACTTTAGACTTGCAGGATTAGCAATTACTTATGATTTTCAATTTTCTGTAGGGGTGTTGACTATCTATTTACAATTTTATTTGGTTACTAGCTGTGCCTGCGACTCCGTCCGCGTGTGTACAAAACAATGACTAATAAAGTAATCTGAACGTATTTAGTCCATTCGATTATCTACTTTTCTCTCATACTTAAGTCGCGGCGCCATTAAAATTACAATAACTTTTGATAGAGTGGACCGATTTTAATGAAACAAAGACTAAGTTACTCTTGAGGATATGCTTTATGATTTTCTTATATGATGTTTTATTGTGAACCCAGCACTTTAGCAGTGATGCGTGTCCATACAAACAGACAGACAGGCAGACATTTCTAAAATGTACAGTACGTTAGATTTATAATCATATATGTATAGATGATGCTATGGGCAATGATGGTATCGCACAAGTACTTTCGCACAACTGTTCTTGTTGACAAATTTTCACCTTAAGGATTATAATTAGCTACTATCTATCTCACCAAGCTATGGTTTTATTACGTTTTCCTTACCCTAAAATCCAACTCAAACTCGATGCAATATCGGAAGAATACTGGGCCACTAAGTCCCATTTACTGGACAAGGTGTCTTTTATATACTTATAGGTTATATCGTTTAACCACAATCTTACGTAATGTTAAATGACAATATGATCCAAGAAGGTAAACACGGTAAAACAACAGAAACTGGCTCTTAAGTGCACCTGTCAGAACATACACATGGATGCTTGGCAATAGATTTTCAACAGTGTCAGCTACCCAGACAGGCTAAGAGAAAGCCCTGACATCATTCTATAGTTTCACCACCATATTTTCCTTTACATAAAGTTTCGACTTTTTGGCAAGGATTCAGACTTACATCCCTCTACGCGTTGTCGTCATTTCTTTACCAACTTCTCTTAACCAATAGATGATATTATCGCATTGCCTTTACAGTTGGAAGGCACGACTATATACAAAGCATCGTTCCTTCCGCCTGGCGAGGACTGCAGCGAATACATGGATCCGTGCGCTTACGGAGATTGCAAACGTAATTATCTTTAATAATTATTGATTTATCTGTCATCAAAAATGTTCTTTGGCACCCATGCTTCTAGTAAATTACTGCCATTGTCGAGTAGGTAATAATATTACTTTTTGTGATCATTTCGAAGTTAGAACTTTCCAGGGAGTTTTACTAGCATCTCAACCTTCATGCGCCGTGCTATTATTTCCTGTCCACTTCCCTTGAGTACAATAACCAAACTATGTTACGTAGATCACCACCAATATTATAAAATATAGATTCAAATAACACAAGATTATGAATAAAATATAAAATCTAAATGACAAAGTAGGATCTCGTCAAAAACTCCCATCAAATATAGTAAGTAGTCCAGTGAAGCTGTAAAGACCTTGTCAGGTAAATCGGCTGAGTACCTTAAGCGCTCGCCTTAGTAGTCCGGTGAAGCTGTCAAGACCTTGCTAGGTCAACAGCGTAGTCAGTTCGAAACAAAAATGAAAAAGAAGACCTTGCCAGGTCAATAGCGTAGAGAGTTCGAAGAAAAAAGAAAGAAAAACTTGCCAGGTCAATAACGTACGTAGTCAGTTCGAGAAAAAAAACCCCATCAAAGACGTTAATCGAACGTTCGGACATTTTTCATTCAGCATTTGAGATTTCTAAATTCGATGAGCTTTCTCTTGCAAAAACACCACATCATAAACTACGCACGCTTTCAAAAAGTAACTAAGGATGCGTTCCAGAATGAAATAAACAATTGATAGTATAATTTGAAATGAATGTTAAGCGATTTTTTTAGCGGGACCTAATTTGCTCCCTTCTTATTCGGAAACTTCCTTGCAACGTCC
This sequence comes from Antheraea yamamai, assembly GCA_036509395.1. Classification (NCBI taxonomy): domain Eukaryota; kingdom Metazoa; phylum Arthropoda; class Insecta; order Lepidoptera; family Saturniidae; genus Antheraea; species Antheraea yamamai. The sequence continues at coordinate 4,427,077 of AP028451.1, forward strand.
GATTGTACTGCTGATTTATTATTATCTTTATATATAAATTTCTTCTGTACGTGTGTATGTCACCGAACTCCTCCTAAACGGCTGGACCGATTTTGATGAAATTTTGTGTGTGTGTTCGAGTGGATCCGAGAATGGTTTAGATTCGCAGTTGGATCCGGCAGGTGGCGCTGCGGTTGAATTTTAGGATATTTTTTAATTATCAAGCCAGGACAACGTCCGCCGTGCCCGCTAGTATTAAATATATAAAATCACAATTTTTATACCTATAATTTATTACTTTAATTTATTGTTACAGCGTGCAATTGTATATGTCCAGCTGAATGCATAGCGACAGATCCGTGCGCGTGTAACTTCCCTAAAGCGGAGTGTTGCTCATAGCACTTCTTTAGTAGACTTCTAAATTCAAGCGAAACTCTAGACGCAGGAACTTGTTTCGAGACGAAATTCCCTGATATTTTTTTTATGAACAATGTACCGTTTTTATACAAAATAAATTAATAATAGTTTTGTCTCAAGATTTAAAAACGTTTTCCTCGATCCAATATTACTTATATTGAACATTCTTATAAAAGCCTATGTTCACACACGTTTGTATTATTGGAGTGAAACAGCACCGCGTCTTTTTATTTAATTAATAGACTCAATTTCTAAGATATTTAAAAACACTTTAAATATATTCAATATAGAAGTGGAATAACTTTTGAGCGCTTTCACGTATACTCGTTCGGAAAATAAATAGGCACACAAACGCGAGAAACTTCAGTCTTCAGGAATGTGCGCTGTTATTGGCTGTTTTGGGCGCCATCTTGTTTAACCAGTCATGGTAATAACAATATACAACTGTCAAGTTGGACATAAGAAGTGATACTCTATAGATATAAATTCGAACATTGTTAGAAATCATTCAATGTTTTTAACGCAAACGAAAAATAAATCTCGAGAGAATTTTGGTGCTAAGTAAATCCGTATATACTTTCGATGGGATAAAAGAGTGACTTAACCTACCTAACCTACTATGTTGTAGTAGTAATTTTTGTATTGGTTTTGAAGTTATCTTTAGAAATTTATACCTATTATTATTATTCGGGTATTTTTAGTTTTATTATAATAATAGGATGTCAGTGTAAGATTTGTTTTTTTTTATAATTATAGTGAAATTAAAAGATTTTGGCTATAAAGAGTTTTTTGTTATTTATACATTTTATGTTTGTATGTATTACTTATTATCTCCATAATAAAAGTAGAATACACGTGTCTGTTTGTATATCGAAAGTAGGGCTAAATGATATTTTGAAAATTATTAATTGTAGTAAAATTATTTCATCAACTTTGAAATACCGACTACAGTATAACGTCGATAAGTTAAAATCCAAGGGAAACACAAAATATTCTAAGTTATAGAATTTTTAACAAACTGTTGGTCCCATGTTTCAGACTTAGCAAAACCAGTAATAGTTTCTTAGGTAACGGTGTTAGGTTTTACAATAAAGTCCCAAAACATATTACCGATTTGCCGGACTGTAAATTTAAGCGCCATGTCAAGTAGGTTTTAGTATCGAAAGGCTATTATAGAGTGAATCAATATGTGAACGATGGTGATGTCTGGAATTGACTCCTCTCTGTGCATCCACTAAAAACGGTACTATAACGTATGTATTCGAAATATATATTGTTAGCAATTTTCAATCAGAAAATAACAATAAAAACGTTTTAACTTCGAACAGCTGATTCAGCAACATCCTACTGAACACAGCTATACTCGTATACCACACTCGATATGGATGGGCCGACGCTCCACACGAGAATGACCCACAGGCACATTTTGCTACGCCTTTCATAGGATAGCTCCTTCGACATGTCAGGTCAAGTCGAGACCAGCTCCTCCGACACGTCGGGACATGTCAGGTCCAGTCCACCAACACCAATCAAATACAACGTTAGCTGATACAGAAATACTGAACATAGTTACCACGAACCAACGTTCGTATCAACGTTCGTACCGTATACGTGAATAGCTCAACTGTCTGAGCGAGAATGTCCCCAATGACTTTTTTCTCGAACTGACTACACTATTGACCTGGCAAGGTCTTTACAGCTTCATCGGACTACTTCCTCAATGACTCGACCGACTCGCCTTTTATAGCATTCAGTCAAGCCACGAACGGCCGATAACTTTCGACCAATGGCGTCACAGGTCATTAGTAACACCCCCGATGTAGTCGATAGTACGGAAAGTGCTAACAATATTATATATATGTTAAAAAGATGTACCCGATCGAGTTTCTTGCCGGTTCTTCTCGATGACTGGGTTGTATTTCGAACCGGTTGTAGTTTTGACGTTCGTAAGTGCCTTATTAGGGCCTAAACTGAATAAAGTATTTTTGATTTAACTTACCAAGGGTTTAAGTTCACACTCGCACTTTCGCCGGACACTTTCTTGAAGGCCAAATCATGACGTTTCTCGAAGTTTTTTAACCAGCCATTACTAGCTTTAAAATTATAGATTTTCAGCGAATTGGCGAACTCTTTTTCTTTCACTATGGATCTGTAACACTGATGTTTTGGTTTGGACACTTTTAAACACGTAAATAAACATTGCTCCAAAATAGGGAATTTAGCAATATTTCGTCATTTACATGAAAAACTTTCTCCAGATTCTCGTTTCTTCAAGAGTTCAGCTTCTTTTTTAATTGTAAGAGATAATGTTCTTTCGTGACCAAATTGAGCCGCAACATGTTTCCTTTTTAATCCACTTCTCACCGCTTTTATCGATTTTAATTTATCTGCTTATGTAAGTGTTGTTAATTTTTTTGTTGCATGCACATAAACTTTTTTCAGATAGTAAGCATTTAACTGAATATTTTCGGAAAATTACTCGGTATAGAGTATTAAAATCGCGTTTTTAAACCTTGACTTAATAATTGGAAAATGGGAAATCAATAGTAGACAAGATATCCAGGTATGAATTTTAATTTCAATCTGCATATTAGAGTACGGAATACATAATAAATACAATTATTCAGATGATACACATATTGGCGTTGGCTGCTCTGCCGAGCGCCTTTCACTTTAGCCCTACTCCGCGGCCGTGCACCCGCTGTAATACGACATGCAATAGATGGACCAAAATATTTCAGGCGATGGAAAAAGCGTTTTAATTAAAAGCACTTATATAAAATGATATTACTTTTAGCATGTAATCTACACATGTAACTTTGATCAACGTTATTTTTTGTAAAAATACACAATTTACAAGATAAAACGGTTGTACTATAGTGTCCCAAAATTAAGGCAAGGTTTGAATTAAAGAGAAAACACAGTTTTTACTCTATGGATTCGTTATTTTTTCATTAAATCATACAGTATATATGATAGGGTTTATTTTGGAATAACATATCGGGCAAATGGCTTCCGCAGCTTTCATGGCACATACTCACTCTTTCATCAAAAATTTTCATGACATTTCTTTTATTAAAGGTGGTAGAGCCACGCTGAAGCATAACTGGTTTCAGCATGAACGGGTCTGGTCGTCCGGGGTACTATCACCCGACACACAGAAATACCCATGTTAAGTAACAGTGCTTGCATTCTTGCGTTTCGTTCGGTCAGTGAGAACGCCGGAGGCCCACCTCCCCTTCCCTCTCTTCTTCTCTATCGTCCCCACTCCTCTCACCCTTTCCCTCTTCCCCCCAACTCAGGCTGGCAACTCACTCTCCTGGTGTTGCTAGTGTCTATGTACGGCGGTGATCACTTAACATCAGGTGTCCCGCCTGTTTGTATGCCTCCTATGACATAAAAAAATTAATTGTGACTGAATTTCGTTGATGCAGTGTTTAATTTCCTCTCGTAATACACAAGTGGTTGTGTGCTTGTCGACATAAACCTTTGATCTCAAATAACCCCATAAGAAATGTAATGGTGTTGATGAGTTTAATACACTATTTTGACCATATTTTGTATACAAATTTCAAACTATGGCCAAACTTTCATTAAATATTATTTTAAATATTGTTTAATAATGAAAACAGATTGTTGTATAGTAAAACGCCCAATTTTTTCCTAACCTTAAACTCTCCGTATTCAAATTGTTCTCTTTTCAGGGTTACCAACAATTTGCTGCAAAAATAGCAGCAAATTGAAATTTTGTGACACCTTATACAAGGTTTATAGCCTTTCATGAAGAAATCGCTGTTATATGGCATTTGCAATCCAGTGAAATACAACTAGCATTACCAATATTTAAAAGAAACAGCCAAAAGCGGTCTTAACTTTATATTTCGTATCAACATACTTGATTCCAACTTGAATAATTTTACACAGTAATCTTGTTATCACTTCTTCAAGTAAACCGATACACACATCACATAAACCGTTCTCTTCAATCACTAACTAGCACATATCACACTACACATCACTTCACTTTCGAGACACACGAGGCATCTTCAAGTTTATTTGAGCCGCTGCAGTATTGTCGAGTTGAGGAGATTGGCCACAGCCAATGTTGCTGTCGGATCAGTCAGTTCAGCACTCGGGAAGGATGTGAGGAGTGCAAACGGGCGCAGCTGGTAAGCAGGCTCCGCTAGAGTCACGTACTGCCTCAGGTCCTCAACTGTGTGACTGTGGTTGAACCGGCCAGTCAAACGACTGCCATCTGCTAGTCGAAACTGTCAAAACAAGATAGATTCATTTTAAAAATACTGAACAATTTTATACATAAAAGAAACGAGTGTGCTTTAGACCACACGACTGAAGTAAAACTTCTTTAGCTCCATCTATATGTATGTATACAGGCCGAAAGTTTTTTTTTTCTCGAACTGACTACGCTATTGACCTAGCAAGGTCTTAACAGCTTCACCGGACTACTAAGGCGAGCGCTAATATTTATGTAGGACACTCTGTACTCGATTCTCATTCTAAATCAATTAAAAAAATATGCGCTTAATATTTGACCTAATTATCTAGAAAAATACAAAAATTATACACAATCCTCTACGCGTCTATGTTAAAGCACAGTGTCAATGACTGTTGGGTGACTTCACTTCACTTGCTTAACGTGGGAACGGCATGAACAAAACAAAAGGATCTATTGTCCGTTTTATTATCGGAGGTTATTAACTACGGGTCGCATCTTGCAGCTTTCAGTGCCGGTCATTGCACCTGGGTTTATTACGTTTGTGTTTATACTTTAGAAAGTCTCAGAACAAACTTTAACTTAGGTTCCCTTTGTTGTTTATTAGTATTTGTTTTCATATTATTATTTTATATGTTACATTTGACCATGAATGTTACATGTGACCATAAACTATCATCTCTTAGAATACTGTAACCTTACACCTGGTATATATATTTTTATATGTGTATCATTATTATATATATATTATAAAACAGAGTCCTCCGCAACGTTTGTCTGTCAGTCTGTTTGTTCACTATACACTCAATACTACTAAAAGGATTTTCAAGCAATTTCACCAGTAAATAGAGTGATTTATAAAGGTTTAGGTCTATAATTTGTCTGTATTTTTATTGTCAGAGCGAGATAACATCCGCCGGGACCACTACTTAATTACAATAGGGCATACGAGTTTCTTTTCGTTTCACGCATTAAGTATTCAAGCAATCAAGTGTCAAGGGTACAGTAAAGGGGTACTTTTCATCTAGAGACAATGCACTGTGCCTGGGGGATAGATCATGCCTACAATAATGCAAGCAGAGCAAGGTATAAAAATGAGTGTTTTTCATATTTTACAGGTATTAGCATTCGACCACAATCTTATCTGATGATAAATGTCGATGTGGTTTGTAACGGTAAACACGCTAAGCCTGGAGAGGATTGGCTCTCAAGCGCAGCTGTCGGAACACATCAACAGGTGCTTGGCGATAGATTTTCAATATGAAGGTGTTAGCTATGGGCGGTGGGCTTGGAAAAGGCACTACCACCATGCCATAGTTTCATCGCCATTTGTTTTCCCACCCCGGAAACTCCAAGTCAAATTGCAAGGATACGAACTTACACCCGTTGATACTATATCCGACCACTCTATCAACTATGTATATAATAATGTCTTTTTCTTTATTGCGTGCTGTGTCCACAGTCAGAAGAGTGCAATCATCGCATGGTTTTTCGATATTTTTCATTTTTAAGTATACAACTAGATTGTAGTCACCCGATGTTAAGTGATCACCGCTGTCCATAGACAATAGAAATACAGGACAGTCGCAAGTGCGTTGCCGGCCTGTGTTTGGGGGGGAGGAAGAGGAAAAGAGGAGGAGACGTGTTCCTAAAGCAATGATACGTTCACGTGAGTTTCTGTAGATCGGATCATAGTGGGAGCGAGCCAACACATTCATGCTGAAGCCGGTTGTAGCTTCAGCATGACACTACCACCTACCTACAGTTTTGTGGACTAATAAAAAAAATTAGAAAAAACTGAACCATCATCGATTCAGTTACAAGTGTGGTGAAGCAACATTAGAATATTATAATGAGATATAGACCTGTATAGTGGTGGTTGGTTGAGCCTCGTCGAGCTGGACAGCCTCTTGTGCAGCTCGCTGATTCGCGGCGCGGTCCCCTGCGTCCGCTGCGACCGGAGCAGTCGCGCCCACTGTTGGGGGAGTTGGGCTGTCGACAAACATATACAATGTTAGATGTTGATCGATCTTAAATGTTAAATATTTTATAGGTGGTAGAGCCACGCTGAAGTTACTACTGGTTTCAGCATGAATGGGTCGGCTCGCCCGAGGTACTACCACCCGACACACAGAAAACCGACGTGAAGTAACAGTGCTTGCATTGTTGCGTTTCGTTCGGTCAGTGACAGCGCCGGAGGCCCACCTCACCTCCCCTCCTCTCTCCTCACCCCTCCCTCCCTTCCCCCCAAACAGAGGCCGGCAACGCACTTTCGACATCCCTGGTGTTGTTAGTGTCCATGGACGGTGGTGATCACTTAACATCAGGTGACCCACCTGTTCGTTTGTCTGCTATGACATAAAAAAAAAACGTTTATCCTTCAATCAGCCGATTCAGCAACACACCACCGAACACAGGTATGTACCACACTCAGAGATGCGTATGACCCGACGCTATTATCTGGCCGCGCCCCTTACACGCCAGCACCATATCAGCTGGTAGAGCGCAATATTCACTTCACCACAAGTACCGAAGATGTAACTAGCCCAACTGTCTGAGCGAGATGCCTCGTATCTCGTCGTCGGTCGCCTTTTAAGGCATTCAGCCAATGCACGAACGGCCGATAACTTCAACCAATAGTGTTTCAGGTCATAAGTAGCTCCCTTGATATAGTCAATAGTACGGAGAGTCACAACGATATATATTAATAACATATGTTAATACAACATATTTTTCATATCCGCTCAAAAGAAATAAGAGAATTTAAACATAATTTCAAAGACAAATTTATAAATAAACACGTATTTATAAGAAACTAAGCTTCTGCCCGCAACTTCGTCTACGTAGAATAGTTACTAACGCTAACACGCAGCGAAAACTCTCAAAAGGAAAAACAATTTTGAAACATTCTTCATTGGTGCTCCGCTCTTATTGGTGTTAGCGTATATATAGCCTATAGCGCTTCCTCAGTAAATGAGCTATCTAACACTGAAAGAATTTTTCAAATCGGACCGGTAGTTCCTGAGTTTAGCGTGTTCAACTAAAAACAAACCCTCCAGCTATATATTATTAGTATATAGATATGTTAGCACAAATCTTTTTCTATATTAATTTCATTACACAATGAACTCTCAATCAGTTACCAAAAATAGCATCCATCTCTTATCAGACTTAGAGAGAACTGTAATCATGTTGCACATGATTTTTTTATAAAAAACAAACCCTCCAGCTATATATTATTAGTATATAGATATGTTAGCACAAATCTTTTTCTATATTAATTTCATTACACAATGAACTCTCAATCAGTTACCAAAAATAGCATCCATCTCTGATCAGACTTAGAGAGAACTGTAATCATGTTGCACATGATTTTTTTATAAAAAACAAACCCTCCAACTATATATTATTAGTATATAGATATGTTAGCACAAATCTTTTTCTATATTAATTTCATTACACAATGAACTCTCAATCAGTTACCAAAAATAGCATCCATCTCTTATCAGACTTAGAGAGAACTGTAATCATGTTGCACATGATTTTTTTATAAAAAACAAACCCTCCAGCTATATATTATTAGTATATAGATATGTTAGCACAAATCTTTTTCTATATTAATTTCATTACACAATGAACTCTCAATCAGTTACCAAAAATAGCATCCATCTCTGATCAGACTTAGAGAGAACTGTAATCATGTTGCACATGATTTTTTTATAAAAAACAAACCCTCCAGCTATATATTATTAGTATATAGATATGTTAGCACAAATCTTTTTCTATATTAATTTCATTACACAATGAACTCTCAATCAGTTACCACAAATAGCATCCATCTCTGATCAGACTTAGAGAGAACTGTAATCATGTTGCACATGATTTTTTTATAAAAAACAAACCCTCCAGCTATATATTATTAGTATATAGATATGTTAGCACAAATCTTTTCCTATATTAATTTCATTACACTATGAACTCTCAATCAGTTACCAAAAATAGCATCCATCTCTGATCAGACTTAGAGAGAACTGTAATCATGCTGCACATGATTTTTTTATAACAATGTACGGACTCACCTTCCGAGGAGATGTCCTTTACCGGCGAACGCCTGTGGTTTGGAGACATTTTTGGGGCATTCCTCGTGGCGCCTGTCTTCCAAGCTAACGCGGACCTCGCCTCCACTCGCCGACAACTCCGGTGGTATCTCACTGGAAATACAATTACAATTGTATTCTTTTACTTTTATTTTTGGCAAACTCGTCATTTAATAGAGCCAAATATACAAGGTGTTAGGTTAGTCGCTTAGAATATACAATTCTAAGAGATGATAGTTAATGATCACATTTAACATATAGAATAATAATTTCAAAATAATAATTTCAAAACAAATACTAATAAATAACAATGAGAACCTAAGTTAAAGTTTGTTCTAAGACTTTAAAAAGTATAGCTACAAACGTAATGAGCCTAGGTGCCATGACTGGTTCTGAAACCTGCAAGGGGCGACGCGGAGTTAATAATCTTCGATAATAAAACGGACAATAAACCCTTTTGTTTAGTTCATGCCGTTCCCACGTTCACTTTCGCTTTAGATAATTAGATCAAATATTAAGCATCTATTTTTTAAATTGATTTAGAACGATAATCGAGTGCAGAGTATCCTCCACAAATATTGCTACTGTCTAAACTTTCAGCCTGTATATAACAAAGTCCCAAAGCACATTACCGATTTGCCAGATAGTAAGTTCAAGTGTTATGTCAAGCGAGTCTTAATACATAAAGTGGATCAATATGTGAATGATGGTGACGTGACGCCTCTTTCTGTGCATCCACCAAAAACGAATGTAACTGACTATTATATTTCAATAATTAAAAAGCATGCTATATATAATGAAAAGATAAACCAGATCGTGTTTCTTCCCGGTTCTTCTCGATGACTGGATTGTTTTCCGAATCGGTGGTAGTTTTGACGTTCATAAGTGCCTTTTCAGGGCCTAAATCGAATAAAGATTTTTTTATTTTGAAATATAAACAATACTTTGAAATTATTCATAGAGCCCTTTTTTAAAACTAAGCTTTGCTTTAATAGTGTATTTTTTTTTCGAACTGACTATTGACCTAGCAAGGTCTTAACAGCTTCATCGGACTACCGGTAGTGTAGCGATCGTATAACTAGTCTACTATCCTATTTCTTAGTTTATTCTTAGCCTACTGTAGATATATGTTATAATAATTACGTTTAAAGGTATACACTCAAGCTTGCGTTTTCTAAAAATAGCTCAATATGTCTTGTTTGCGAGCGACTAGTCGTGCTATTGTGGCTTTCTAAAAATGTGCCTCTTTTCTATAGCCCTACGTTGCAAAAGTGTGTACTCATCTCTTACTATTACTATTATATATAATAGTCGGGGTCTGCACTAAACACTTTGTGAAAGAACCCCAACTATGGAATTAAAGCCGCGGTTTGCCAACTACTGTTCTTAGGAGATTATTACTGCCATTCTCGAGTAAGTAATGGTATTACAAGTTTCTTGCTATCATCTCAATGAACTAACAAGATGGTGGTGGCCCTCTTGTTAAAACTTTCCATGGAATTTTTCTGGCAAGTAGCAATATAGAGTCAAATAACACAAGATTATGAATAAAATATAAAACCCACTACATGACATTCCAAGATTCAGCCCACAACTCCAGTTCCAAAATTATACATATTGTATTAAGAGTGTAATTGGGCATTAAATTATACTAAGTGTAATTGGGTATTTTGTTAGTAACAACAATAACCAACATTGACAATCATATAATCTGTAATTAAAAAATATTGAAGGCATTAATCGAAATATAAATTATCCTATCTCTCAAGTTAGACCAAATTATATATAAGTAAATGTTAACTTTCATGAAGATCGGTTGAGTAGTTTCAGAATTCATCGTGGACAAACATCGTGACGCTGAATTTTATATATATGTAGAAGATAAAAGAAAGGTATTCCTTTGGTTTTACTCTTAAACTAGCTTTGCCGGCGTCTCCGTCAGCGTGGAACCTAATGTAAAAAAACCTAGTGTAAAATCATCTGAATGTATGAAGTCCATTTACTTATCTACTTTTCTACCGTACTTAATTAGCGTCGTCATTAAAATTACAATAACTTATGATAGAGTGAACCAAATGAAACAAAGACTAAGTTACTCTCGAGGATATGCTTTATGATTTTCTTGGTAAGGTTTTATTGTGAACGTAGTACTTTAGCGATGACGTATGTTCATACAAACAGACAGACAGACATTTGTAAAAATGATTGAAATATATTTTATTACTTATTCCAAGACAATTTTTTTGACAAAAATGTAAAAAATACAGACTTTAGATTTACATTCTTATTATATGTATAGAAGATTTAAAAAAAATGTAAACAAAGATTTTGTACACTGGAAACTTCTAGAAAAGCAGAAAAGGGTTATAAATATAAATGATACATTTTTTGTTAATATCTAAGAGACACTCACCCACGACGTATAAAGCTGAGGAACTCTGCATTCTCCGGTTCCATGTAACGACGTAGAGGTCCCGAATCAACTGTGAACCCCTCGCGGAAGAGCCGCAGTCGCACCGACCTCGCCTGTCCCTGCTGGATTTACAATGAAATCTGGATAAATAGGGTGTGAAGGGACCTATAATTTTTTCATCACTTATCCTCTACAACCTAACCATTTTCATCTAACTAGTTTCCCAAATAGACAGGTTAACATGACAGTTGTCTTATTTATAGAAGGAAAGAATTAAGCTTTTATAATATTTACAAGGAATTCCTATGGAGGTAGTTAACTATATCATTTATGTATAACATAACAGTAAAGGTCCCAAATGTGAACCTTGGGGTACCCCCGAAGTAACGAAGATGGGGCAAGGCAAATACCCCTTGATGGGAACTACTTGACTGCGGCGAGATATCTAAGATTCCATCCAATGAAGTAGGTTTCCATGGATTCCATAGACACAAGGTTTTTTAATTAGAAGAATATGATTAACTTGATCAAACGCCTTAGCTAAGTCCATATAAATGGAATCCACTTGCTGACGATTGTTAAAGGAAATATAGATATAACTTTTATAAAAAAGCAGATTGCTAATTGTAGAAGAACACAACACATATCACACCCACATACGTGCACACACACACACACCCAAGTTCATATATGGTTAAGGGTTTTTATTTGTTTCTCTAATTTTTGAACAGGGCCAATAGTTCAGATTAGCCTAGTTGTGACACTCGAAATACACGTTTGAATTCGTGAGGATTGTGATCCTCGGTACGCATGTATGTCACACAAATTCTTCTATATATCTATATATATATACTAGCGGAGCGGGCGGACGTTGTCCTGCCTTGAAAACAAAAAAAATCCTAAAAGTCGATCGCAGCGCCACCTGCCGGGTCCAATTGTGAATCTAAACCATTCTCGAATCTCCACGAACACACACAAAAAATTTCATCAAAATCGGTCCAGTCGTTTAGGAGGAGTTCAGTCACATACACACGCACACAAGAAATATATATATTAAGATATATATATATAGCTAGTTTAGTATAGCTCAGATAGACTCGCGGTGTTGCATCCGAGGCAACAGCCCAAGCCCAGGTTTGGCCTCTCTGGCACCCTTGAGTTTGTTTACCAAGCGGCGAAGCGCTTTACGCGCTCGCCTTAGTAGTCTGGTGAAGCTGTGAAGGTCCATAAAGCCAATAGCGTAGTCAATTAAAAAACTAGTTTTCGACCGGGGCTTCGTTCGTATTTGTGTAGAATATATCGATTCCTCGAATACAGTATTTTTTTTTGGGATGAAACTTTTATGTACCCCTGAAGTTTCATGTGCATCCAAAACTTTATAAAGATTTGTTGAGTAACTGGCGTACTAGCGTATCAGACGAACTCACACTTGCATTTAAACTAATAATATATAAAAACCATGACTTTTTGGCCGCTTCTTTTTTTGGGGCACGCTAATTTTGTAAAGTTGTAAATCCATAACTTTTGTATTTCAAGAAATGCAAAAATGTATACCTCGTTATTTGGGTAGGTACTTGTGGCATATAATGGATAGAGAGATAAGATACTGTCGTAAAATTCTCAAAACGAGAACCAACTAAAATGACGAGGCAATCATAATTTTAGGTTGCTTCCCATAATGCATTGAAAACAATTTTATTCAATTTACTCTTAAACCATAAGTCCAATCTAAAAAGCGCTTATATTTATATAGATTACATTTTGTATTTGGATAAATGCAAATTTATCCATTTTTCAATCATCATTTATCCATTTATAAATAAATGCAATTTGGGAAGCAAAAATGATAAAAATCACGAACAATATGTTGTTTTATGTCTTTAAGGCATTTTTTTGTAAAAAAACTAAAAAAGATTATGAAAGTCATCATATATTATTTTAGGTTGAACTTTAACTGCGAATAACTTTTAACCGAGTTGACTTAGCGAAAAATTATATCAGACCTTTTTTGTAGGCCGTTCAATTTCCTACAAAATTATGTATTTACTTTTACCACAGAATAACTCGATCAAAATTCGAAAAAAAAAAAAAAATTCCGTGTAATTTAAATGGGAAATCGAAAATCACGATGTGACACCTCTGAAAATTAATATTAAGAGCTCAAACTCTACCAGAATTTTTTTTTTCGTCATCTTGGACGATAATTTCGTGGTAGCTAAAAAAAAATAATTAAAAGTTTTTTTTTGGCCCACCCTAGTGCCCCCACATGCCTCCACAAAAAAAGCCCTGGTAAGGACTATTGTGAACATAGACAAAACATCTATACAACACATGCATATAATACGGAAGTAGCATTACTGAGACATTACAAATACTTTGAGTTCATTATGAGAAAAAGGATTCCTGATACTCACTTCTGTTGATCTATCCGAAGGAGTAACTTGTTCATGGTCGTCTGCCGTTTGACCTGGGAATTTATTTATAAACACTTTACAACTTATGCCATCTGATTTCTAAAAAGGTTGATAATCTAATATACATCACAAATAGTAAAATGTATTTGTTCTAATATATATCTATAGGTTAGACAGATATTATAGAACACATTTTGATGAAATTTGACATAAAATCTATACTATATTTATGTAGGTGGTAGAACCACGCTGAAGCTATTACTGGTTTCAGCATGAATGGGTCGGCTCGCCCCCGGTACTACCACCCGACACACAGAAACACCGAAGTCAAGTAACAGTGCTTGCATAGTTACGTTTCGTTCAGTCAGTGAGAGCGCCGGAGGCGCACTTCCCTTCCCCATTCCCCGTTCCCTCTACCCCTTCCCCGTTCCCTCTACCCCTCCTCCCTCCCGCCTCCCACCAAACACAGGCTGGCAACACACTTGCGACTTCTCTGGTGTTGCAAGTGTCTATGGACGGTGGTGATCACTTAAAATCAGATGACCCACCTGTTTGTTTGCCTCCTATGATATAAAAAATAAATACTAATATCATAAAGTTGAAGATTTTGTTTGCTTGAACGCACTAATCTCAGGAACTACTGCTCCGATTTGAAAAATTACTTCAATGTTGGATAGCTCATTTATCGAGGAAGGCTATAGGCTAAGACTAATAAGAGCGGACCTCCAATGAAATATATTTGAAAATCGGGTATAACGTACGTACTTAGAAAAACAAATCTCCTTTACGTAAACGAAGTCGCCAGTTAAAGTTAACGTTAGCCGAAAGTAACTGTAAACGTAATGTGCCTCTACTATTTGGATTTTTGTAAAAATTGTTGCATGTGACTAGGAATAAGTAATAAAATGCATTTCAATCAAATTTAGAAATGTATGTCTGTTTGTATGAAAACGCAACACTGTGTTAATGATAAAATCTTTTAAAAAAAAAAATCATAAAGTATATCTTCCAGTAACATTTAGTCTTTGTGTCATTAATATCGGTTCAGCCTAATTTATTGAAATTATAATGACGACGCGACTTACGTACAAGAGAAAAGTAGATAGTAATTAGACCAAATACATTATTAGTCACTATTTTTTACATCAGCTTCAACGCGGACGAAGCCGCGGGCACAGCTAGTGTACAATGTATGAAGAAAGATAAAACATAATATTCACCAAGTCTATATCCAGCTCCACTGAACACTCCAGATCTACCGCGGCTGGTAGAGGACGGTTCATCTTCAAACACGACAGCACCACGTCTAAACAAAAAAAAAAGTTATGACAACATTTGGCAAAAGGGAATGCTGAAACTAAATGATATCTGAAATCATATAACATTAATTAAACTAAAATGGTCTTATTACAAAAACAAAAATGAACACGTGTATAACACGAGTTTTACTAAGCAGCGCCTAAAATGATAAATCCAATTGAAGTCATGTTTAAAATACTTTATTACAAAAGCTTTTTTTTTTCGAACTGATTACACTATTGACCTAGCAAGGTCTTAACAGTTTCACCGGACTACTAAGGCGAGCGCTTAAGGCACTCAGCCGATTTTATTTCACAACTAGCTCATGGGTGCATGCCGCACCTCGGCTTGGGCTGTTGCCTGACTCATGCAATTCGCGACCTATCTGAGCTAATCTAACCTAAGCTACATATTCATACTTATATGAGTTGTTGATACATATATG
The DNA here is from genome assembly GCA_036509395.1 of Antheraea yamamai. Classification (NCBI taxonomy): domain Eukaryota; kingdom Metazoa; phylum Arthropoda; class Insecta; order Lepidoptera; family Saturniidae; genus Antheraea; species Antheraea yamamai. The sequence continues at coordinate 4,442,375 of AP028451.1, forward strand.
TGTACCAAGCATACATACCTCAACAACTCTTATATGTATTTTGTGTCGGATAATTACAAAAGCGTGTCCAAGTGGTCTAGAGCTAAACATCTGATTTAAGTTTTTTATGCAAGCAACTCTGAGTAACATTCGTTCAATTTGATCTCATCATTCAAAAACGTTCCATTACGTACAGATGTTTTGCAAACAATTTCATGTTATGAATAATATTTTTGTTCAGATATTCATTAAGAAAATTTAGTTATTTATACATTAAAGTGGTTATCATTATTGTGATATTTTAGTTAAAAGAAAATGATGTATGAAATAAATACAATAAGTATTTTTTTTTTTTTATATCATAGCAGGCAAACGAACAGGTGGGTCACCTGATGTAAGTGATCACCACCGTCCATAGACACTTGCAACACCAGGGGAGTCACAAGTGCGTTGCCAGCCTGTGTGGGGGAAGGGGGAGGAAGGGAAGGGGAAGGGGAAAGTGGAAAGGGAGGGGAGGTGGCGCTCTCACTGACCGAACGAAAAGCAACAATGCAAGCACTGTTACTTCACGTCGGTTTTCTATGAGAGGGTGGTACTACCCCAGGAGAGCCGACCCATTCATGCTGAAACCAGTAATAGCTTCAGCGTGGCTCTACATTTAAATATTACGTAGAAGTGCGTAATGTGGAAAAACAGTACTATGACAGATTATATACACTGTCAGATGTCAGTAGTGTCATATAGCAGTAGTTATGATTTACTTGTGAATGTCTAAAATTGTTTTTTTCTTCGAAATAAATGATAACCACGAAATTCATAACTTATTACGAAATGTCTTTTGCCGGCTAATAGGAAAACCATAAATCACAACAATAACATAAAAACTGCCAACTTAGAAAAGTGTTAGAGAATATCTAAATTTAAATAATGTCCATCTGTAAACAAGAGTAAGACACTCTTTTTCGATCAAACTTTTTTTAAGTAAGAGTTCAATGCAGTATTTAACTTTTTTGTAAAAACACCGCATATGTCAAACTTTTATATTTAAGTCACAAAAAGTAGTTTTTTATAAATGTTTAGCGCCCAAACAAAGTGGGCACGGGTCAGATAGTAAAAAATAAAAATAAATAAATTGAGAACTTTTATGCACATTTTCATATTCTTGGATTCTATGCTTTTACTGTCTGTGTTTGTAAAGAAAAGTGTATGCAACATTTCACCACAATTGTTGAGTAATACCGAAAAAAATTGTTCACTATACATGTGCTTTTTTGTAATTCTATAATTTGATAGAAATAAAATCTTTATTCAAATTCTATATCAAAGAACTACTTACTCTCTGACACTTTTAAACATCTCAGTGACAATATCCTTTCTGCCTTTACCGGGACCCAAGATTTGCTGACCCGACCTTTCAGATCCTCCCGCATAAAAGGCTTGACCTGTCAGAAAATGGAGAATATCACATAATGAATGTTTGTTTATTTAGAAAAGTGTTAAACATTAATACTTGTGTTGTGTCCTGATGGTCTAGTGGTTTGACCAGTGGAATATCATATCAATGTCCGCAGATTTGAACCCCAGCATGTACCAAAGAATTTTTCAGAATTCGCATACATTTAATAATCATTACATAGTATAAAACAAAGTTCCCTACCGCGTCTGTCTGTCTGTCTGTTCGCGATAAACTCAAAAACTACTGAACGGATTTTTATGTGGTTTTCACCAGTGTATAAAGTGATTCACGAGAAACGTTTTGGTAATTTGTCCCGGATTTTTTTATAATCAGGGCGGGACAACGTCTGCCGGACCCGCTAGTATAATATAAATGTTATTACATTATCGGCTGACGGTGAAGGACAATATCTTTAGGACACCAGAACCTGAGTAATGTTCTTGTAGTACTACTGTATGAGCAAAAACATAGAACTGTGGATTTCTTAGAGTTTGAAATCGCTAATATGTCATGGACTGGCGGCAGTGATTATGCCCATACCTTCCTTCAGGTTGATGCCTATGACCCTGTAATTGATCTCTTACAGTCTGATGATGATTAATACTTAAAAGCCTTTGATTCTTCAACTATGGTTTCAGTAGAAATCATTCAAAAATGATTACATAGCAGACACTAACCATAAATTAAAATTTTTAAGACTTTATTTATCAATCACTACATAACTGTAATCTCTCATGATGTTAAGTAATGATGCGGTCTAAGATGGTAGTAAATTAAATACCAGAAGTTGACAGACAAGTACAAGTCAACTTAGTGCCAATTATAAAATCTAAGATTGCTAACCAGCAGATATTTACTTAAATATTTACTAACTTATTACCCTATTATCATGCTTCATCATAATGTTTCTCTTCACTCAGAGATCATTGTAGTAATCAATCCTATTTCAAACACTACCACTGTCCATACCAAAAAAAATTAAAAAAAAAACAACAAAGAGATAACAAAAAATCAGAGACATTATTTATGATTTCATTTATGATCAATTTTGTCATTACTTGAATAAGCATTATTATTATTTTTATACAGTTCATTGGTTACACATTTAGCCTTTTACCACAATCTCTTGATATTAAATTACTATGGGTAATCCATAGACATTTGGTTGCAGATTAGTAATTTATTGTCTTGGCTAACCAGAATCCCCACCACTAAGCTATAGATTAATTACAAATTTTTAACATCACCAAAATCTCAAACTCATATTTTTACCTATCTTTGCAACTTTGGACAATGTTCAAACATGTCAAAACCATTTAAGATCATACCTCAGGCATAATTCACTTAATATAAAATTACCTAAAATCAAATCTAAATTTAAAGTAAGGGAAAAATACCTTCTTCCTCATCACTGGAACTATCATCCTGATGTAGAGAGTCCAATGTAGCAAATTTGGTATTTGCTGGTTTCTTTTTCTTGTCTTTCTTTGCCTGCTTCTGCATTTGAGGAGACCCCGGTGGAGAATCCATGTCGCTGTCAGACATTGTTAATATAGGCAGCGATCCTGTTGCGCCAGTTGGAGTTGGGTTTGTTGGAGACTCGACTTCATTACCGCCATGCTCGTAAAAAGATGATAATGCTACCTGAAGTTTAAAAATTGTTATTTTTAGTCAATTATCACTATATTAAATAAACAGGATGTTATACATCTGAAGTGGACACAATCACCTAGGGGTCCATTACAATGCTGACTTACACATATATCTATGTATATAATAAGAATGTAAATGTAGTGTCATTACTTTGTAGGTTTTTGTAAAAAAAAAAATCCATTGTCTAGGAATAGGTAATAAAATACATTGCAATGATTTTTAAAAATAACTGTCTGTTTGTACACTCATCACTGCTAAAGTATTGTGTTCGTTATAAAACCTTTTCAAAAAGATCATAAAGCATGCCTTCGAGTAACATTTAGTCTTTGTTTCATTAAAATGGTTTTGGTCTTTCAGAAGTTATTGTAATTTTAATGATGACGGACTTAAGTACAAGAGAAAAGTAGATAAGTAAAGGCACTCAATACTTTCATATGACTTTATTAATTACTGTTTTTACGTAGGGTTCCACAGGACGAAATCGCAAGCGCAGCTAATATCTATTATATTTCTTTTCAAGACAGAGACAATAGATTAAAACATGCTAATTAGTTTGTTTATAGTATTTAACATGATATAAAAATAAAGGTGTTTGATAGAAAATATCACAATCATTATCTATAATAATCTATACATATAATATGAATGTAAATCTAAAGTGACTGTATTTTTTAAATTTTTATGAAAAAAATTGTTACAGGAACAAGTAATAAAATACATGTCAATCATTTTTAGAAATGTCTGTCTGTTTGTATGGACACGCATCACTGCTAAAATACTGGGTTCACAATAAAACCTCATATAAGAAAATCATAAAGCATATCCTCAGGAGTAACTTAGTCTTTATTTCATTAAAATCGGTCCACTCTATCAAAAGTTATAGTAATTTTAATGGTGCCCCGTCTTAAGTATGAGAGAAAAGTAGATAAACAAATGGACTAAATACGTTCAGATTACTTTATTAGTCATTGATTTGTACATCAGGTTCCACGTGGACAACTTCTACTCTGGCAGAGTCAGCTTTCATTAATCATTATAAAAGATTCAGTTACGGCACTGTTGTGTTAAACTGTATAGAATGAATATACTTATTAAAGAATTAAATACATAAACCCAGCACAATAACAGCAGTCCAGCTCAACTACCCCTGTTTTTGTAATGTTATAAGAAAGGTAATTTTTACAATGGTACAATATCATTAACAAAATGTTTTTGTTGTTAAATGAGAACTGGGAGTTTTATGTGAATTAATTATAGTTTTTTTTTTATTTTTTTGATTTGCAGATACAGAATACATAAGATTTACAATTGTATATTACATAATTTTTTTTTTATATCATAGGAGGCAAAGGAACAGACGGGTCACCTGATGGTAAATGATCACTGCCGTCCATAGACACTAGCAACACCAGAGTTCCAAGTGAATTGCCAGCCTGTGTTCGGCGGGAAAGAGGAGTGAGGTAAGGGGAGGGGGATGAGGAGATGGGCCTCCGACGCTCTCACTGACTGAACGAAACGGTAACAATGCAAACACTGTTACTTCACATCGGTGTTTCTGTGGGTCGGGTGGTAGTACCCCAGGTGAGCCGAACCATTCATACTGAGACCAGTAGTAGCTTCAGCGTAGCTCTACCACCTCACTAACCTTTATTATATCTGTTTATCAAGTTTTGTTGTAAATTTGCTAACTTTTGATATGTTTTACTATCAACACTTTCTATTGATCAGCATATTCAAGATTTATATCTTTGTACCGTGCTATACCATTTAGATAATAAAGAAAACTAGATATTTAATAGTAAATTTGTTGTCATTATATAGCCCTGATAAACCTTTTGCTGGCTAAGTTTATAATTGCTGCCATAAGATAATACCCTTCGAAGTCCTTAAGCTACCAGCAAGTATTGTTAAAATCGATTCAGATAGTTGCCTCAACATACAACAGACCTTTCAATTTTATTTCTGTAGACGTAAGTACAATAAGTCGTTTAGCCTCGCTCAAACGTATTCAAAACTATACTTCGTGAAGTCAAATATTTTATAATGTAAGTAGGCACTAAACTATTAATTGTTAAATGGCCTAGAGAAAAGTAAGTAGAGCGTATGTGAAACATGACCAGACTCCGGCTGATAAATAAGAACAAACAAGTATGCAATAATTTAACTGGAGATAAGGAGAAATATACATTTATTTCATTTCAAAAATTAAATCCGCTATAACCACACACCACAACTTACTTCGAGCTGCCAGTTCGTAGATTCCAGGTAGAATCTGCTTCGGGTTTCATCGGCGCCGGTTACATCGCAAAATTGCCGTAAAGTTTCGTCTTTATTTGTAGACATTTTTATTATTTGTAATTTTCAAGAAATTCGATGACTTGCTTGCTTCTACATTTGTTTTATGATGTTGGCCACAGACTATTAGTCGTACAAGTAATGTTGGCGTCACTGTGATACACAGAGATGAAATATATATTTTTTCTACGATTATAATAGCATTGTAGAAGCAATTGCTAGTGTCAATGCTTTGTTTTAATTAAACTAATAATTATATATATTTAATTCATCTAATTATATTTTTTCATTTTAAGACATCAAAATAATTACCTGCATATATTTAGGTAATTATTTTTTTAACTACAATTCTTTTATATACATAGAGAGAGAAAAGAATAGCTATAACAAAACACTATTATCAAATATCACTGATTTAGCTTCTTGGTGGTATAATTATCTCGTATATTGTTAAACAAAGATAGTTATGAGAAACAATAATAGCATACTAAGTTCATTTGTTTTTTTTTTATCTGTTATTATTTATTAAATATAAGATAGTGGATTACACACAATTAAAATAATACAAAAATTATTAATTTAAATATATATACAAAAAAGGATGTATTTGAATTTAATATATCATTATCGTTAAATACGCGATGAACAATATTACATGAACGCTAGGAACTGCTATAGGCGCTATAGTCAACAATTGTGTTACAGCCAACTTCGCTCACCGTCGGAAAATTAAAAAAAAAAACAAAATATTTGTACTGTAAATAAAGCAACTTGACAATAAAAGGAACTATAGACCTTATAAGACAAAATAGTACAGCACTAAATGCTGCTGAGTAATTGTGAGTGAGTGTATGTAAATATTGTGTGATATGTATTTGAGGATTTTAAGTGAAAATTGATAATACCAGCAAATAGAAAAACAAATTTTAGCCAAACTATGTAAAAGAAGTTTTTCCGTTTATTTTACTTTGAAAAATGGATAAATATTGAGAGTTTCCGTTATTTTATTATACAGCATTGGGCTTAAATAATGATAACAGTGACTAGCTATTATAATTCTGTTACTCTGGGCTTAACAGGGCATACCTGATCATATCGACGCTTTGTGCTGATAAAATATAAACCATTTACGAACAGATAGTAATCTGTAAATTCAATAAAATTCCCAAGTAGGAAAAAGAATAGGTTTCGAAGTCATAACTTAGCGGTTAATAATCCTCCCTGAATTCTTTCAATTTTAATAAGTAAGGTTCTATAAGCCACTTCCACACACATGCACGCTTACACGCTAACACATGAAAGTGGAAGGGTTTTTTTCCCTTATCAAATTGAAATAGTTTAGAAAATTATCCGATACGAAATATATATAAGAGTTGTTGAGGTATGTATGCGATTGTCGTTCTAAATAAATAAAAAAAATTGCTTGATATTTGACCAAATTATCTAAAGAAATACAAAGATCATATTCAATCCCACGCGACGCGTTTTCTTTTACATAGGAACGATCACGTAGCATGGCAGTCAATGCATGGTCCCGCACTCTGCTTCCACATTCAGCCCCGCACTCACAACCCAACCGTTTTTTTTTTCTCGAACTGATTACGCTATTGTCCAGGCAAAGCCTTCACAGAACCCAAACGGTTTTTTTGAAGTGAAACTTCTTTATCGGCGTTGGAAAAAATTTACCGTCACATTTTTCCGTTACGCGCCATCTTTTTTGTATTCATGTCTATGATAATAAAATCCTTTTGTTTAAACTTTATCTAATTTAACTTTATTTTTTAATATATTAATGAAATATGTTATTTATTTTTGAACGGCGGCGCGCGCGAGCCGTTGTAGTGTAGACGCAATGGCTGGAAACCTATGTATCGCCGTTACGGTACCTAGATATTTTGCGCGATTTCTGGCGGTTACATAGGAACGATCGTATAGCCGTAAGCCTGCGTAGTCACGCACTATGCTTCCACACTCAGCCCCGAACTCAGAAACCAAAGGCGTTGGTTTTTTCTCGAACTGATTACGCTATTGACCAGGCTTAGCCTTCACACGACCCAAACGGTTTTTTTTTCTGGGAATTGGCTATTGACCTGAACGACAAGGGCTTTACAGCTTCACCGGAGTCTGAGGGGCCCGCGCGTAGGGGCGCGCAGCCGCGTTTATTTTATTCGGACCGCTTCCGGTACATAGATTTGCTTGTCAGCCATACGGGAAGGCCTCGAAATCGGGACATGAGCCACTCGGAGGTCGAGGGCGGAATGAACGGGGGAACTATTCGATTCAGTTCCGTCCTAGACGGCGAAAAATAAAAACTCCTTCCACCATGGGTATATAGGACGCACGTTTGTGCGCGGGGTGCGGGGATCATCCTGTGTGAGTACAAGTTCGGGGTAGGTGACCCACTGTCACGGCACAGAACGCAATATCTCGGAGGGTCCCGGGGAAGAGGCTCACGTGCGAGGACACTCCTTAGTGGAGTGGTCGCCGAGGCACTTAACGCACCTGTGGCTTCAGGAGAAAGTTTCGGTGCGGAGTGGCCGTACACCTGGCATGTTGAAGAACTGCGAGGGTACAATTAAATGAACGTTTTGCGCGGCGGCTCGACGATAAAGCCGGAGAGGCCGCAAAAAGTCGTGATTATTGAAAATCGCTTTCCCTTTATGGGAGCGATAGAGGACAACTAAGACCGTTTATCTGTTATATATGAGTGCTTTATTGGTGAACGGCGGCGCGCGCATGCCGTTGTAGGGTAGCCGCAATGGACTGGAAACTTCTGTCTTCGAGGTCATCGGGAACCTCAGAGGTCGGGATTTCTGACGGGACTCTAGGTAAATAACAACTCGTAAGTCTTCGCTATTCAATACTCGAGCGAGGGAAAAGTGAAATAAGCCCACTGGTGGGATCCTTTGAAGGTATGACCCACGCCGCGGCACAGAACGCAACTCGGAGGGTCGGAAGAGGCTGACGTGCGAGGACACTCCTTAGTGGAGTGGTGGCAGAGGTGTAAGGAATGCCTGCCGTTTCCAGCAGGCTAGAAATCTCGACCCAGGACGCCTTGTCCTGGATCGTAACGGGTGGAGTTGGGCGGGGCGTCTTGCCCGAGGCTACGGAACCCGCAGTGTCAGGTGAAGCCGGACTTTTTTTTTTCTCTCGAACTGACTACGCTATTGGCCTGGCAAGGTCTTTACAGCTTCACCGGACTACAACCCAAACGCCCGTTCGATGACTTATTTATAGAGAAACTGTATCGAATACAAAGTATCGATACTGTTCTAATGAGTAGTATAAAAAATGATTGTACTCATAAAATTATCAAAAAAATAGTATCGATGCTTCAAAGTATTGAGAAAAAAAACCTACCTAAATGGGATAATAGTAAGAAGATAATGTGATGTAAGTAATAAAAAACATTGACCGCCGATATCTTAATTTTCATATCGTATAATCGATATATCGAACAAAAACTATTACTAATTAATATCGATATTTTTAATTAATGTAAATATCGATATTTTATGTATATCGACATTTTATTAAACGAGTATTACACACTAAATCCGAAATAACCAATTGCTACTCATTTGAAGCCACGGAAAGGCACATAAAGAAATTTAACAAAAACATGTATGATTTTAAAAAAGAAAATGAGTATGAAAATATTGAAGATGAGGCAATTATTGAGAATGTAAATGGAAAAAAAATTTACTTTGATTTATATTTTTTTTTATTACATATGTTGTGATTATAAATACAACAATTTATGTGAGTCGTAGTAACTAAGAAAAGTATGAAATCTGCCTTTTTTACATTACCTACCTACTGTTTTCTCCTGTGTATTTATTAGCGAGCTGTTGTTTTTTGGTTTGTTGGGGTTGGCAACACTGGTTAGGAGTAATATTCACAGAGTACATTTGTATATAGGAGAAGTAATATTATTCTGTGTTCTATAGCTATTAGCTATAGTGTCAGACGTCAGTTTATATAAGGTACTCTGTGGACGTCAGTGCGTCGAAAGATATAATTTGTTTATTTTTGAGTGTCGCGCTTGTGTCATAAATATTGTGATAATAACCAATAAAAATGTCTTATACAAATGAAGAATACTGGGAGATGGTTCGCGCATACGCTCGTGCAAATGACAGTGTTGCTGGTGCTATTAAGTTGTATTGTGAAACATTCCCACATCGGCGTGCCCCTACGCGGTACGTAATGTTAAAAGTAAACCAATGTCTAAGGGAATTTGGACAATTTACCGTGCCAGTCCATGCGCAAGGCCGAGGGGCTAAACCCCATAGCGTCGACCTGCAAGAACATATCCTAGAGTATTTTGTTAACGAACCAGAAGCGAGTACTCGACAGGCTGCGAGATATTTCGGTGTATCACAGTGGACAGTGTGGAATATTCTCCATGAAGATGGCCTACATGCATTTCATCATCACCCCGTCGAAGAACTTAAGGACAGCGACAACCAAGCCAGGGTTAATTTTTGTCAGTGGTACCTTAAAAATACGGACACGAATATATTGTTCACAGATGAAGCTATATTTACGAAACTCGGATTGTTTAATGTACGTAATAAACACTGGTGGGCCAATTCAAATCCCCATGTAAAGATTGAGGACGGCTTTCAGCAATCATTTAGTGTAAATGTGTGGGCCGGTATTGTGGGTAATTGTTTGTTAGGGCCATATTTTATTGAAGGCGGACTAAATAGTGACAGATACTTAGCAATTTTAAACGATGTTGTGAACGAGATGCTTGATGATGTACCGCTGAGTTACCATCATAATCTGTTTTACCAACATGACGGAGCGCCCGCACACAGTCAGCAACAAGTGCGTGATTACTTGACTGAACGTTTTGCTGATAGGTGGATAGGACGGGCGGGTCCAGTGCATTGGCCTGCATACTCTTCAGACATAAATCCACTTAACTATTATATGTGGGGCGAAGTGAAACGCCTAGTGTATGCTACGGAGTTTTCGAACATAGACGAATTAAAAAGTAGGATCATGACTGCATTCGATGAAGTACGAAGTGAACATTTTGTGTTAGATCGTGTACAAGAGAACTTGCAAAAACGTGCTGAACTATGCATTATGCAAAGCGGTCAGCACATTGAACATTTATTAAAATACATATAATTGGATGGTGTAATCTTGTAAAATTTAAGTCAATTGTTGTAAATAGGTATGATATGGAATCAATACGCAAGGTTGTCAGCATTTTGAACAATTATCTAAGTGTAATTGGATAGTGTGAGTTTGTAAAATTTACTTTTATTCTTTCAAAAGTATTAGAACAAACTTTAATGAAAGTTCTCTTTGTTATTTATTAGTATATGTTTTGATGTTATTATTGTGCTAAATGTGACAGTGGAGTATCGTGTCCTTGAATATTGTGAGTGATTCACCAGTCACTCTATATTCATTGCTATACACAAAACTGTTTCAGCATAATTTCGGATATCCGTCCAATTTTTACATTGAATAATCATAGCAGAATCATCAGCACACACAATATTATTTATTATACACCTATTATACAGGTAATTTTACAATGAGGCAGATTTAATTTACTCAGGTCATCTAATAAACAAGATAAGAGTCGGGCCCAGGACACTACCTTGAAGGATGCTGTAGGTGAGAAATTTTTCCATACACACATCAATCACTAAGATAATCTTGAAAAATCTGTAGCATAATACCTGTGACACCAATATGTTCCGATTTATTATGAATACAGGTATAGAAAAGTGTCAAAATCTTTGGATATACAGAGAAATATACACACAGTTTACAGTAGTTTACCATCAAGATTTTAGATAATATGTTTTGTGAAATCTAGCTCATCTATTTATATTCCCTATATAGGACTTTACCAAATACCGATAACCTGTCTGTCTGTTTGTTTGGTCATGCATCACTGTTAAAGCTCTGTGTTTACATTAAAACCTTAAAATAATACAGTATATAAAAGTAAAATTAGAGTAAGATTTTGTCTTTGTTTCATTAAAATCAGTCCATGCAATCAAAAGTTATTGTATTTAGACTTATGGATCGAGTTAAGAAGATAAATGAGTAGGTAAGTAAATGCATTTCAATGTCTTACAAAAACAGGATGTTATATAATGTATAAATAATATCTAAGATACAGTAATGGAGGGACTTTTTTCTTTCGAGTTCCACATCAATGAAGTTGCGGGCACAGCTAGTCTATAATCAATGTAGAGATATAATTTAAAGGGATATAGGGAATATGTAGAGGAGAGACATATACCTTTTATTGTGATTGTTTTTATTACAATAATACAATCACTTAACATTTGTTGCAGGCCATGACTACACAATATTTTACACGCATTTTCATCTACCGCAGACAAACATTTAGTTTATTACTGCTATGTCACACTTTTCATTGAGAAGCATCTACTAAAACCATCTCCTTTTATTAAAATTGTTTACAATTATAATACTTTCTATTACATACTTTAACCTTATACAGTGCTTTGAAGTTAAATTTCTAATGTGACTTTCAACAAGGTCGCTTTAAATATTTAACGCTACCATGGAGGGGGTATGAAAGCACTGTTGCGTTAAACGTTCAACGCTCCTGGGGAGGGGGAATAGAAAGTGACAGAGTGAGAAAAATAATCAAACATTTCGTATCTTACTTTAGTTATCATAATCCCATTGTAAATGTTATAGATTTGGATATTTCTCCACTCGAAAATGATAATTAAAAGATGCCATCAATTGTGAATTGTAAGCAATGTTAATAAAGTTTCAATCAAATCAGTTTCAACCCCTTCCTATTTTCATTTCCACATTACGAAGTTTCACTTCTTCCGCGCGAGGTAGCGAGGCACATGCAGTATTTTTTAATATTAGGCACTTCTTTATATTTATGGTAATATTATAAAGAGGTAAAGTTTGTGAGGTTGTAGAGGGTAATCTCAGGAACTACTAGTCCTATTTGAAAAATTCTATCAGTGTTATATAGCCCATTTATCGAGGAAGGTTATAGGCTATATATTATCACTCTAAAACCAATAGAAGCGGAGCACCACGGAAGAATGTTTCAAAATGTTTTTTCATCTTGAGAGCTTTCACTGTGTGTTACCGTTAGCCCAAAGTGACCCTATTCCATGCGACCAAAGGCTAGTTCATTATATAAACATTCATTAGTAAAACTCTCTAATTCAAAATTTGTGTGACTTAAAAGTCTTCCAAAGAAACTGTTCCTTGATTCTTGTATGGATAATCCATAAATAAAATTTCAACAAATATCACCTATCATTACATATTATAAAACAAAGTTGTCTGTCTGTCAGTTCAGGATAAACTCGAAAACTACTAAACGGATTTTTAAGCGGTTTTCATCACTAGATAGTCGTTCATGAGTAAGGTTTAGGTATATAATTGGACCAGATAGATGAGGCTGCACTTGTATTCTTGGATTTTTATTATCAACGCCGGACCCGCTAGTATATACTAAGTAACTCTTTAAATTATGTTTTCTGGGTTAGAGTCTGGGATAAATTTTGTTTTCCTGTTAATCATACTTCTCAAAAATCATTGAAAATAATGCATGTTCGTTATACTATATGTGGAAAACATTTTGATAATGCAACTTATACCAACAGTGATAGAAGTAGAATTAATGCATTTGCAATTCCTACAGACGCCCAACATATTTTATGTGAATTATGAGATAAGGTCCATAAATCAACACGACCACAAAGACTTGATGTGAGCATTTTAGTTTATTTTCTATATTATAAGATTATCATTAATTTTAGAGCTAAAAAGTTATCAACCTACAAGATGTGTATAATTTTTTTTAAATCATCAAATAAGAATTCATAATATTGTTATTGTAGGGAATACATTTTACTTATTATTTATCTACTAGCGGGGCTCGCAGACTCTGTCCCGCCCTGATTATAAAAAAATCCTTGACTAATTATATACCAAAATCTTCCTCATGAATCACTTTATTTACTTGTGAAAACCGCATGAAAATCCATTCAGTAGTTTTTGAATTTATCGCGAACAGACAGACAGACAGACGCGGTAGGGGACTTTGTTTTATACTATGTAATGATACATATAATAAGAATGTAAATATAACATGTCTGTACAGGCGCATATCTAAACTTTTGGTTTAGGGGACGGGGGACAAACATATACCTACTTCATACTTCACGGGGTTATGATCCCCTTTATTTTATGTAACCTCAATTTTCAGGGGGAGATAAATTGCAACTATCTCCTCTCTGTATATGTGCCTGTGTCAGTACTTCTTAGATATTTGTAGAAAAATAATGTTGCAGATGTCTAGGAATAAGTAATAAAATACATTTCAATCATTTTTAGAAATGTGTGTCTGCCGGTTTTCTTGAGCACACTCCTAAAGTACTGTGTTCATGATAAAACCTCTCCTAGAAAATCATAAAATATATTTTCCAGTAACATTTAGTCTTTCTTTCATTAAATTCGGTTCGATCTATCAAAAGTTATTGTAATTTTAATGACCATGATTTATAAATTACATTGCAAAATAGCATTTATAAATTGTTCACTGCTATACATTTGCAAATGTTGAATATCACCTCACCAGATTACGTTCGTTACAGTCATCGATCCGTGGTTGAAGAGGTCAGGAGTGGAGTATTTATTACAGAAAAAAATGGGAGAACATTTGCAATCCCTGTAATGCCTTAAAAACGAGTGGAAACCATACAATAGAACAATTAAAAGTTTTATATGACGATAACAAATAAAAAGCACGAAAAGTACTAGCAGATTATAAAGTAAGTAGTCTATTGTTTATTTATAGGTCCCTTCCCTCGGCGTGGAGCTCTAGAGTACGCTGCTCGTGCGAATACAGTGACACAAAATCTTTCATCACTGCAGCAACATTACACATATCACTTCCACACCATGCACGCACACATGCTTACCCATGGTAATGGAAGGGTTTTATTTTTCCCTTATCGAACTGAATTAGTTCAGTCAAAAGTAATTATCTTAATAATAGCTATTGAGGTATATGTGCTTGGTACACATATATATCTCACGAACTTATATGAATATGTAGCTTAGGTTAACTCAGTCAGGTCGCGAAATGCATGAACTAGGCAACAGCCCAAGCCGAGGTGTGCCTTGCACCCTTGAGCTAGTTGTGAAAATGAAATCGGCTGAGTGCCTTAAGCGCTCGCCTTAGTAGCCCGATGGAGCTGTTAAGGCCTTACAAGACCAATAGCGTGGACAGTTCGAAAAAAAAAATATTTATTCATGTTTGTAAAATTTATATGGAAAGAAAACTTAATACAAGAAATGTGGTGTACACATTAATGAGAGTATATGATGTCATTATATGCTTGTTAAAAATATTTCTTAAATATGTAATAATTTATGTTTGGTATTTATCTTTATTTATCCTTTATATTTACTATCTATTTTCAGAAACAAGTATATATGAAACAAGTATCTGAAGAAGATATATCTGATGCCAAGAAACATGAGAAAAATAAAAGGTTTGTTATTCTGTATGGTGTAGTGTAGTATACACTGTGACTGTTGAAAGAGTGATAACCTTCAATCGTGTGATAGTTCGTGGTCACATTTAACATATAATATCATAACAAATACTAATGAACAACAAAGAGAACCTAAGTTAAAGTTTGTTCTAAGACTCCCGAAAGTATGGGAACAAATTTAAATAACCTAGGTTGAATGACCGGTCACAAAACCTGCGGGCAGCGTCCCGGAGTTTATTATAACCTTCGATAACAAAACGGACAATAAACCCTTTTGTTTGTGCAAACTTTGAAAAATGATCCTTGTTTTTCTAATATTTTTCGCCACTCATTAGGGTCGACAGCTCACATTCCTTAAGAAAACCAATAAATACGCTACGTATCATCATGGAACAGGCATCAGAATTCCAAAGTGAGATTTATTCTCTTTTTGTCGACTTTGAAAAAAACCTTCACTATGCTGCGTTGATCTACGATATGGGCGTGTTTAAAAAAAATCTGGTGTGAGACAAGGATGCCTGTTGTTCTTGTGATTCTGGATGGGGCCATGTCGCATGTCAATGTCAACGCCCAGCATAGCATAGACTCCCCCTTTCATAGGTGTGTTGATATGCAGATCAAACTTGACAAGTTGCAGTGCGAAGAAGCACATGTTGGCCTCAATATCAACGTAGGAAAGACCAAGGATATACGATCAGGTTCAAAGAATGAAAAACATCTTTTAATAGGGAGTCATGTAGTGGAACCAATCTCCAGTTTCTTCGGCCTCGCCTTTGCCACTACCGAGGTATCCCCCCAACTGGAGGAACAAGTTTGAAGTGAAGCTATCGACAGAACGAGATGGATGGATGAATAGAATCTCAAGAGAGAGAGAGGTTTCTAAATTTTATATTGATCAGCTGTTCAGAATCGATAAAAGTCTTAAAGAGATGTCTTTTTATGGGGTTTTTTTATATACAAAACAAATGACATTCTGAAATTGTAACTTACAGTGTGAATTTTCGTATATAATTGAAGAATTTTGAATTTCGTATAATATACTTGCACGCCAAATCTGTGGGCTTTAATTTATTTTTCCTCAATTCTATGATTTGTTGTAGTAGCCCTAGTGGTGGTAATTTTTTTGATTAATTACTCGTTCAAACACTATCCAATCAAAGAAAAAACTGTATTTAGTTTTTTGTTCATAACTAGCTTAAAAATGGTCCAAATTCCAACATCTTTTTTTGCTTTTACATGGCGTTTATAGGAAAAATGAATAGTAAATATTTCAGTTTTTCTTATAAAGTTTTTGGAATTGGAAATTTTAAAACATGTTTGGACTCTTCGACTTTTTTTGAACTTCCATTTATTCTTGAATTTTTAAGCCCGGTCTAGCAATGACCTTTCTGTAAGTACTTATTTTCGTTTCTTGAAAATTTGTTTCGTCAGCATTCATGATACAATTGTGAGCCTCTCTTGAAAATTTATGTTTAAGTTAACATTTTCAGGATATCATCATTTTGCCTATTGCCTTACATATATATTACAATAAAGCAGTACATTGAAAATTAGAATTATGACCATGTTCGCAATTTTTAAAACTACTTATTGAGTCATCTTTAAAATATAAATCTATCCGGAATTTTAGGAGAAGAATCCTCAATTTTAGAGAAGATATTTTCATGCAAGATTTCAAATAAAACTGTCATGCCTAAAATAAAATACCGTAACACCTACTTTTAGATAATTTAGTCTCCTAATAATCCTAATCGAATCATACTATTTTGAACGTTTATACCAGGTGAAAGGTTAAACACTTGCAGTATTCTAGGATATAATACTTCATGGTCACATTTAATATATAAAATAATAATATCAAAACAAATACAAATAAAGAACAATATATATATATATATAGTTTATATATATATATATATATATATATATATATATATATATATATATAGTTAAATTTTGTTCTAAGACTTTCCAAAATATGGATATAAACGAAATAAACCTAGGTGCAATGACCGTTGCCGAAACCGGCAACAGGGGAATCTGGAGTTAATAACCTTGGATAATAATAGGGACACTAGTCCCTTTTTTATACTTTGAAAAATTATTAGAAATGTGGCGACAGTTCGGCAAAGGCGCCGAGTATCCGGCTTCTCATTTTTCATGTATTCCTCAATTAAAAATGATGTAAGGGAAATTACATTAAATAAAACCTTGATTGTATATTAATCTTTTTATTTTATAATTAGTCTAACACATTATGAATCGTTAAGCAAAGGCAACCTTTCTTTTGATAACAAGTTTCTAAAATTACTTGCTTGTAAAGAAAACATATCTGTGACATTTATCAAACAAAATTAATATCTTAATTAGCAATTTATAATTATTTCTTGTTATTTAAATATAAGAGTAGGATTTTTTTATTAAGAAACTTACGTAATATTGAAATAAGGTTGCATGTACATGATACAGAGTAAAAAAATATGTCGAAAAATCCTTAATATCAACAGCTTCATTCATATCCGATACTTTTTTTACATGTTTATTTTCAAATTGAACTCTTTCCCTGTATGAACAATAACAGTAATATCTTTTACAAAATACCGATTACTCGGCCAAAGTCGATCGGCACATCTCTAAATATTCCTTTGTTGTTCGTTCTTTCACGCTTCACTGAACACGGTCCGACGGTCAATGACACCTTCCCGCGTGCTTTAACAAAGCCGCGTAATGGATTCAATATAATTTTTGTGTATCTCTTAGGTCAAATATTAAGAACCTATTTTTTAATTGATTTAGAACCAGAAACCAGTACTGAGTTTTCTCTAAAAAATATTGCAAGCCACTAATCAATCGCGCGGTATATTCAATTGACAGTAGATATATTAAAGATATATCTCTCCTTAAGTCGCGTCTTCATTAAAATTACAATAACTTTGATATAGTGATCCGATTTTATAAAACAAAGATTAAATGTTACTCGACGATATGCTTTATCATTTTCTTGAACAGGTTTTATGATGAGCGCAGTATTTTGGCAGTGATGCGTGTCCAAACAAACAGACATTTCTAAAATTGATTGAAATGTATTTTATTATTTATTCCTAGACACCTGCAACATTTTTTTTTTACAAAAATCTAAAGAGTACAGACAGTTTAGTTTACATTCTTATTATATGTTTAGATGAATATAAATTTGCGATTGTTACAGATCATATATCCGCAAACGATAAAGTAGAAGAAACTATTCAAGTATTGCCATCGTCTCCAATTGCGGACTTTTGAACCAGTAAACTAACATCGTGTGTTAGACATCCGATAATCCATTGGTTTAGAAGAGACTGCAGTATTTACGCCGCAGTTAAGTCCTAAAACTATCAGTATATCTTTTTATATTATTTCATTAATTCACTCTATTACATAGTAAAAATTTGGCCTTTCAAACCTATTGTGTAGATCCATCATCAGTGCCTAAATGATTTTAAATTGAAGTAGTCCTATTTTATCGCAAGCTATATATACTTAGTCTGGCCATAAATACTGTTACAATTAAAAATAAACAAAATATTACATTTGAATTTGGAAGCTGTCATTTTTATATGATTATTCATTGAGTTTTCTCATTTTGGCGCCAATACATTGTACAATATTTTGCGATATTAAAATGGAGTGGGGTGATAAAGAGAACCGAATCGCTGTGATTGCATTACAAAAAGTAGATATGGAGCCAAATGCAATATTTAAAACTCTCCATACGCTTGGTATTAGTAAAATGTTTGTTGTGTACCGGGCTATTAATAGGTACAATGAGACCTCCTCTGTTTGTGACAGAGGTCTGGCCGTCCACGTAGTGTTCGTACGAAAAAGGTGGTCAAAGCAGTAAGGGAAAAATTCGAAGAAATCCTGTCCGAAAGCAAAAGATTTTATCTCGGGAGATGAAGATATCACCTAGAACCATGTCGCGTATTTTAAAAGATGACTTAGGACTTGCAGCCTATAAGAGACGTAGTCATTTCTTAACTGATAATTTAAAAAAGAATAGGGTGGTAAAATCGAAATAACTACTGAAGCGGTACGCAAAGGAAGGTCACAGAAAAATTTTGTTTACGGATGAGAATTTTTCTACAGTTGAACAACATTTCAACAAACAAAATGACTGTATTTATGCTCAAAGCTCTAAGGAAGCTTCCCAATTAGTCGACAGAGTGCAACGTGGGCACTATCCGACTTCAGTGATGGTTTGATGGGGTATTAGCTATGAAGTAGTGACTGAGCCATACTTTTGTGAGAAAGGTATCAAAACATCGGCACAAGTTTATCATTCTTGAGTAGGTAGTGAAGCCCCTTAACAGCACCATGTTCAATAACCAAGAATGGTCCTTCCAGCAAGACTCGGCGCCGGGTCATAAAGCTCGGTCTACGTAGTCTTGGTTGAAAACGAACGTTTCGGACTTCATCAGAGCTGAAGACTGGTCGTCGTCTAGTCCCGATCTTAATCCGCTGGATTGTGATTTATGGTCAGTTTTAGAGAGTACGGCTTGCTCTAAACGCCATGATAATTTGGAATCCTTAAAACAATCCGTACGATTGGCAGTGATTGGTTATTTGTAAAAGAAAATATTATACCGCCTAACTACTTAGTTGTAACCTATGATTTCAGTGTGATCCTGTTTTCAGCGGCTTCCCTCTTGGGTACAAGCAGTATTATCCATGTCTTTACGGCTTGCTAGATTACAAAAGGAGGAGCATAAGGTATCTATTTAATTATCAGTGATGTACTGATAATTTAAATATGCTTTAAATTACATTACATCAGATACAGTTTTTTCTCTTACTGAGCTGCTCCTCAAATAAGAGAAAAAACTAAATTAGTTGTTGTAATTAATTAATCTAATAGACCAACAGAAGTGGAGAGGGACAGGCCAAATGATTCGAGATCCCCAAAACAAATGTAGCAAAATAGTCACAGACTGGTACGTCAGAGATTGTAAACGATACGGAGAAAGTCAACTAATAAATTAGGAAGATGACTTAAAATTTACGTGTGGACATAATTAGTGAGATGAAGCGTAAGACAGTACGCAATAGAGAATATTGGAGAACGCCTATACCACTGAACTGCACAATATACTATAAAAATTATTGCGTAATTCAATGTAAATAAGTTCACAATGAAAGGCTTATTCTTTCGTAAGTTCGTATTATTACATCAGAGATAAAACCCACGGATACATACAAATTGTCTTGAGAAATATAAGTATCTACTAGCGGACCTGGCGGACTTTGTCCTGCCGTGGTAATAAAAAATGAAATCCCAAAAAGCCAACCGCAGCGCCACCTACCGGGTCCAATTGTGAATCTAAACCATTCTCGAATCTCCACGAACACACACAAAAAATTTCATCAAAATCGGTCCAGTCGTTTAGGAGGAGTTCAGTCACATACACACGCACACAAGAAATATATATATTAAGATATATAATTTATTTAAAGTAAAAATATTATAAAAACAATACTAAATGTTCATAAAATGTACTATTGACATATTCGTTTTTGATTCTGTGACCAGGACTGCACTATTTTGTATTGGGATGAAAAAGAAGAAATAGTTATAGAAATTTGTTGTATAGTAAGAACATGATTTACTTAGAAATAGATTTTATTGATCAGTTCTATTAGTATAAACGAAAACAGATAAAAATTATTACTATGCCTTGTTCTTGTTACTAAATTTCCCTGATGTTTGCCTGATCCGTGTTTTCAAACAATCCCCAATTGTATCAATTATTTTTCAGAGGACAAGTTAAGTAGATTACTTTTTTTATATTATTATATCGTTGTATCCTCTAAACATAAAAAAATGACTGCGTGTAACCGTCACACGCGATTGAAGTAAAACTTGTTATTTAAGTTCTGAATTAGCTGATCGATGGCACTACAGATAATGAAGCTTTGATTTAATTTGTTACTTACACTGAAACAAGATGGCAACAGGGTCGCGCGCCCATATATACATAATTAATTCTATTGTATGATTTTTATTATTATTTAATTTAATATTTTTTTTTATAAACTATTTATTGACAAAATCAAAATTATTTAAAAACCGGATGGTACAGAAACGTGACGCCATATTGCCGTAAAGGGCTTCCGTTGCATTGTCGTCCAGTTACCTCCTAGTCGCGCCTAAAGAAGTTTTACTTCAAAAATACATTAATAATGTGATTACCAAATATAATAGTTTGCTTGCATAACGTAACAATTACTTTTTTTTTCTATGTATTGGCAAATAAGCGTATATTTGTATATTGGAATGTGTGTTTTCAGAGTTAATTTTAATTATGTATACTAAAAGTCTCAAACTCGTTTTTTAATGCAACTTAATCTAGTTTTTGCTAATCTAAATAAATTACCATACTAATTAATTACCTCCTAGTCGCGCCTAAAGAAGTTTTACTTCAAAAATACATTAATAATGTGATTACCAAATATAATAGTTTGCTTGCATAACGTAACAATTACTTTTTTTTCTATGTATTGGCAAATAAGCGTATATTTGTATATTGAATGTGTGTTTTCAGAGTTAATTTTAAATATGTATACTAAAAGTCTCAAACTCGTTTTTTAATGCAATTTAATCTAGTTTTTGCTAATCTAAATAAATTACCATACTAATTAATTAACATACATAAAGGATAGGGTGGCGCAAAAAAACCGACTATTTTTTTTTTTTGAGTCTCGGATGAAAAAATGTTAGTTTTTGATGTTTTAAGAGCCCTCTCCAAAGGACAGCTCAAAAAAAAATTTTTAAGAGGTCGCTCCAAATTTTTTTAAATTTCAAAAATCGTCGAAAATCGATTTTTTTTTTTTTTTTTTTTTTTCTCGTTACGGTATAATTTTATAGACCAAAAAAAAAATAAGTTTCTGAAAGTTTCAGTTAAAAATTTTAATTTTGAAAGGTCGCTCATAATTTTTTTTAATTTATTAGTAAATGACTTTAGATTTTTTCGAGCGACCTTTTAATATTAAAATTAAAATTCCGGCCATTTTTTTTCCTTTATTTAGTACAATAATCTATAAGAATACACCACGAGATGATCTAAAAATCAAGAATAACAAAAAAAACACAATTTTTTTCTAATTTTCTAATTTTATTTCATCAACTACAACATTTTAACAGTATTTCAAAAATTATGAGCGACCTTTCAAAATTAAAATTTGTAACTGAAACTTTCAGAAACTTATTTTTTTTTTGTCTATAAAATTATACCGTAACGAGAAAAAAAAATAAAAAAAAAAAAAATTCGATTTTCGACGATTTTTGAAATTTAAAAAAATTTGGAGCGACCTCTTAAAAATTTTTTTTTGAGCTGTCCTTTGGAGAGGGCTCTTAAAACATCAAAAACTAACATTTTTTCATCCGAGACTCAAAAAAAAAAAATAGTCGGTTTTTTTGCGCCACCCTAATAAAGGAAGTAAACATTATTATTATTATTGTAGAAAAATTAAGCATGTAATGTGAAATTTGTTCTAGAATTTCAAATACATTTCTGTAATAAATATTTAATACCTCATTTTATTTTTCAACCCTGCATTCGTATTACACTATATGTGATATTGCTTTGATAACGAAAATATATGGTGAAGAATTACCATTGTTAGTTGTATTAGGCTTTGCCGGTGAAAAATCAAGTTTTCTATTGGGATTATAGGTATAATGCTCACAGAAAATTTGATAAAAAAAAAAACTTAGCATAACTGGCTATAGTAATTCTTCGAAAACTATTTCGTATTTACATTTTTTTGTAATTTCCCGGTTTCTACAATTGTTTACTAGTGCACAATATGCAGCGCTAGTATGCTGTTGTTTGCATTTTGGAAGTTGCAGTTGCCATTCTTCTCTGCTAGGAGTATTATTATTCTGTGGTCACGATATGGTATTATTTTTTTTCGAAATGACTACGCTATTGACCTAGCAAGTTCTTAACAGCTTCACCGGACTACTAAGACACTCGGCTGATTTTATTTAGGGTACACGGCACACCTCTGCTCGGGCTGTTGCCTGACACATGCAATTCGCGACCTATCTGAGCTAACCTAAGCTAAGCTAACTATTCATACATATATGTGTACCAAGCATACGTACCTCAACACCTCTTATATATATTTCGTATCGGATAATTTTCTAAACTATTTCAGTTTGATAAGAGAAAAAATAAAACGTCATTAACCACGTCATAACATACATAGATAAGACACTATATACTGAATAACATACGCGAAGCTCACGACGCTCCATGTCAGGAGGTGGGACGATGTGAGCGTTGACAAAATTGGTGGGAATTTCAAAACTTAAAGCAATAAAAATGGCGATCGTAACGATTTAATTATTTGATGTGGTAAAGGATATTTATATTAAATAATACATGAAAAAAATAAATTTATTAATATATTTACGTGAAATATATTAATTTTTTAAATTGTATTTAAAAATGATTTGAATCGTTAAATTCTGCGTAGAAATTAACTTCTAATCGCTCAATGATAATTTACTTACTAGTTTTTTATTAAACACAAAAGTATATTTTATAATAAATAAAGTTTAATGAATAACATATTTGCTTTTGTACACTTTTATAACATAGTTCAATAATATATAAAATTATCAACAAATATCCTATTGTTGCCGCAAAAGACATTTTTATTTCATTTGAATGCAAATTAATTAAATACTCCACTAAAATTAAATATATTAATTAAATTATACATTTACTTTTCAATAAACTTAAATCAATTTACATAATGATTATTAAAATTTACTGTTAAGACTTACAAATTATAACTTAACCTCTTGAAGCTTTTGCTTAATTTTTTCTAGATCGTTTATTCTACATCTGTATTATTTACCTGAACGTTCCATAATGCGTTCTACCTGAGTTTACGATTGTAACGCACGGGAGTAAGTGGAATGGGAAAACTCGCGGTTGTGAACGTACTATATGCAATCTCTCTACCACAGACAAACAATTAGTTTAATAGTGCTGTCCCACACTCTTAATAGAGATGTATGTACTAGCAAGTTAAGTACTAGCCTTAAAACCCATTTTTTAGCCAGCAAAAAAGGTATTGCTGGTATGTATGTCAGTAATTTTAAAGTACTTATTGTAGATTGATTTATTTTTAATATTTGTTTAAATCGCCTGAGGTGACCACATATTTAATTATTTTTTTTCAATTTAGGATCATAACATTTGACAAAATAAAAAATTTAAAGGGCAACATAGGATTGCGATAAAAAGTTCACAAGACAATTTTATTAAGTATCATGTTATGTAAACATTTATACAGAGAACTTTAGCGATATAATTCCATTAATAAAAGATTCAGATAGATCAACGAGTTTTATTAAGTATATAGATATGTATTAGAAAACTTCAACTAAGTTATCCCAATTTTATCTATAATATATATGTCACCCTTGTTATATGTATAATAAATATGTCACCCTTGTTAGAAGGAGACGGAAAAGTTAGTGTTGTATCTCCATCACGGCACAGATTTGCAGTTACGAGCCCTTTCCAGTTGCTTAGTCAGGTACTTATAAATTCCTTATAATACATTATCAGTTACTATAGGGATGTTAATTTATAAAATCTCTCGATTTATGCCGTTATTATTCATTTATTATGAGTTAATAACGTGCTCAATTAATTCATTATAAGTTTAAAGTACTGATATATCAATGAGAATGTTGATAGTTTCAAATTCTAGTGCATATTGATCGCTTTAATATTTTTGGTAACTAATATGTTATATCGATTAATCAATTTATTTATGATATTGGAATACTAAAACATCGATAAATACCTATTTTTCAACAAGGCTAGCATCTCCACTACGAGTATTATTATTGTGTGGCTGTCAGTCACTGTCAAAGAATGTGACAAATGTGTTATAAATTGTGAAGATTTATTTATCGAGTTTATTTTTACCTTACATATTTATATTTTTTAAATGTAAGATATATTTTGTATATCACACTCTTTTATAGAATTTATTGTTGTTGCTGTACCGACATATCATTGTTTTAGAATCCGGTGGATACATGAAGTCGCATCGTAAACCCGCAACCAACATGAGGAAATATTATCAGTTAATACTCATCATAGTTTGCTTTATAAGTATTATAACATTACTCATATATAGACATGAATACTATCGGCTACGGTATGTCTTGGAAGTGTTGAATTTCTTCGGTAAACCTGGTTTATCAGAGATTGAATTCTGCGGATCCGGTTTTAATGCTACACTGTTGACTGAGATACTTCGAAACACGTCGATGGAAATACGCGAAACGCCGCCCCTCTTCCAACAACTAGACGAGAACTTCTACTCTTACTCATCGTTTCTAAGATCTTATCAAAAGTATGATAAATTAACGCCAACTCATGCACACAATATTGATACGATTGTGATCGGAAAAGCGCACGTCCAACCAAATTTTCGATGTAACATTTGGCTTGAAAATTTGAATCGGCCGAAAGCAGGGCGATTCTCTTTTACAAAAGCCTCAGAAGCTGACGGGGATTTTCAGGTTTACATTTTTCAATGTTCGTTGAACAAAAACTTGGGACAACCGAGAGGTGTAAGTTTTTTTGTGAATGATTATACTGTCAACCCAATTCATATGCCAATCAACAGGCTCATTCAGGTAAATACAAGGAGAAAGCCCAGGAAGAATGAAAATGTACAATTTGTTAACATAATTGAACCAGCTGTATGTTTGATACCCAATCAGATTCCATTTATTTCCAGAGATGCTTTCATTGAATCTTTAGTTTTTCATCATATGATGGGTGTTAATTACTTTACAATATATGATAGTATGATCTCTGAGGATATTATAAAAAGACTTAGTTTATTACCTTCAGATATAACACAGTGGAATATACAATTCTTTCCTTTAAACTTCCCATTTATTTTTACAAAGTCGTATGAAACAGTTCGGAGAGCTGTAGAATTTGATTGTTTATTTAGACACTTCAGATTAGACAAGGAGGAAACAAATAAAATTAGTCATGTAATTGTGCTGTCCTGGGATGAGTTTTTGGTACCCAGAATGCACAGTAATTTAAAATCGGTAATTGATGATTTGGATCCAACAAGAAGACTCAGAAGTTTGGAAATTAAATCACTTCTATTTTGTTTAAATCAAATTGATGACAAAAATGCTGAAGTAACTTACCCAGATATTATGAAAAAAACTCATTACTACATAACACCTGAAAAAACCAAATCGATATATGTTAAAAATTTAGATTCTATGAGGACATTCGATGATATATTCAATTTAACTATGTCTAAAGCTGCACCCATAGAAATAATAGGGGCACATAAGTATACAGAGTGTAGGGATTCGAAATCCTACCATCCTAGTGGTATAGGTTACAATGAAACACAAATGCAAGTATTTCAACATAAATTTGAGGGTGCAATGATGAGGTTTGGACAAAGTTTAATAAGTGACAAAATATACAGGCTTTACAGATCAGGGCAAATCTGGGAAAAAGGTTCTAATGAAGTTGACGACAGAGATTTGTAAGTGAGACATAGTATATTGTATTTAATTTATTTTTGTAATAGCAGTTTTGGATTTAAGATTTTGCTATAACCACATTGACGGTCATGCTCTTCTTTCTAGTTTTTGTATACAACAGGGACTTCCTATCTGAAAGATATCTTACTCAAGATTATGTAGATATTCAAAAATTGCCTTGGAATGTATTCATAAATATTAATAATGTATTTCAAAGTCAAATGAACAATAGAGAGTAACCCTGAATGCTGTAAGCTTTAATGTAACCAGTTTTTAAGCATTAATTCGGCTTTCTTAAATCATTGACCTCATTTTCACATCTGCAGTATTAAATATACGATAATGTTAAGTAATCAACACCTATCCTAAGTTATGTTTTTGATATATGAACTTAGTTTAATTTTATATTTATACAAAATTGTGTTAAGTAATGTTTGATATTGTTAATATTTAAAATTGAAAGTCACAATGTGTTACTAAATTATTGGTTTTCCTTAATCAAGTGAAGGTTTTTACAGTGCTCTTATTAAAAAAATTCTAAATTCACTTTCGAATTACATAACAATAGTTTTAAAAGGGTACTGTACAGAGCCCAAAAAACAAAAATCTATGAAAAAATAGTTACTAAATGAAAAAAAATTAGATTGTCACAAATTAAGACTGTTTTAACTTAGGTATTATATAATAATTTAATTAAGATATAGCTGGTTCCAGCTCTTTGTTCACATCAATATACTTTTAATCTGCAGCAGGATTTTTGTGTTTTTCTTGGATTAAAAGTAAGCTATATTTTATTCTTTCATTGTAATTTTATTATTATTATTACTTAACACGTCGACTGCCAGACTGATTTTTCATGCTTTGTCCGAGACACCAACAGGACCTTTTCATTATGCTATGCATATTATGATGAAATATTGTATGTATGTATTTTTGTAGGCGATAGAGCCACGCTGAAGCTATTATTGGTTTCAGCATGAATGGGTCGGCTCGCACGGGGCAGTATCACAGAAACCTGACGTGAAGTAACAGCGCTTGCACTGTTGCGTTACGTTCGGTCAGTGAGAGCGCCTGATAGCCACCTCCCCGCCCCTTCCCCTCTTCGCCAAACACAGGCCGGCAATGCACTTGCGACTCCCCTGGTGTTGTTAGTGTCTATGGACGGCGGTGATCACTTACCCTCAGGTGACTCGCCTGTTCGTTTGCCGCCTATAATATATAAAAAGAAAATCCAGCAAATAATAAGAGTTATAAAATCATGTTGGAAACATTTTTCGTGGTGGGGCTCACGACGCTATACGCAATTATTACGATTGATCAGTATCCATATTTACTATAATTATGTACTTTTAGTATAGACCGCGCCGCCAGTCAGTGTAGCGAAATCTAGTGACGGTCACCGTTGACCCTTATGGCAGTCAACATGTTAATAAATAAAGAGGCCCTGTATTTAATTTATTTCTTTGGAAGTTTCTTACTGTTGAAATAAATTGTGTTGTCTATGACATGTGATCTAGAATCGTAAAACACTATCTTTATCTTTCTAATTATTAATTCATTAAAGGAATTTGAATTGTCAGTGACATATAACAAGTCTTTACACTCGGCTGACACGGCAGTAGCTGCAGGAGTATAGTCAACATTAATCGGTATAGGCAATAGGGAATGAAGTAGAAATAAGAATTTTATAAATAGGAAAACCCATTAAATTGTTAAAAAAAGTCATTAAATAAGTGCCTTTAAATAATTTATAAGTAATGTATAATTGATGAGAATAGGTTGTAGGCGTTTTCATTTCTTAATACTAACATGTAAGACTGCTTTTTTTTTGTTGAATTCTGCAATTTTAATGCACCATTGTAAACTATACGAACAATATTAATAATAATCTAGATTGTAATTGTTTATTTCGTTGTCATTTTGTAATTAATAAACTTTTATAAAATGTATGCATATTTTTCAATCATAAGTCCGTACCTAATTTCAAATCCAGTCTACTCGTAAGAATAGATAATTATATATGATGTCGGTTCATACAATCATAGATCCACTTGCGAGTATATAAATCAAAATTTATAGATATAATAAGAATGTTATATAATGTATACAATTCATTAGTTAACGAATTAATAATGTACAAAAAATCAACCAACAATTAAATACATTCATGAAGCTCAAAGATACTTATATTCGCCTGGAGTTCTCTCTCAAAAATATATTATTCCTGAAGCTAAATCCAAAAGCCATCTAAAGTTGTCACAATTACTTCATAATCCCTAAAAAATGGGGGGTATGGGTGTGGTTCTGTCTCGCCCCCCCCCACCCGCCCCCCCCGCCCCCCCCCCCCCTCCCCACATGTCGGGGCCCGTCCCCGTCCGGCGTGTACCCGGCCTCCCCCAGGGGGGGGGGGGGGGGGGCGCCCGGCCGGGCGCCCTCCCCCCCGCCCCCCCGCCGCCGCCCGGCGATGATTGTTTTTCTTTCTGTGTCCCCCTTTTTTTTTTGTTTTTTCCTCTCTTCCCCCCAGGCATTATACCATCCCCTTCCCGCCCTAAAAAAAAAAAAAAAAAAAAAAAAAAATAGAAATGAATTATTATGACATCAAAGTTTACAGACGACGATAATAGTTATTTTTTAAACTAATTGCCGCCAAAAATATTTTAAAAAATACACTTATTATTTTGTCAATTTCTGCAAGTAAAATTTGAGATAATTTTCTTGTTAATTAATATGGTTCAAAAAATGGCATTTTGAGGTTATCTCAGGGTGTGAACTTGTCAATAAAATTTTTCTTAGATAAAACCCATATATCTTAATTATTTGCTACCCAAATATGGGGGGAAAAATAAAACCCCCTAAGTTGGGAATGCTGTGGTTAATTCTACCCAACAATTAGAGAGTTACAGCACGGAAATTGTTATACTGTAGGATCTCTGTACAAAAAATATTTTCTAAGTGCAAAAGTTTTAAAAAGGTAGGTGGCTCCATTTTTTGACGACATGTGCTCTCTTTAAATCCTTGAAATGCTAGCAAAATATGCAAATCACGCCTCAGACCTCACCCAAGTTGCGATATAATTAAACGTTTACTTATAACCATAATTTTACCGAACCTCCCGAAGAAATAACGGCAATGAACGATCAGTACCAGCCTGTCTCTCCAAACAGAGCGTGTTCACGCCCACGCAACCATAGATCACCCGCCGTGGTTTGGGGGTCAATTTCGCTCCCGCACACCAGACTGGGCTCCCCTCGGCAGCGGCTCAAGCCTAGGTTCGTTCCCTCGGCGTGGAGCCTTTGAGTGCGCTGCTCGCGCCATACAGTGACACAAAATCTGACATCACTGCGACAACATTACACATGTCACCTCCACATACGTGCACACATGCTTACACATGAAAGTGGAAGGGTTGTATTTTTTCCCTTATCGAACTGAAATAGTTTAGAAAAATTATCCGACGTAAAATACATATAAGAGTTGTTGAGGTATGTATGCTTGGTACACATATATGTATCAACAACTCGTATATGTATGAATAGGTTAGCTCAGAAAGGTCGCGAATTGCATGTATCAGGCAACAGTCCAAGCCGAGGTGTACCGTGCACCCTTGAGTTAGTTGTCAAATAAAATCAGCTGAGTGCCTTAAGCGCTCGCCTTAGTAGTCCGGTGAAGCTATTAAGAACTTGATAGGTCAATAGCGTAGTCAGTTCGAAAAAAAATCAAAAATTATAACCATTGCGACACATCAGCCACCTGCAGCATAAGGTACGAGGAATTGGGCTCTCGTCGCCATTCAAAGGAGCGTTGTAAAATTCGGGTGTTCAAAATAAAAACAAATAATCATATACTAAGTAAACGTTTATTTTGCTAACTATTAAGTACAAGGCAGGTGGTGCCCGCGAATCGTCACAGATACAAGACGGAAAACATGCTGATAACATCATATATACGTATTACAACCAATCATAATATACACGACACAAATAATATCAATAGAACTACAATACAAAGACTAAATAAATGAGCACAACGTTGAGCAACACAGAATAGTATTGTCGTTGCCACTAAACATACCAAAAAATAAATCACGCTATAAATTTACTAAAAAAAAAAAAAATTAAAGCTTACAATAAATTTTAAATATTGCCATGGAATTGATTACACTACGATGATATTTTTCACAGATGCACAGAATCGCCAATAAAATTATTACTTATATTAAAACATAACTAGAAATATTAAGTACAGGAATATATCTCATTACAACTTAATTTTATTTATAATTCTTGCAGATAAAGACAGAAAAAAAAATGCAAATATTTGTGAAATTATTCTTAATATTTAATTGTAAATCACTTCGGTGATGTTATAGGCGATGTTCAATAAAAAAAATTCAGTTATTTAAAATGCTGAATTGAAATTAAAAAAAAAAAGAGTCTCTGTTATTTACTTTGGTGCGATAATAATACTTAACAATAAGTTCAAAGGCACATACAGTGGAGAAATTTTACGAAAGCTAAAATCTTGCGTAATAATTTTTTAAAAAATATTGGGAATCTGTACAATTCTGGATGAATTAAAACGCGAGAGTGTCAACATTATTGCTTATAATAATCTATAATGAAATTAATTTGTTGTGCCAAGTATTAAGTAACATCATTTTAGTTAAAATCGAATACTGTTACCACAATTTGAGTGTTTTTCGTGGATTTTCTTTCAAACCACTTTCAAATTAGGTTAATTGCTAACCGTACAATCTGTAAATAAGGCCGGTAATTATTTGCATCTGCCCATGTTAATGAAATAAAATTAATATAGAATCAAAATCCGTCCTCGATTAGTTTTTCTCTAACTGAAAATCTGGATGTACCTAATCAGTCCAAAGGCTCAATATCGAAACTAATAACATATTAAAGGAACCAAACCGTTAAATGCATTTAATGGGCAGGTTTCAACGAACATAGCTATATCTCATATTGCAAATAAATTGATATTTTGAAATAATGTATTTTTTTTTTCAAATCTTCTTAAATTATTTACTACTGTAGCTTTTCTCGCTTAGGTATCGTTTAAATTATTTGTTTACAGTTTAAAAACAATTTTTGGGGTTTACTATGTGGTTCCGTTCAACTCTGCCTAAATAAGGATAATCTCCTAATATATTTTTGTATGTGATTTTTCTCTTGCTTATTATTTTATTTTATTTTCATAATTTATTAAAGATTATATGCAACAGGCATGTGGCACGTCGGCGGGAAGAGCGAAACGACCGACTAAGATTGGTTTGCTTGGGTTTTGTGTTTTGTAAACCGAAATCATGGGTATCGTAATATCTCTATTCGATTACATAAAACGCCACAGTAACATTTTTAATTCAATCAATGAAATCACTTTTCCCACATAATGGGACCTTAATAGAATCAGAAACACTAATAGTAACGAGAAAAAAAAAGTAATTTCCAAAAAGAGCAAAGCACTATTAAAAAATTAATAATCATTTAGACATGGTTAAATGGCATGTAAAAATAATTCCACAAGTGTTTTCAGATGCACACAATAATTTAGATGATAACCAAGTAAAAAAGGTCCGCTCGGTAAATAACTTACAGTGCAAAGTATATTTAAGTAGTGGAATCGGAATCATCTCATCAAATGAATATACATATTAACAATTGGTAAGAAAAATACAACTTTTCATTTTATTGTCATGATGTTATGATGTCGATACACTGTAGTACGACATATTTATCATTAATAATAAGAAAAGATAAAACCTTCACACTCTTATCTACAAGTTTTAACAACGAATTAAAGAATATCATAATTCATTTTACTATTATTGCAAGTAGTATTATAATATATAGAAACCTAATTATATTTATAATTCAATCAGTATGTATTTCAAAGATATTAATCTTAAATATTATTATGTCAAACATCAACAGCCATATATATATACACACCATATGAAAAAGGTATCCTAAAGAAAATAGTTTTAAAATATCACCATCTCTAAATAGTAAGATGGATTACAGTAAATGCACGAAAAATAGTTACAAACCCTTATTGAGTTCGCGTAACAATAGTATTTTATACATGAGCTAAACAACTGTTGTGTGCAGATATCGCGCAACCTCTGTTATTTTTTTTAGACAGGAATTTTATGTTATTGTTTACTTTATGAGAATGTTGCTAAGTCATCCAAATATAGAAAAAACTTGACATTCGCTATATATCTGCACACAAACCTAGAATAGAATAAATGCATACAGCCGAATACGATAACATTATTGTGATCATAGATCCCGTGCATTTGAATACTATAAATTATTAGAAGTTACTGCTACAGTGATTTGCTGAAAGTCACAATGTGCGTATATGGGTTAATCAACTTTTTTTTTCAAGCTTAATCTCATAGCTTGTAATTGTTTTAAAAAATTGGATTCGTTTTCAGATAAAAAAAAACATTTACTGAATAACTAATATTGTATCAGTAACATATGTATAAGATTTATCTTAAGTTTGCTTGCCTTTAAGATGACTTTATGTAACTAACTTTATGTTCGTGACAAGTTGAACAAAAAATAATGGTTGATTGACCATTATACATGTTTCAAATACTCTGTATTGCGGTTGATCGATTAGTGACTACGTAATAACAATATTTTGTATTTGGGAATACAACTCTTCATATATTGAAGTTCTCCGCCATATGTTGATGAGCCTATTGGTCGTCGTCTCTATTATATAATTTTAAAGGGCATAACTATTAACAGGTAATTTGGGGACGATGTCGGAACATTCTTTTACAAACAACATATTTGTCATTTACTTTTTACTGCTTACCGACTAGGAATAACTTTAATGTAATTAAATAAGATATGTAAATCTAAACCCTTATTTTTTCATTAAAAAAAAACATGGGTCAAATATACATATTTTTCATACCACCATAAATTTTTGAAATTATGAATATTGTGCAGATAAATTAAGTTAATTTGAAAGTAATGTATTATTAATTGGATATCTCAAGCTTTGGATGATCAAATTTTGAAGTTTTCAAGACAAATTGGTGCTGAAGCTGTCGTTAAAAAAACTCACAACAAAAGTTTAACAAGAAACTAAAGGTTATTACTGTTATTATCCAACGAATATTTGTTTCGTTCATTATAAATTTTGTCTTTTGGTGCCCGTCCCATTTGCTAGAACTTTTCAAAGTGTTTCCGTATCATCTCAGAATTGATACTCCATGTTATAATTTGTAATTATTTATACTTCTGCACAATAATTAAATCAAAGTGTCAAATCAATTAAATTTGTGAATAAAAAATATAAACACTACGTGACCGACTAAATGTTGCATTTAACAACTTATCATGAATTTCGAGAACGAGTAACACACCGAAGATGCGGTACCCTGTCTGATATGCAGAATTAATCGAAAGTTCTAGAAACAAATTACAAATCGTTTATAGCTGTACGAATTCAGAAGAAACTTTGGAGTTGACTTCACAGCTCACAATTCAGAAAACAGAATATACATATGGCCGAAACAAATCGGACTTAAATGGAAGATTTTCTCACGCCGAATCATCACGTTCAACTTTAATGGTTTATATACAATTAATGAGCACATGACGATTATTATTAATAACGAATGGTTTAATGAAAAACCACGATATGATCGTTTGACCAAAAATTAACAACATCATTCTACCCCTAAAATCTGAAAGGCGAAGATCGGCCCGATTTATCTTCGAGCCTTATTTATATAGGATTAAAATTCACAAGTGTTAACAATTAGAGTCAATATTCCAATGTAAAAGTCAACAACAAGATAGTAATCAAAAACATCTATTATAACAATGTTTATAATCGACTATAGACCGGTAAACTGTAGACACAACGCTACTAATAAAATCTTATATTCATCTAAACCCTTCATTTACTAAATCCTTGCCTAATTTAAATGACCTTTGAATGACTTTCCTTTTCCTAATTTATAGTTCTTTTCTTGTGTTGTCCACATAAACACTTTTTTTTTACATTTGTCGTTACCTACATTCCTAGCTCTATACCCTTACTAAATGTTATTGCTTAATACACTTCTAAGCGATCGAAACAACTTCATCAAGTAGGCTGTTAACGACCGCGTCTTATGCTAAGTTACAATTTTCGATAAAATGTCGATAATTGTAAAATTTTATCGATATCTTCCCTCATTCCAGATTGGACCCAAAAAAGTGCTCGTTAACAACATTACACCAAAGACGATTTAAAACTGCGACAAGATTATTAAATGAAGGGCTATATTTAATATTATCGCCCGTTTCGATATTCTTTTCTCTGTTACTCTTCGCTAAAATATCATTTAGATGACATTCGATTACAACATATCTCAGATCATTTGACACTTTCACTAAAACTAACTTTTAGACTTAGTTAAATATTGAATACACAATGTTAGAACATTTTACCTAATTAAAACTTTTTAATAATAGAGTCACAAACTGTCTATTGTTCAATCGACTATTGCATGTATCGATATAAACGGTTTTCAACAATAGTCGATGAAAAACTAATTAATATTCCATGAATAGCGCGCGACACAGTATACACCTATAATATTAAAACTACATCTCACTAGACCCTCCTTAAATGGAAAATAAATAGAAAGGAACATTCGAGAAAATGTAAATAGTTGCTTCAGGACACAATATAGCTGCTATTAAAATACTGATATAAGTATATATATTCTTTTAAATATGAAGAGATCATTACAATAAGGAATGTTTTAGGATATCTCCATTTAAGCTCTGTGAAAGTCTTCATTTTTATTCGATATGAAGAACATTTATTTCGAAAATACGAATATATGATATAACAAAGAACAAAGTATTTGGACCCGTTCCTCGTAATGCGTGTTTCATATCTAAACGAAACATTTTATTTGTGCCATATCATAATAATATAAAAAAGTGATGCGAGTAAATTATCGATAATCAAAACGTAATCGTAATACATGTCGATATTGATTATCGACGTCGGTAAACGGTGTGATAATAATCGATTGATCGAAAGATACGATAAATTTTATTCGGGTCATATCAAACGACATTAATAAAAATGGGATGTGAACAAATTATCGATAATCAAACGTAATTATAATACATATCAATTTGCTATTATCGACATACGTACGGGAAAGATATAAAATATTTTATTCGTGTCACATTAGACGATAACACAGTGAGGTGAGCAATTTCCCAATATCGACAAATGGTGTGGAAAAAATTATATATATATATATATATATATATATAACAGATACAAAACACTTTACTCGTGCCATATTAGACGATAAAACAGATTATCGATACTGAACATCAATTTTAATACACGTAGATATTTATTGACAAACGGTGTGACGAATATCGATACATAAACGAAAGATACAAAACATTTTATTTGTGTTATTAGACCAGGGATTCCCAAACTGTGTTCCGTAGAATAGTAATCAGGGTTCCGTCAAAATTATTTATTAAAAACAAATACAGGTAAAGATTGGGTGTTACCCTGATAAACGCATAAAATTCTCGAACATAATACCGAACTAACAATTAATTATTCATGAAACAGTAAAGCAATTTAATTCTTCACATTAAAACTTTAAGTTAAGAATAATTTGCTTCGAGTATATTACACACTTCTTAAAAAAAGGTTTTTATATAAATTACAGTGTGTGTTGATTTATAATCATTTGGTATGGGGATTCATAAAAAAAAGATATTTGGTTGGTGTGATCTCAAAAGTTTAGGAACCCCCTGTACTATACGATAAAACAGTGGACGTGAGTAAAATCATCGATACAAAAAAAATAAATCAATCGTAATAAACGTCGTTATTTATTATCGACGTCGATAAATAGTGCGACAGCAATCGATACATATATGAGAGATAGTTGTGTACCAGGAGTGTAGAAGAGCTCGGAGGGTCTACGTGAGGCGGCAGTCTCAGGAGCGCGTGTGCGCGGCGGACTCGCGCTCCTGTCAGAAGAAGATCACCTCCTCCTCGGAGGGGGCCGCGGGAGGGGACGCGGCCGCCGCGGCGGGTGTCTCCGGCGAGCGGACGCGAAATTTATCCGGCAATTTCGGGTATGTATTTGTTCTGAAAAAAAAAATACTTTTAATATTTGCATTCTCCCATGCTGCTGCGAAACGTGGGCACTAACGGACAAGCACAGAGACAAGAGCGCAGAGTATCCTTCATAAATATTGCTATTGTCTAAGCTTTCATACTGTATAACTGTATATCTATACTGATAATATTATAAAGGGGTAAAGTTTGTGTGTTTGTGACGTTGTAGGGGGTAATCTCAGGAAGTACTAAACCGATTTTGAAAATTCTTTTACCAATAGAAAGCCACGTTATTTGTGAATGTCATAGGCTATATATCATCACGCTAAGATCAATAGGAGCGGAACAACAATGAAGAATGTTTCAAAATCGGGGTTTTTATCCTTTTGAAAGCTTCCGCTGCGTGTTAGCGGCGTGTGTGTAAGTAACTATTCCACGCGGAAGAAGTCGCAGGCAGAGACTAGTACTGTATATATACATACATATATATAGAGCTAAAGAAGTTTTACTTCAGTCGTGTGGTCTAAAGCACGCTCGATTTATTCACTTTTTATTATAAGGACGGGATAACGTCCGCCGTGCCCGCTAGTTTGAAATAGAAGCTCACCTGGTTGCTTTGTTGTTAAACTGCTGTTGTGAGGGTAGAGGCGCGGGCGAGCTGCCAGTACGTGTGTGCTGGATCACTAACCCCTGGTGGTGCTGAAATAATATAGGGTATATTATTAACATAATATTTTCATCGCAATCCGCACCGCAAATGTCATCTGTATCAGCCGAGACATGTTTGGCCGCGTACAGCAATTTTTGGCAGGGGAAAACTTACGGGTTCGCGTCATCGACACGCTCGTGACGTATTGCATTTGTGCCAGACACTGTATATACTCGACTGTATCTTACGTATCTTTGCATTTGTGTAAGGGTGAAATCTTGTGATTTCGCGTCATCTAGCGTCACCGATGTCGTCGACATGCTCGTGACGTATTGCGCTCGCGTCAGACTAGCGACGCGTAGTAAAGTGGTCTATGTGGATATTATATATAAGTACTAGCGGACCGGGCGGACGTTGTCCTCCTTGAAAACAAAAAAAATCCTAAAAGTCGATCGCAGCGCCACCTACCGGTTCCAATTGTGAATCTAAACCATTCTCGTATCCCCCCCCTCCCCTTTACCCCCCCTTTTTTATAACAGTAAATGAATCAACAAAGCAAAATAACTGAACACCGTTTACAATAACAATTGTAAACTAATAAAATCGCATACTTTAACAGTACTATATAACCGTTACCGTCACCTGTATTCTTATCATAATATTAAAGCAAGAAACATACATGCTCTAACGAATCTAACATAAAAAGCTGAGAAACAGACGAAATGGTTGAAGAACATCGATATAAAAAGTGCCATAGAACCTGTTAAACACGTGACTTTAATTTGACAACACACACAGACCATATGCATCACATTAACATATTTAAACGTCATATACAACCTGTGTACAATGTTAAATTAAACTCTCTGGTTTTAATTTAACATCACTCGAAGATCATATGCGTCACGTCAATAATAATCATTATGCTTCGTATAATTTGTGCATTATGTCAAATTATACTCAAGTGTTTTAATTTAACATCACACAGAAATCGAACGCATCCGATTAATATAAATATGCCTCATATAACATGTGTGTAATGTCAAATTAAACTTAAGTGTTTTAATTTAACATCACATAAAGATCACATGGGTCACATACATTATATTACAAGTATGATCCGTGTGTGATGTCACATTAAGGTTAGGTGTTTACAGGAATATAATCTATACAATATTTACTAAGTCATAAAGCGTGTCAATAGACTGCAATACGTATGTGGAGAAAACAGTACAAAAAAATATAAAGACGACTTAAAAATAATATAAAGTGATTAAAACTTATTTTAGTTCTTTACATCGGCTGAGTTCGTGTATTGAAATTTACGAGACAAATATTAATCACAAAACTAGACTTATATACTTGCCTATGTCATTATTATTTTTAAATATATGTTATAGTTTACATATATTAAGTTTCTTCTCTCTGGATGGATATGGCACTTAATGGTTGCCTGGAAGAGATTGCTATTAGCGATAAGGTCGCCTTTTCTACTAACCACATAAGTTGAAGTATCTAATAGCATAGATGTACCAATAAAATGGAATAATATTTTGAATTTGACTAATAGAAATATATTAAATAGTTCAATCATGAGATGTGTTACAATGAATAGATTATTAAATAGAAAAAAAATTAAAGTAATATAATTTTTTTTTAAATCAGCAAATTAAGTTTTATAACACCGCGTGTGTAAATACGAAATCTAACACAATAGTATATACATATCTAGTCGACACCGATTAACCGCTACTTACTCTCACTAAATTCCTGTTAGAATACGTTCGGATAATCGATGTCCTGAAAATACCAACCATTTTATCTGTTTCAATTGCATTTTATCAATATAAAAAAAAAACTAATTTACTCAAAACAAAAATTCCAAAACAGTAAACCATAGACAAAATCACAAACTATGTCATGTCGGTATTAAAGAGGTTTATTGACTAAGTTATGACGTAACAACTGTCATCTTGGTACTTTTAATTTATGTAATTGGAATATTGCCGATTAATAAAAAATATAAAAAAATAACGTCAACTATGATAAATAATAAAAAAGAATTATTTATCTCACAAATAGAATTCGATATGAATTGGGTTTTTTACCTTGTGTTGCATAGAACAAAAATATCCATAAAAAACATTAATAACAGAAGTGATAGTTTATTATTTAATACTTCAACGCCTAAAATAGATTTCAATTCTGTTCTGTTATTTATATCCTACATCTTTCTTTTATCGTTTTACCAGTAAATGTCAAGAATTTCAAACACATTAACATGTAAATATCAATAAATGTAAATAGTTACATGCATTTTTATAAAAAAATAAATAATACATTGAAAAAGGTCAACATAATTTTCATTATTTTTATTTACTGGTTTTATGGATAATAAACATTTATTATTTTATTATAATAAATATTGTAAAAATTAGATTATTTAATTCATCATCTTCTTACCCTTATCCCACCTAAGTAGGGATGGCACAACAAGTTTTCCTTTTCCACTCTCACCTTTCAAATGTCATCTTATTATTCACACCTTTTACGCACATATAATTTTTCACACAGTCCATTCATACCTTTTTCGGTCTCCCTATACTCTTACATCCACCGACCATAATACTCAAAGCTTTCCTAGTTACATAGTCTTCATCTCTTCTAATGACATGCCCGTACCATGCTAACCATTACTCCTCAACTTCTCTGTCACTGGTGCTATTTTCAAACTTCCTCTGATATATTAATTCCTAATCTTATCGATTCTAATTATACCACACATCCACCTTGACATTCGCATCTCTGCCACGTGTAGTTAAAAATAAGGTTATTTATATATGTAAATAATTAATAAATAACTATGGCTTCGAGAACACGGAACAAAGAGCTTACGTCACTGGGCGACTCGTGTAGTCTATGGTATCCGGCCGGTGGCTGTTGGCCTTTCCCGCTCGCCAGCTTCAATGGCAATTGCTGTTTCACCATTTGCTGTAATATAACATTATACATGTTAAAGTATTTTGATTATTAGCGGAAATAGACCACAATTTATTTATTTTTTAAATTTCTCTATTATTTCTGCCAGAGTGTATAAATATTGTAAATTAGTATTAGTAAGGATCGTGAAATATAATGAACAGAGACTAATGTTTTTTTTTTTAATATTAATAAAACTAAAACTCGTCAATCTTCTATACATATAAAAAGAATAAATCGATTTTTGTGAAAAAAAAATTTTTGCAATAAGAATAACTAATAAAATACATTTCAATGATTTTTAGAGATGTCTGTCTGTGCGTTTGTATAAATACGCATCATTGCTGAAGTACAGAGTTCATGATAAAACTTTTAGTTATTTCTTCATTAATATCGGTTCGTTACATCAACAGTTATTATAATTTTAATGAAGACGCAACGCAAGTACGAGAGAAAAGTATAATATATCTTTTGATCTATATGTATGTGTAATTAGGTTTAATACATTCAGATGAGTTTATAAATAACTGTTTTTGTACATCAGGTTCCACGCGGACGAAGTCGCGGGCACAGCTAGTTCTTGCTAATATTTTTGTAAAACCTAACACTATTATCTAAAAAAACTATTACCTGCATTATTTAGTCTGTAACATGAGATAACCAATTTATCGCAGTCAGCTGGGAGTATAGCAAGAGTTAGAAGGAAGAAGAAGTACTCACGGATATAGCGTTAGCGTGATGCGTTGCTCGTTCTGCATTCTGTGCTGATAGCAGCTGCGGGGGCAGCACCGTGCTGCACGACGACTCCGAACCCGTCGACCCACGGTTATCTGTACACACGTCACTACTTCAACGATCCGACACGACAAAGTGCCTGCACTGTGTCTCACCGTAACCACAGTAACATGATTATTTTGATGATTTAACATCGTTACCCACTCGATAATAACAGTAATAATCTACTAGAAAATAGATTGCCAAAAATAAAAAAAAAACACAGCATAATAACCCAAAAAGAACCGTGAAGCCCACGATCCATCGATATTCTCGGTTTTCATATCGGCCTACCAACCTCTCAGCAGCTGGGTTACCACCAATAGATCTCAAAATGTTACAAAGTAAAAGTCAGACACTGTGACTGGTTTATCGCAGTGTATGTATCTGTTGTGCCAATCGTGCACTTTACCTCTTACATTATGTCTACCGCTCCAGGAATAAGATAGGTGGAGGTGATAAACTCATTAAGCGGAGAGAGAATAATTCTTCAAATATAATCAC
The DNA here is from genome assembly GCA_036509395.1 of Antheraea yamamai. Taxonomy (NCBI): domain Eukaryota; kingdom Metazoa; phylum Arthropoda; class Insecta; order Lepidoptera; family Saturniidae; genus Antheraea; species Antheraea yamamai. The sequence continues at coordinate 4,483,936 of AP028451.1, forward strand.
AGAAGCAGTATATATATTGCGAATATGTGTGAGGTGGTCGTAAATTACCTCTAACCGCAATATTTGTGTGATGTGTTCTACAGACATAAATTCTTCCTTCTAATCGAATTACTCAGGTATTTGGCTCTCGAACGATCAAGAAATATTGAATATATATATTGATACGGCCACTCGCACTGTCTATCGATGTATCGTTTACGTTCTTATCAATAGTGTCGATATTCCGATTAGACTCTATCGATCAGAGTCCACCCGGTGACCGTTCCGATCAGAGTCTGTGAAATTACTGTTCGTTAACTTTTTTTTTCTCGAACTGACTACGCTATTGGCCTAGCAAGGCCTTAACAGCTTCACCGGACTAAGTTCTTTAACAAGTAAATGTTCCTTATTCGCAAGAAATCGGCTCGACCGAGACCTCATAGGATGCACCCGTTTGATGAATAAGGCATATGGTGTCGTTCTTTTGTGTGTACTCCTATTCATCGTGACATTTACTTATATTTATAACATCCTCTACAGTTTAGAACAATACGTCTTCCTAATAAATTATCTGTCCATTCGTTCGTTAATGTCCATATAACTTATTGCTAACAGTATGTAATACAAAACTAAAGCGTAATAAATTCACGTCTTTCACCTCCTATAACTATTCACGTCTTTGACCTCCTATAACTATTCACGTCTTTGACCTCCTATAACTATTCACGTCTTTGACTTCCTATAACTATTCACGTCTTTCACCTCCTATAACTATTCACGTCTTTCACCTCCTATAACTATTCACGTCTTTGACCTCCTATAACTATTCACGTCTTTGACCTCCTATAACTATTCACGTCTTTCACCTCCTATAACTATTCACGTCTTTGACCTCCTATAACTATTCACGTCTTTCACCTCCTATAACTATTCACGTCTTTCACCTCCTATAACTATTCACGTCTTTCACCTCCTATAACTATTCACGTCTTTCACCTCCTATAACTATTCACGTCTTTCACCTCCTATAACTATTCACGTCTTTCACCTCCTATGTTCAATGTCACTAAATGTGTTACACATGCGCGCTGTCATTAACAATATACGTAGTTGATCCTACCTATATTATAGTATAGTACCCGTATTATTTCTCGAACATTAAGTGTTACATTATTGTGACGAATAAAGTGACTCCTTTTAAAAGATTATTTACTAATAAATAATTATTGCCCACATTTTTATACTTAAAAAAAAACCTCTTCGATTAAAGAAGAAATACAACGACAAAAAGATAGTCCTATCATGAAATGAGTATTTTTGTGGCCTATGGCTAAAAAAAAATAATTAAAAAAAAATAAATGGACTTAGCTATTTTTCCCTTTTAGCCCTTCATGTTTCTATAAATAATCGAATAAATGTATAAAATTACAGATTAATTATGAAATATAAAAAAAATCAATAATATATAAGATGAAACTGACTTCTCCATTTTGGTTCTTTCCGTCTTGTGGTATCGCTGACGCTGGAGTCCGGTGAAAGCGTCCCAACACTGCCTATCTCCTCTTGTGATCCACCTGGAATACAATTTTTACATCGATAACATCTGTTTCTTCCACTACAGAATCATCTAGAAGATAAGTGTTTTAACATGTAATTGTCACTTAGAAATAATCACTAAGAAGATACAGTTAATAATCAATATTTATTGCAATTCACTCATCGGCACATGTCACTTTTACAGATCATGACTAACTATACCATCAATACATATAATAAGAATGTAAATCTAATGTGTCTTTGCTTTTTAAATTTTTGTGAAAAAAAATATTGCAGGTGTCTTGGAATAAGTAATAAAATACATTTCAATCATTTTCGGAATGCCTGTATGTCTGTTGTTTGAACTCGTATCACTACTAAAATACTGCATTCACGATAAAGCCTCACTAAGAAAATCATAAAGCATATCCTCGAGTAACATTTAGTCTTGGTTTCATTAAAATCGGTTCACTCTATTAAATGTTATTGTTTTTCGTGACGATATATTTTTTTATTTTTTTTTTTTTTTATTATTCCCTGTGTGCGCGCGCATGTTATATACAATGTAATAAACATTTCAAAATAATCGAAATCCAATATTAGTCGTTCCTAATATTTTATATTATTTGTCTATCTTCAAATGTAGTATGTAAAATATGACAGTCATAAAAAAAAAAACAGGCAAAATATTAACACCGTTCTAAGTGTACTTAAGTACACGCGTTAGAAGTTATACTTCTTTGGCGTAACAAGATAAAAATCTTTTCAAAAATTTTATTTTCCATGTTACGGTGTGCGCAAACGACACTAACAATAGAAAAAAAGGTATTTAATTTGTAGTCCGGTGAAGCTGTTAAGACCTTGCTAGGTCAATAGCGTAGTCAGTTCGAAAAAAAAAAAAAAAGTATTTAATACATTGAAAGTTTTAATACAAACAACAAATACAAAGAAACAAAATGTTGACTATAGCTAACTTCAGGGTGTCTGTTTGTCGTGACGGTGTGCGCGCGCATCGTAAAAATTTACTCTTATCAATTTTCCCGAACGCGCCAAAAGAAGTATAACTTCAAAAAATTTATATAACTCATTTAGAAATGTCACGAGACACATATTCTATGTTTTAGGGTTGCCACAGTAAAGTATTTAAAGTAAAAGACCAAAATGTTTTAAACACTTGAAACATCGACAAAATGGTCATCCCCATGTTTCAAGCTCGGATTAGTTCAGTGCTTTCAGGTAACAGCGTTAAGTTCTACAACAAAGTTCCAAAGCACATTACCGGATAATTCACTCAAAGATGTGAAGTGGGTTTTGTTAATTCCAGACAATTATTACTTATCTCTGTATAGGGGCCCGTTTTAGTATAACGTAAGCAGATTTTTTGTAATTTCTGACCGCCCCCTCCCCTTGGTCAGCAAAAGTAAGCATGCTTACGTAAACATTTACCTAAATCTGTTCCGGTTTAATAGAGAAATATTGCTGACGTAATCACCATCCGGCCCCCCATCCCCTATGTCATCAAAAATAAGCAAATCGAGGACCCCCCGCCCCCCATCAGTGCCTACGTAATACTCGGAAGGCCCCTATCCGCTAAAACCAATTGTAGCTTCAATCGTAATATAGGAAAATCCAGTGTCCATGATGTTCGTCAATGATGAATTCTGAAACTGCTCAACCGATCTTCATGAAATGCAGTGCAAAGTAAAGTATTTTTAATGTTGATTTAGATGTGTTACCGTGTTGTTGGAGTCGCTCGAGACGCCGGTACAAGCGCTCCCTCTGCTGTTCCACGTCCTTCTGTTGTTCCGCGAGCTCCTGCCTCGCCGCCTGTAACTGCTGTCTCTCTGAAATGCATTAATAATAAATCAGAATACGATTCCCCTAAAACAGGAGAAGAAAAGAAGAAAAAAACGTGGAAAATAAAAGGTCAGACGACGCTCCTTAGTACCTTACCTACCTTAGTACTCCTTAGTACCTTACCCTTGTTTTCAATTCTGATTTGATTCGAAGATTTAGATGTGTGTTTTCGTCACGTAAGGTAAAAACGTTACGCCTCGATGCCACACTTTCTATTGTCCGTATTTTTTATTATCTATTTTTTTTTATTGTAATTTCAAATATCCATTTAAATAGGTTTCAATTAAATTTCCACACGTTCAATATTCAGGTTATACAACTGACACAGTACGATGATCTTCTATATTCTTCTATTCTATATGATCTAGGGCATGAATATTGTTCCTTACGGGTCGATTTCTACTAATCAACGCATGCAGCAAGCCGCGTTAATAAATTTTGCGTTAATAAAAATATATTGTCAACAATTTATCCTTGAACCATGTTTAGAAAGGCAAGAGACACATAAGGCAATAAGGTAGCGTCTGCATCGTGTCGACGAGATTGCCCGAATCGAGATAAAACTATATCACAAAAGCAAACATATATGATCAGTTTAGCTTAGATATACATGCGATATTGCGTGTAAGGCAACGATTAAAGCTGAGGTTTGACACTCCTGAGCCAGTTGCCATATGGCCGAGTGCCTTAAGCGCTTGTCCGTGAAGGTCAGTGACCCCGTGTATGGTACTCAGACAAAGGGGAGAATAAGGTACCGGCGGCTATGGAGGCGTAGTCCGCGGCCTTGTGCGCCTCCCAGGCGGCGCGGTCCGCCGTCAGCCGCGCCTGCGCGTGACGCAGCTCCTCCAGCTGCGCGTCGTGAGCCCTCCCCCCTCCGCCCGCGCCCCCGCCCCCGCCCGCGCCGCCCCCCACGGCGCCGCTGCACCGCCACGCGCACACCTGCGCCTCTAGACTGCAACCGACACCAACCGATCAATAATATACCAGTTGATCCCATCAATATATTCCTTTTTATATATCATAGGATGCAAACGAACGGGTGCGTCACCTGATGTTAAGTGATCACCACCGTCCATAGACACTAGCAACACCTAAGGAGTCGCAAGTGCGTTGCCAGCCTGTGTTTGGGGGGAGGGAGGAGTGGGGGAAGGGGAGAGGGGAAGAGAATGTGGGCCTCCGGCGCTCTCACTGACCGAACGAAACGCAACAATGCAAGCACTGTTTTCTTTCTTCCTTCTTTACGTCGGTTTTCTATGAGAGGGTGGTACTAACCCGGTCGAGCCGACCCATTCATGCTGAAACCAGTAATAGCTTCAGAAGCCTATATTACAAAACACCTACCTATATTATAAAACAAAAGTTCTCTACCACGTCTGTCTGACTGTCTGTTCGCGATAAATTCGATAAACTAAAAGTATTTTTCGTTTATATAGGGATGAGTAGCAAGTCCTTGCCTTACATATGTTCTTTGGGTGGCCATCTACGAGAATAAAGTTGTTTGTTAAGTTGTTACACTATCACACGACACGGGAACACCCAAGTTGCGATATAATTCAACGTTTACTCATAACCATTGCGACACATCTGCCACCTGCAGCAGAAGACGACAAATACGAAGAATTGGGGTCTCGTCACTACCGTGAAATCGTGAGAGCCACCTCGTACACTGAATCAAATTTGAATATACTATTCATTCAGACTTCGATTAGTAGTCACATCTATTTCATTATTTTCTATGTGGTAGAGCTACGCTGAAGCTATTACTGGTTTCAGCATCAATGGATCAACTCGTCCGGGGTACTACCACCCGATACACAGAAACACCTACGTGAAGTAACAGTGTATTGTTACGTTTTCGGTTCGGTCAGTGAGAGCGCCCAAGGACCACCTTCCCTCCCCCCTCCCCAACCTTCCCCTCCCCTCCCCAATTCACTCCTCCCCCAAACACAGGCTGGCAACGCACTTGCTACTCCCCTGGTCTTGCAAGTGTCTATGGACGGTGATGATCACTTAATATCAGGTGACCCACCTGTTCGTTCGCCTCCTATGATATAAAAAAAAATAACGCCCCCTTATGTAAATTTGATAAAAACGATTGTTATTTTAATGCATTATTATAGAAATCTGTACGATAGAAATATAATCCAACAGCCCAAGTCTTTGAGCTTGTTGCCAAGCGGCGAAGTGCCTTATGCGGTCGCCTTAGTAGTCCGGTAAAGCTGTGAAAGCCCGTCAGTGTAGTCAGATCGAAAGAAAAAAAAACGTTCATAATCTCCTTTCCTAGAGCCTGAATCGGAGAAAGTGTTAGTGATTTTGTTTTGCATACCTTTGTATAGTGGTGAGCTGGTGCCAGACGATGCAGGAGAGCGTGTAGACGGCGTGGTGCAGCTTCAGCACCGCGTCGCCGGTCAGCACGTTGCCGCGCTCCTCGCCCTCGCCGGGTGCGTGCGCGTCCGCACTGCCCGCACCGCACGCCTCCGTCGGCGTGTCCGTCGACAGACGTAGACCCACGCCTGCTTTATTATACCATTTATATTCAAAACTAACTGTATTTTATTTCCTCTTAACTAGCTATAATTGGTCGTGGCTTCGTTGGGGATAATACATATTTGCGGGAGGCTGCGCTTAGTAAAACTATAGTCTGACCGTAATCGCTGTACCGCTCCTTAGGTATGCGCGGGGAGGTTTGCAGTGAGAAGCAAAGAGCATAAACTCGCATGAGGTTCGTAATGTCAGACAGATGTGACGATATTAAAGCAGAATTTTTTGTATATCCTTACATAGTATAAAACAAAGTCCCCTACCGCGTCTGTCTGTTCGCGATAAACTCATAAACTACTAAACGGATTTGCATGCAGTTTTCACCAGTAGATAGAGTGATTCATGAGAAAGGTTTTAGTATATAATTTGTCAAGGATTTTTTTTATAATCAGGGCGGGACAGTGTCTGCCGAGCCTGCTAGTATATATATATATATATATATATATAAGTGTAACTATATCCAATCCCTGTTTTTGTCCAATATGATTTTTAGATAAGTACAAATAAAAAATCAATCAACATAAACGAAATATATTTTTAATTCTTGGAAATATAAAATCTTAACGCATAACGCACGACCCATCTTTAGATATTTTATCCCATGTGCGTCTGACACATACATTCCGTTCCCCCCCGTCTCGCCGCTCGCATACCTATGGCGCGGTACAGCGGTTGCGGTCAGACTACAAATTCGGAAAGCACGTAAAATATAATTTCTTTGCGTTCAAACACAAAATCATCTCTTATCTCACAATCACGCGTATGCTATTTAATATTGGATTAATTTTCGTAGTTTTCTTTTTTCTGCCATATGACATTCCGTTTCCCACATACCCAATCTGGACCAGTACTTTTTTTTCTGAATAGAAAGCTACGCTTTCATATTCTCTTCTTTAGTCCTTAGTCTAATTTTTACCTTTTGCTTTAGTCTTTTTCTGTAGTTCCAATAACCGTGAATGCAAAACTGCATGACGATCGGTTGAGTAGTTAAGGCGTGATAAGGATAACAAATTAACTTTCACATTTACAGTATTAATTAGGATAAATACAAGAAAAATGTTTGATTAAATTGTATTTTTTAAACTTCTTTAAGCAAAGTGAGGATTAACTGAAATATAAAGTGTTAGTGGAAGGTTTCTAACACAAAAGGGATAACGGGAATAAATAATTCATGAGATAGAAATAATTTTATGACATTAACAAAAACATGAAATCCGAATAGGAGATGAATTTTGAGTAATTTATGTAAAGGCAACGAAAGCTGAAAACATTATTTGAATGAAAAATGAGCTAAATCTAATTTCATCAGTTCATAAAACATGTTTCATTTTTTTAAGATTTCCAGTTTTTATACACCGAGAACAAAGTTCAAATTTTTATATAAGGTTAGACGCGGACGAAGTCGCGGGCACAGCTATTAACGAGTAAAATAAACGAAAGCAGAAAGAAAAAAATAGTGCATGGAGTCCCACCGCGCGGATGAAGTGAAACTTCGTAATGTAGAGAAATGAAAATAGGAAGGGGTAGAAATTGATTTTTAGTGAAATCATATTGTTTCTTTAAGACAAACTTTATTAACATTGCTTACAATTCACAATTGATCGCATCTTTTAATTATCATTTTCGAGTGGAGAAATATCGAAATCTATAACATTTACAATGGGATTATGATAACTAAAGTAATATACGAAATGTTTGATTATTTTTCTCCCTCTGTCTCTTTCCATTCCCCCTCCCCAGGAGCGTTGAACGTTTAACGCAACCTTGTTGGAAGTCGCATTAGAAGTTTCACTTCAAAAAGGTGCGGAAAAGGAGTCTGCATAAAAAAAAAGAAAAAATAGATTGAGTTGCAGGCGGTGTTTTAGTTTGTATTGTTTGTTTGTATGTCTGTCTGTTTGTTTGCATTGTTAATACCTCTATGCCTGGATGCGTCGAAGCCCGCGAATGTGTCTGCGCGTCGCGGCAGGGCGGGGCTCTCGTACGCGCACGAGTGTCGCTCCCCCGCGGAGCTGGTGCTGCGGCCGAGCCCGCCGCCCGCCGGCAGCGAGCAGCTCGTCGCCTCCAACGCATCCTGCATTACCACATGTCATCCCCCACTTTATATCACCTTTTTGAAGTAAAACTTCTTTATCGGCGTTGGAAAAAATTTACCGTCACATTTTTCCGATACGCGCCATCTTTTTTGTATTCATGTCTATGATAATAAAATCCTTTTGTTTAAACTTTATGTAATGTAACTTTATTTTTTAATATATTAATGAAATTGTTTGCCATAAAGAAAGAAAGGGTTTTTTTTTTTTTTTTTTAACCAATTTCTGGAAAGTTGCATATAGATCATTTTGCGAAAAATAAGGCCTTAAACAAGTTTCACTTCTTACGTGTGTACACTAGTACACGCACACATTTTTTATATATCATAGGAGGCAAACGAACAGGCGGGTCACCTGATCTTAAGTGATCACCGCCGTCCATAGACACGAGCAACACCAGGGGAGTCGCAAGTGCGTTGTCAGTCTGTGTTTCGGGGTGGGGAGGTGGGACAGGGGGAGGGGAGGAGGAAGAGAATGGGAGGTGTGTCTCCGGCGCTCTCACAGACCGAACGAAACGCAACAATGTAAGCACTATTACTTCACGTGGGTGTTTCTGTGGGTCGAGTGGTAGCCGCGGGCGAGCCGACCCATTCATGCTGAAACCAGTAGTAGTTTCGTCGTGGCTCTGACACCTACCTAATGATAAACTGTACATCTAAACCCACACACACAACAAGATAACGCAGGCAAATACAGTCAAAATCTGTTATAAGTACATCGAAGGGACTACTCATATTTAGTCGTATTTAGTCGTAATAGATAGTCGTAACAACCGGTGATGTTTTCGAGATACGGCATTCAGCCGGGACCTTTGTTCTGGGTCAATATAACCGGTATGTTGTTCTAAACGATGTCGCCATGTAGTATATTGTGGGCAAGCTGTTTTCAATTTCGTCGTTCAAGTTCGTGTTTCGTCACGGTGCCGTAACCTAGCTAGTTAGTCGAAAAAAATACGTACAATGGTACTAGTTAGATAGGCACAAATATCAAAACATCCACAACATGGAACTGTGTGTGCTGGGAATTTAATAGTTTACATTGTATGAACGAATAACTAAATTTAGATACTGGATAAAGGTTAAGAGTGGTGGGTGTCTCACGGCGACCCCCTCTTTAATTTGTAAAAAAATTAGTAGGAATTTAGAAATTACGAAAAAATCAAATAATTTTGAGATGACAAGTTTAATAATTACGGTAACACAACTACAGTACGTCCAGCCTCCAACATAGTCTCTCGCTAATACGAGGGGGTAGTTAGGAGAAGTCTAGTCGGCGATTCTGAGTCATAGACGCGTGTGATTAATTAAAGTGGTCGAATTACGACTGTCAAGATAAAAAAACTTTTCCCATTTTTTTTCTTGATAAATCTTGTTAATAGCTACTAAAGAAAAAAGAACGAAGAAAATCAGATGAAAAACAAAGCAAGCTGCTTATTCATATATAGTTTATTGGTTGCTAATACAATTTAACAACTATGACACTGTACGCCACAACTTTATAATTATGAGTATTAATGGAAGTTATGACCATGTATACGGTATATATTTGTGTATAAGAATATATCATAAGTTCATATTTATTTCATATAGATCATGTTTTACTTAGTAACTGGTTTTACATTACACTGGTAGCTGGATAAACAAATGTTAAAAATAGGAAATCGCATATATTGTACGCGCCTATAGAGTGGAAGAGTATTTCAATATAACAGTGGCATTTAGAAGAGCGAAGGTGACTACGCAATCATAACCAATTAAAAATCAATATATCAGACCTTGAAGTACATATAATCATATTTGCCGTTTTGGTCCTTCGAGCCACAAGTTACCTACACTTACTTTAAAAGTTACTTATTTATTTTCGAGTGCTTGTAGTAAACTGTATCTTTTTGCCTCGTTAGAATTTCTGCGATAGTTTTCCATTGATTTTCCACTAAAGCTCCCTAAATATTATTTAATCGAAGCACATCTTTTTTTTAGAGTACTCATTTTTTTTAACAATCTTTTTACGTTAAAATCTAACGGCTGAAATGTGTCACCACAATCTCACATGATGATATGGTCTAAAATGACAAACACTCTAGAGCTAGTGTCCGCTAGCTAACTCTAAAATGCAGCTACCGGAACATACCTTATATGCACCTATTTATGGTAACTTTGGTAACATGGTGACATGTTATGCTGTAACGATGCGAGCTGATGATGGAGAGCATACTCACTTTGACAACTCTGCAGACCTCCTGCCAGAGCGCGTGCGAGTCGAGTGTGGGCACCGCGAACCGCACGTAGTCCGGGAACACTAGACCTCCCGGGAACACTGTATTAATTACACCTGGAAATTAAACGTTCTTTGGAGAGACCTCCCGGAAACGGTAGGTATTTATTACACCTGGAAATTAAACGTGTCATGTATCTACGCATCGTTATAAATAAAATCGTTAACACCTGGAAATCAAACGTTCATTGGAGAGACCTCCCGGAAACGGTAGGTATTTATTACACCTGGAAATTAAACGTGTCATGTATCTACGCATCGTTATAAATAAAATCGTTAACACCTGGAAATCAAACGTTCATTGGAGAGACCTCCCGGAAACGGTAGGTATTTATTACACCTGGAAATTAAACGTGTCATGTATCTACGCATCGTTATAAATAAAATCGTTAACACCTGGAAATCAAACGTTCATTGGAGAGACCTCCCGGAAACGGTAGGTATTTATTACACCTGGAAATTAAACGTGTCATGTATCTACGCATCGTTATAAATAAAATCGTTATTACTAGCATTTGCTCGCGGCTTCGTTCGCAATTAATGTACATTTGATCTGTCCTTCCGTGACAGTACCGGGACGGGACGGGACAGTAACAAACAAACTTACGTTCACATTTATATTATTAGCACAGATTAATATTGAATATATGTATATTTATAGGAACGTTACTGTTAACTGTCTTACAATAACTAGTTTTACACGCGGCTTCGAATACATGTTTTAAACGATAATTATTGTCATCTCACAATTTTTATTCTACTTTTTTTTTTTTTTATTCTAAAGCTACTATTTCATTAAAATTGGTTGAGAATATTTTTTATCTTCATGCAGTATTTATATGCATTTGATTTTTTTTAAACAATCCTTTTAATCAACGAGAGATAAATATATCATTGATATAAAATACCATTGCCATCATTCAAGCCGATTTTGAGTCAAATTGAGATACAAAAAAAGTTGATTTGGATATCAAATTTGTAAAACAAAAAAATTGAACCGTCACGGGACGCCTGGCAAATGTGAAACATCGAAATTGTTTTGTATAAGTTATATTCGTAAAAGAACAGATTACGATAGGAATTAGCTATGGTATAATGAAAAGATAAAGCATTAGAAATTTGTTCCATAAAATAATGAGATTTATTAGATAAATATTCATTTTTATTAAATACCAAATGCAAAAATACGACTACGCGCAGGCGCTGTGTGTTTGGCGGCATTTATCAAAGGGCGCTAGGTCGTCGCCGCGTACCACGTAACACTAGTAGAACGAGTGGCCGACAAAACAATTTGAATCTTATGTCTATACACATACGGTTGCAAATGTTTTTGAGTATTTCGTTAATAGTGCAAAGTCTGTGTTTTGCGTCGCCAAGTCGCGCCAAGCTAAAATCAGGTTTACCCGCGCCTATAGATGTTTCACATCAAAAACATTTGAAGGCAGAACTACCACATAGTGTGTGTAACTCCATATACATTAACATGGAGTAAGTACTCACCTAATTTTGGCACATCCAACATGGAGGTGCCCGTATGTCCAACCATTTTCATGTGGAGCGCCATTTTCTCCTCCAACAACGTCGCTTGTTCCCTGTCCTTGGCTCGTAACGCTTCTGTTAAAAAATAGTTTTCATGTAATCTAAATATAAACCGGTACAAGAGCCACTCAATGTTAAGTGTTCACTCAGTCCCATGGTCTTTCATAAAGACTTCTTTAAATATGGCCTTAGGACTTACCCTAAGAATACATTAGGTACGACTTCTTTTATTTAAATAAATCACAATGAAACACAGCGTAAGCATTGCTTCTTTGGAAAAAAAAAAACATTTTTTGGCATAATCGACGAATCTGCCCAGTTACTTACTAAAAAATAAAAAACCAAAAATTATGTTTAAAGCAGTGCTGTCTTTTATGATCTTATCGTTTTTGATATTTCCCCTACATAAAAAAATTAAAGCGACTTTCTATCATAAAATAAAATTACAATGGTCCATATAATATTGTCAATATTTCTTTTACTAACTATTTTTTAAATTAAATAACAAGCTGCTGTATTCTATGGTTACGTTTATAGGAAGGTCCTATATATCCTTGAAAGCTGAATTTTCAAAGATCGCTTTAATAATTCGCATCTATTTTACATAAGATACTCCTATGCAAAAAACTGTATAAGCCCAACAGCATAAGTAATAAAATACATGTCTGATTTAAAAACTGCGTTAAGTAAATCGTGGAGTATTAATTCTTAGTGATAAACAATTTGTATTGTATTCTTATCGAATACACCAAATGATTTAGAATTTAAGCGATAATTAATTTAAAGAATAAAACAGAATTAAACTAAACAACATCGAATTTATTATAATCAATGGACATTAATAGAATACATGAAATCTCTTTCGACATTAATTCCAATATATATTTTGTAACAAATTTACTGTATTCGGTTTTTTAAAATTTCAACTATGAAAACCCTAATTGACTAACGACATTTGGACCAAAATCAATTAATCTTTTTATCATCGACATGGCATGAAGTTTAGAAAACACCGCTATAAAATTGGAACACTGTTACCTTAATAATATATAAATGACAGAAACCCGTTACGAAATAAAACAAGCCAAAATTAATATAAATATTCAGATATTACTGATAGACATAATAGATGAAATTAATAATATATAATCTGCCTTACTTTTATCTACTACAATTAAAAATTACTATAAAATGCAACATACACTCAACTATATATAATAAACTTTACGAAATATCCAAACATTAAATTCAACAACAATTATTACGATATAAGTCTACACCAACCCTAATATTAAATATTAATTACATACAATTTTACTTATATTTATATTTAAAAAAAATCATTAATTTACACTAGTTATACCGTTGACAGGAACACCAATTATAGCACGTGACGTCACACCTTCCGAAACATTGTTCTGACATTCGTACTTTGACAGATTCAAACCGAGGAACAATAAAATAAAATGTGTGACGTCATTGCAACGCCATGACAGGCACTAGCGTTTTAGCGGGAATATTTAAAAATAATAATATAAACATATATTTTTTTAATTAATTTTAATATTTTTTGTAGATATAATAAAGAGAATAGACGATATAGCTATAAATTAAAAGTATTTTCAAATAATGTCTACACTAGAACAACACATGCGCATGCACTAACTGCAATCGATATCATAAAATCACCTTCTATGTGCCACCAGGGTATTTCATCTGTTCAATGATAAAAGATAACATTTACAGAGTCCTCGAACTTATATCATTTGATAATATAGTATCGTGATATGGAAAAAAAACTCTATTGAGATCTATGTGGAAATATGTGCAGCACTAAGTAGCGATCGATAATTGCGAACCCTATTAAATCGATATTATGTAGATCCATCTATAATGGGCCAGTGAGTTGTGTAGAAGTAATATGCATATAGATTTTATACAAGGTTAAAATGACTATATAATTTTGTATTAGCTAAAGTAATAGTCCAAAAACAGATGATACTACGATGCAAAATATACTAATGTAAATAATCTGTGGTGTGTATTATTACAATTATTAATATACAAGGTGAAAGGTTCAACCCTCACAGTATTCTTCTAGGATATGACACTTCATGGTCGTATTTAACATATAGAATAATAATATCAAAACAAATACTAATCAACAACAAAGAGAACCTTAGTTAAAGTTTCTTCTAAAACTTTTAAGGTTATGGTAACGATACTTTTAAACGTAAAAAAAACACCCCTACATTCAATGAACGATTTTAAAGAGGCGTTTTTCAAAGTTTAATCATTAGGTAACTGCTTATCGTGGGAAAGCCGCACGGTCGAATAAGATGAAGCGGTGCACGGCTCGAGGTGCGGAACGCGGCAGGGTGTGATTTATTCGCTTCTGTATTTATTACACCGGTTCGTTTTTGCGTAAATCTCCTGATGTTGAGTGTATACCAGTTTTGCGTTTCTCGAGTAATTAATTCAAATATTAAGCAACTATTTTTTTTACTGATTTAGAACCAGAAACTACGAATGAATGTCCTGTAAAAATATTGCCGGCGTCTAACCTAACACCCGTATATTGAAATATTGTAAAATAATGCCGAAAACTAATATTTACCACCTCCAAATTAATCAGAATAGTAGTTCACTTCTGCCGCGTGTGATATATGTATACAATTTTTTTTATAGAATCAAAATCCAAAATTCTTTATTCAATATAAGCCTTAAGAAACCAGTTATAAACGTCAAAGCTACCACCGGTTCGGAAAACAACCCAGTCATCGAGAAGAACCGGCAAGAAGCTTGACCTGGTTTATCTTTTCAATATACATAACATAGCACAACATATTTCTATAGAAATATATATAGTCACATTCGTCTTTGGTGGATGACCAGAGAGGAGAGTCATTTCTAGACGTCACCATCGTTCACATATTGGTCCACCCTATAATAACCTATATGTATTAAGATCCGTTTGACATGGTACTTAAACTTACTATCTAGCAAATCAGTAATATGCTTTGGGAGTTTGTTATGAAAAATTTAACACTATTACCTAAAAAACTGTTACTGGTTTTAGTGAGCCTCAAAGGAGCGACCGATTCGTTATTGTTTCTAGTACTTAGATTATGTTGGTCTTTTACTAAATTCAGATTATCTAAGTTTTTTGGACATCAAGAATATATTGGGAGAGCAGAGTAAAGATACCAAATTCCTGAAACAGAGTCTTTAATGATTCGCGAGGTCCCATATTATAAATTGCTCGAAGTGCCCGTTTTTGTAGTAGGAATATGGTGTCCACCTCAGTGCTGTCCCCCACAACAAAAAACCATAAGACATTAAGCTATGGAAGTAAACGAAGTAGACCAATAGAAAGACTAAGTAACTAAGCTTTTACATTATGTGCACGTAACGACATAGTTCATCTATGAACAGAAATATGTATATTCACTACATACATTCTTAGCCGACTATATAGTGAGTGCATAATCTAATCTTTTTTTAAGTGTTTGTATGTTTATTTGTTTGTAACGCTTTGTAGTCAAAATTACTTGATAATTTAAAGAGTATGCAGTGTCATTAAATTCGCTTGAATTTTAGAAGTTTCATACACAATACATTTTTAAAGTAAGTCGTTGTTCTGTGTAGTTCACGTGCGGTAGAAGTGAAACTTAGTATTCTAATTAAGTTTTAAGAGAATGAGGTGAATACACTACGGAGGTGGTAAACATTCATTTTCGGCATTATTTTGTAATATTTAATTATATATAACAATGTTAATAAAATACGACACAGAATCTGCTTCAAATGTGCGGGATAGTCATTATGATCCAAGAGATAATATTATGTTATAACCTCACTCTATCTGTAGCTCTACTCGTTGTATATATTTCGAGTACATCAAGAATATACTATCTATTCTCTCACAGCCTAAAGCCTATATATACATTTACAGCTCAATCCCCATCACATATCCCAAAAGAAGTTTTGTTTCCCTTTAAAAATGTGAGTGGGCTGGGGTTCAATGAGTTTTTGTCTAAGAGTTCTTTATTGATAAGTCTTTTTGCTGCTGCCGGATATTTTGTTATGGAAGTGATTTTGAAAAGGGACTAAAATGTGTTACAAGGATGGGGCGAAAGCGTGCGCTATACCATTTGACCAATGAGCGCGCGCTATTACATTTGACTAATGAGCGCTCACTATTTCATTTGAGCGACGAGCGCGCGCTATTACATTTGACTAATGAGCGCTCACTATTTCATTTGAGCGATGAGCGCGCGCTATTCCATTTGACCAATAAGCGCGCGCTATTACATTTGACTAATGAGCGTTCGCTATTTCATTTGAGCAATGAGCGCGCGCTATTACATTTGACTAATGAGCGCTCACTATTTCATTTGAGTGATGAGCGCGCGCTATTCCATTTGACCAATGGGCGCGTGTTATAATTCCATTTGACTAATAAGCGTTCGCTATTTCATTTGAGCAATGAGCGCGCGCTATTCCATTTGACCAATGGGCGCGTGCTATAATTCCATTTGACTAATGAGCGTTCGCTATTTCATTTGAGCAATGAGCGCATACGGTGGTGGATAGAATCAGTTGTGCACTCGTCTACAGTTATACGGTGTTATGTATTAAATTTGTGGTTGTATTTATATATGTATTGCGTATTTACCAAGACTAAAATTTAATTTGCGAGAACAAGCGCGCACTTTAATATATAATTACATATATTTTCATGCTTAGAATATATTCGGCCATATGACGAATAAATTGACTTCACATGTATTTCATCTCGATTCCATAGTAGGATAACCAATGATATTATAAGTAAAATGGTGTAGAAACGTTACCTACATGATATTTTGACAAAACAAATGGCACGATAACGCACACATACGTACAGTATTATAGTAACGCCACACTATCTTAGATAACATATGGAAGTAAGATGGCATATTCTCAATATCTGTGGTCAAAAAGAAATATATATATATATATATATATATATATGTTACTTATATACGGACGGATTGATGGGTATTGTCATGCTTTCATTAACGCTGAGACAGTAGTGATATCACGTTTGCTAAATAGCCAAGTTTTAACATGGCGGTATAGAAGCGGTCATTACGTATCTACAGCTTTCCAGTTATAATATCATTGAGGATAACATGTGAGATGTTACACATCATATGGGACTACTGTAACGCTCGGTTAGTTTTATTTTTAAGCGTTTTTCAAATGACGGTGCAAACATACCAGTGATCAGTCTTATATTCTCGTGCCTCGCCTCGAGGTGTCGCTGCCGTTCCTCTGCGGAGGAGGCCGCGGCACACGGCTCCGGCTGCACCGCCTCCTCGGGGCAGCTCTGTACCGCCGCCCTGTACACAATATAGCACATAATTAATAACACCAATAGAATAACACGTAATTAAGCACATCGCAACGCCCTATATCCTTTCTCTAAACTTCCAACAGTTATTACCCCCAAAATTTCCCTATTATAAATTGGATTTTATGAAGTAAAACTTGTTTACGAACGGTTGACTTCGGGAATGAGATGGTGAATGCGTCAAGCGAGCGTTACTAAAACATGTGATCGGGCGAGCCGAACGGAAGTTGAAAGAGAGAGAGAGAGTTACGTTTCTTATTATCAATGAAAACCCATAATAAATTTAAATATTTGTTGAAAATTAATATATGTATATATCATACATATATAGATATAGATGGAGCCAAAGAAATTTTACTTCAGTCGTCCGATCTAAAGCATACTCGTTTTTTATCTCGAACTGACTTCGCTAGCAAGTCCTTAACAGCTTCGCCGGACTCCTAAGGCGAGCGCTTAAGGCACTCAGTCGATTTTTTTGTAACAACTAGCTCAAGGGTGCACGGCGCACCTCGGCTTGGGCTGTTGCCTAGGTTACGCAAAAACACGAATCTAACTGAGCTAAAATAAAAAACTACCTATTCATACATATATAAGTTTGTCAAATATGTATGTGTACCAAGCGTGTATACTTCATTAACTCATATTTCCATTATTAATCAACCTCGGTTAGTACTGCGATGAATATATTAATTTTCCTATTTTTTAATATATTTTATAGCTTTCGGGACATTCAAGCACTAATGAGAGACGGGAGTTTTTAACTTGCTTGTTTTTGACATACGGGATTGGAGGAGGGGGGAGGGGGAGGTGTGTGTCTTGGTGGTGAGTAAGCAATATCAATAATTTCACCAGACCAGATTTAAAAATAAAAATGTTCACGTAAGCACGAGGGGGGGGGGGCGGGGGGTGTAAAGAGCATGCGTCAATGTAGTTGATTTGTGATTTGCTCTTCGGGAATGGCACATTTCTTTCTGTATGTAGTACGTTAAGCATTTCTCTGAACCCCTAACACGTGTATAGGAATTTTTAATGATAATTTTAATGAAGAAACTTAGAACGCGTTAAGTTTTTGTTTATAATGCTTCCACGCGTTAACTACTCAACCGACCATCATGAGGAATAAATCGAATTTACAATAATACCAGCGAAACCAGAGGCAAAAGCTAGTTTAAAAGCAGTATAAATGAGGATACGTGGTGGTACCTGATGGCCTGTATCCAGGTGTGTATGTCCTTGGGACGGTGCACCCTCAGCTCGAACATCTCCGGCTCGCTGGGCCCGCTGCAGATCAGGTAAAGCCCTCGACCCTCGGCTCCAGCTTTCTCCCGAACCAGCAGCTTCACCAGCGACACCACACCCGTCTGATAACATTACGTTTTTTAAATTTAATATTACAATATCAGAAAAGTGGGTGTCCGTATGACCACCACACGATAGAAGTGAAAACTTCTGATGATATTATTTTATTATCATGATACGTAACAATACACTCCTGACCTTGACTTGACCAGAACCGTATATACACGACTTAGTACATCACTGACCAGAACGTGACGGTTCAATTTCGTTCACTGTTCAATACGCCTAGAATAATTTTCAACTTAAATATTTAAAATATCGCTCGACTTTAGTAAGCGCTCTTCCGTGATGGCTCAGTGGTAGTATTAGAACAACACTTCAATCGACCTGGGTTCTAAGTCTATCATGAGTAGTAAATTTTTATCAAGCGAACCTTCGTAATGTAAATGAATAATACGAAATTAAAAAAAAAAATATGTAAAAAAACCACACTCAATATTATATTGCATATCGTTCCGCCCTGATAATAAAAAAAAACCTTGACAAATTATATACCTAAACCCTCCTAATGAATCACTTTATCTAACTGGTGAAAACCGCACGTAAATCCGTTCAGTGGTTTCGGAGTTTATCACGGACAGACAGACAGACAGACATACGTGGTAAAGGACTTTGTTATATACTATGTAGTGATAATTAATTAGAACTGAACGTAACAACAAAACTTGATAGTATAAACTCAAGTCATTACAGTGAAATCTTTTACCTTATATTGTAAAGTATTATAAACATTTATATTTTTTTTTTTTTTTTTATTGTAGCTCGGCAAAGTGACTGTACTGTGCCTGATGGTAAGCACAGTACAATCCAAAAACAATGGCGACCACCGAAAGACATACTATCTATCGCCGGTCGCCGCTGTCATGCCGGCCTGAAAGCGATCCAGTCAGGGACAGCCCCCCCCCCACGGTTGCTGGATATACACCGGCTGATCCCGGAACGCGACACGCCCAAACGTGTCACTATGGCGGGTGTTCCACCTGGTGTATGGTGGTCGCGATCCAGTCGGGTACAGACACCCTACCACCCCGGAATATATATAGAAAAATGTATATCTATTGTGTGTCTGTATGTTTCCTAATAAAAATAAATAACACAAACCTTCTTATATTCCCATATATTCATACTAAATATGTATTACTTAAGTCTATGTAGCGTTCTTCCCACAAGAAGGTATCCAGACGTTAATCACATTTAGGATAAGAAATTAATTAGTCAGTCTTAAATCGATTGTCCTAGGATTTTTTTATTCTGCAGACTCTTGATCCTCACCTTTTTCTTCTTTCTTTTAATCTATACACCTATAACTAATATTATAAAGAGGTAAAGTTTGTGAGTTTGTGACGTTCTAAGGGGTAATCTCAGCAATTACTGGTCCGATTTGAACAAATCTTTCAGTGTTATATAGCTCATTTATCGAGAAAGGCTACATGCTATATATCATCACTCTAAGACCAATAGGAGCGGAGCACCAATGAAGAATGTTTCAAAATCGGGGCTCTTTTCCCTCTTTAGAGCTTCCGCTGCATGTTACTGTTGGTAGTAGGTTGGTAGGGTGTCTGTACCCGACTGGATCGCGACCACCGTACACCAGGTGGAACACCCGCCATAGTGACACGTTTGGGCGTGTCGCGTTCCGGGATCAGCCGGTGTATATCCAGCAACCGGGGGGGGAGGGGTAGCTGTCCCTGACTGGGTCGCTTTCAGGCCGGCATGACAGCGGCGACCGGCGATGGATGGTCTATCTTTCGGTGGTCGCCATTGTTTTTGGATTGTACTGTGCTTACCATCAGGCACAGTGCAGTCACTTTGCCGAGCTGCGATAGAAAAAAAAAAAAAAAAAACTATCTGTTATATATTGTTATTAATACTAGACTTAACTTTACATCCTTATGGCATGTCCTAGGATTAAGACATAGGATAAACGGTCTCAAATCGACTTGTAATTTTTTTAAAGTGAGTCCCGAAGTTAACTACCTTGTTATCGGGCGTGAAGAACGTGTATTTGTTATTATTGTCGTGCAGAAAGAACAGTACATCTGTCAATACAATAACGAGTAGAGTTTGCATCTTGCTGCGGCCCTGCATCAGCGTTGCGACACCTTCAAACCTGCGGACCGAATGTCAATCTATAAACTAGTCAATAACCTACTACTAACTCCACCCGCATCGTTTATCATCCTAAAAAAACATAATTAATTCGATACGTTTCAAAATGAGCTAAATTCAATTTTAATCGGTCATGTGACAAGACGGTTGCAAAATATCTGTATGCAATGGAACGTTTTTGAATAATGAGATTGAATTGACTGAATGCTAATCAAAGTGCCTTGCATAGAAACCTTAAACCAGATTTTTAGCTAGAGACCGCTTCTACAGGCTTTTGTCATAAAATATTTTAAACATGTGTTCAATAAGGTTTAAAATTTTAGACACTGTTTAGTAGAACTCGTGTTGAACGCGTGTCTAATTTTTTTTTGTAACAATTTATACAGTTTATGGAGTAAAATGTGATAATACATACTTAAGCCCTCTGTTCCCTTGTAATATGTCGCTCTTCTTGAACTTGCTTCCTTTGAAATTGGCGAACGATTTCGCGTCGATACGATGATAGATCTCTAGTTTTCGGTCTTCGCGTTCTTTCGCGGCCACTTGATTGTCCACGTCCACTAAGATCTCCTGATAACAAATGCAGCAATCTTTTATGATCAAAATATTGATATTAACAAATTCTAAATACATATATTATATCACTGATATACTAAACAACATTAACAAATAAAGTTACATGTAAGACTAATCAAAAAATGTAACCCCCATTTATTTGCAATTTATTTTAATAGAACTGTAAGGAAATCGAAATATATATTTTCACCGTAGTTCAAATAAATAAAACTGTGGCATATGTTGATCTGACTTATTTGTCATTCAACTATTATATCTATGAAAATATGTAAATAGACACTAACTTATTATTATAGTGCACAATAACTAACAACAGCAAATGCATGACGGTACACAATAACGTACCATAACAGTACACAACAACATACCATAATGATGCACAATAACGTACCGCGAAGGTACATTGTAACACACCACTATAGTACACAATAACAGACTATGATAGTACACAATACCATACCATGACGGTAAGCAATAACTAATTATAACGTTGCACAAAGTATACCTTGATGGCACAAAATAACACACCATAACGGTATAGAATAACGTACCATTACGGTACACAGCAACATACCATGACGGTGCCCAATAACGAACCATGACGGTACACAAAAACTAATTATGACGTTGCACAAAGCATACCTTGATGGTACACAATACCACACCATAACGGTATACAATAACGTACCATTACGGTACACAGCAACATACCATGACGGTGCACAATAATAACGAACCATGACGGTACACAATAACTAATTATGACGTTGCACAAAGGATACGTTGATGGTACACAATAACACACCATAACGGTATACAATAACGTACCATTACGGTACACAGCAACATACCATGACGGTGCACAATAACGAACCATGACGGTACACAATAACTAATTATGACTTTGCACAAAGCATACGTTGATGGTACACAATAACACACCATAACGGTATACAATAACGTACAATTACGGTACACAGCAACATACCATGACGGTGCACAATAACGAACCATGACGGTACGCAATAACTAATTATGACTTTGCACAAAGCATACGTTGATGGTACACAATAACACACCATAACGGTATACAATAACGTACCATTACGGTACACAGCAACATACCATGACGGTGCACAATAACGAACCATGAC
Source organism: Antheraea yamamai (assembly GCA_036509395.1). Taxonomy (NCBI): domain Eukaryota; kingdom Metazoa; phylum Arthropoda; class Insecta; order Lepidoptera; family Saturniidae; genus Antheraea; species Antheraea yamamai. The sequence goes on from AP028451.1 coordinate 4,506,348, forward strand.
GGTACACAATAACTAATTATGACGTTGCACAAAGCATACGTTGATGGTACACAATAACACACCATAACGGTATACAATAACGTACAATTACGGTACACAGCAACATACCATGACGGTGCACAATAACGAACCATGACGGTACACAATAACTAATTATGACTTTGCACAAAGCATACGTTGATGGTACACAATAACACACCATAACGGTATACAATAACGTACCATTACGGTACACAGCAACATACCATGACGGTGCACAATAACGAACCATGACGGTACACAATAACTAATTATGACTTTGCACAAAGCATACGTTGATGGTACACAATAACACACCATAACGGTATACAATAACGTACCATTACGGTACACAGCAACATACCATGACGGTGCACAATAACGAACCATGACGGTACACAATAACTAATTATGACGTTGCACAAAGCATACGTTGATGGTACACAATAACACACCATAACGGTATACAATAACGTACCATTACGGTACACAGCAACATACCATGACGGTACACAATAACTTACCTTAACGCCGCACAGCGCTTTCTGCAGAAGTTCCCGCTCGTTGACATCGTCCCCGGCGGTCTTCAGCAGCGGCTCCAACAGCAACGGGTACTTCGTCAGCCTCTGCGCCACGAACAGCACGCATTCCGGCACACCCTGTATAATAACCTCTGTATTACTATTGCTAATAGCTACATATTATAAAACAAAGTCCTCTGCTACGCCTGTCTGTTTGTCTGTTCGCGGTAAACTCAAAACTAGTGAACGGATTTTCATACGGTTTTCACCAGTGAATAAAGTGAGTCATGAGAAAGGTTTTGGTATATAATTTGTCAGGATTTTTTTTATAATCAGGGCTGGACAGCGTCCGCCAGGTCATATATATAGGTAATATAGAAATAAAAAAAATGCTTGTGGAATTTAAAATACTAGGCGATATTATATCAATTGCATATAATGTGACGTTATATTCACAGTATTATAATATTCAAGTCGATCATGATGAAAACAAAGCAGATATGTAATCTTTTATAAAGGGTTCAGTAAAATTATAATGTGTTACCTTCTTCCTGAGTAGAGGGTTCTGTTGACATTTTCGTATAAACCTCGCAAGTCTAGGTTCCCTCGTGCAGCAGTCTTTGAACACCTCTACAGCATCACGGTGACGGGAGCAGAATTCGCCTAAAATAATGACGACATCATTAGTCAATGTCCTCACTATGCCTAGTCTTCAAATTAACATATTAACCTACATTTTATATCCTTGTCTATCTATATTTGCCGTTACATTTCAAAATGAGCTAAATTAAATTATAATCGGCTATATAACATGTTCAAATGTTGTAGTTCATTAAGGTTTTTAATTTCTTTTTTATGACCTTCATATTTTATACGTACAAAATTTTGAAAGTCTCGAAAAATAACGTAAAACATTAGAAATGGTTAAAATAGGGTTTAGCTTATTTTCAAATGTAACGACACATATATTTTTATGTTGAACATTAACGCATTTAACCGGGAAAAGAAAGAGAGAAGGTGAAAGACAGAAGAACGAAGAAACAAAATATTTTTTCACACAATATATCTAAAACACACATGGGAAGCAATTTAGTTAATGCAAACATATTCCTCTGTTTTATTTCTGGATAGTGCAAGTAGATCAAATATTGTTATGGGGCCATTAAATATTACGTAAGCACGAAAGGAGAGTTTTTGATTTGTTTATTTTGTTGATGACATAGGGGTGGGAATTTTTGATTTGCTTATTTTGTTGATGACATAGGGGTGGGAATTTTTGATTTGCTTATTTTGTTGATGACATAGGGGTGGGAATTTTTGATTTGCTTATTTTGTTGATGACCTGGGGGTGGGAGTTTTTGATTTGCTTATTTTGTTGATGACATAGGGGTGGGAGTTTTTGATTTGCTTATTTTGTTGATGACATAGGGGTGGGAGTTTTTGATTTGCTTATTTTGTTGATGACATAGGGGTGGGAGTTTTTGATTTGCTTATTTTGTTGATGACATAGGGGTGGGAGTTTTTGATTTGCTTATTTTTCTATGACATAGGGGTGGAAATTTTTGATTTGCTTATTTTGTTGATGACATAGGTGTGGGAGTTATTGAATTGCTTATTTTGTTATGACATAGGGGTAGGAATTTTTGATTTGCATATTTCGTTGATGACATAGGGGTTGGCGGGGGAGGGTCTGGAAGGTGATGACGTCAGCAATATTTATTATTCACTTTTTGGGTTTAATGTAGTATGTTGTCGTTACGTGTAAATGTTTACGTAAGAATGAGAGACAGTGGGGAGTAAGAGTTTTGCTTACTTTTGCTGAGGGTAGGTGCATCTGAAATTACAAAAATTCTGTTTGCGTAATACTTGAAAGATCTCTCTAATATATACAACCTATAACTATCAGTGTTATTTTCCTATAACATGTTATGATATTTTTTTATGTTCATTATATTAAAATGAATTGAAACCGGTTTAGTATTGGATACGGGAATATAAAATCATGATTTTATATCAATTAGTATATCAATGGTATAGTGTGCACAGTGCGAAGTGAAGGAAGGAGTAGTAGTGTGGTTGTTTGTGTACGCGGTTACCGTACGCCGCGTCGAGACGCCGTTGAGCGGTCAGATGTTAATTAATATATGAATAAGTATAGTGTAGATAGTGAGTAGTGCGACTGTGTGCGCGTGTGTCTGTGTATGTCCGTGTGTGAGTGTGTGTCTGGTTGTGTATGAGTGCGTGCGTGTCGCGGTGTTACCGTATGCGGCCTTGAGTCGTTGCTGTGCGGGCGGCGCGAACGTGTCCGCGAGTATGTCGGCGACGGAGGCGACGGCGGGCGCGGCGCGCTGCCGGGCCCGGAGCCGCGCGAGCAGCGCCGCGTGCAGCGCCCACAGCTCCTCCAGCCGCGGGAACATGCGCGACACCTGCGCGCTGCTCACACCCGCGCACCGAGTCATGCCCTCCGCGAACATCTGCACACACACACAACACACACTCAGACATGCCCTTCACGAACATCTATATCCTCATAACCAACGGCACTACCTTAGACATGCCCTTCACGAACATCTACACTCATACAACACACAACACCCCCTTAGACATACCTTCCACGAACATTTACACTCATACAACACACAACGCCCTTCTCTTATACATGCCCTTCCACGAACATTTACACTCATACACCACACCCCCTTCATACAACACACATACAACACACAACGCTCCCTTAGACATGCCTTCCACGAACATTTACACTCATACAACACACAACACTCCCTTAGACATGCCTTCCACGAACATTTACACTCATACAACACACAACGCTCCCTTATACATGCCCTTCACGAACATCTACACTCATACAACAAACAACACTCCCTTAGACATGCCTTCAACGAACATTTACACTCATACAACACACAACGCTCCCTTATACATACCCTTCACGAACATCTACACTCATACAACACACAACACTCCCTTAGACATGCCTTCCACGAACATTTACACTCATACAACACACAACGCTCCCTTATACATACCCTTCACGAACATCTACACTCATACAACACACAACACTCCCTTAGACATGCATTCCACGAATATCTGCACATATGTGTGTAGCAAGTGAAGCATTGTGATGCATACTCAGACATGCCCTCAGCGAACTTCTATACACATATAACACACAACACACTTTTAGACATGCCCTTCACGAACATCTACACTCATACAATACACAGCGCTCCCTTAGATATACCGTTCACGAATATCTACACCAAAAACCACAACCTATTACTTGAACCGACAACCTACAACACTTTCTTAAATATACTCCCGCGAACGTCTACACCAAGGGTACTCAAACTTAATATGCTAGTAAACCATCTCAATGTTTTTAAACTATGATGGCTCGACCTTCAAACGCTGCAAGTATGTGTCATGTAGAAATGTCATCTAGAAAAGTATAGGTAACTCCTGAGGAGGTTAATATGACCTACTTGCGAAACAAACAAAAATTTTAATTGTTTATTAATTACATTTTGTTTTAGTTATCTACTTGCTAACACAAAATACGTACATAGTTCTATATCGACAATTTTTTTTCGATTTTGACCCAAAAACCACTCAGTATTGACATTTTCAGCACCCATAGTCTACACCCATATAACCAACAAAATTCTCTTACACATACAGTCCATGCTAACTTTTTCATGGTGGTACAGCATTACTTCAATCCGCCTAGCTAACTACCGCCTTCGAATTAAAAATCTGTTGCTAAGCTCCTGTTGATGTGTTCCGACACTATAGGTTCAGCGTGTTTACCACGTATCCATTTACCATCAGATAACATTACGCTAAAACCGATAAAATATAGAAAAATAACGCTTTCAATATAATTACGCAGAACAAAGACATAAGTATTATATTATGTGTTATTCACTGCAGTTTGAAACACTTACTTCTTCCAAACCATAAACGAGTCGAAGCCTTTAATACTAATATATATACAGTATTTGTCTTGTCAGAGGGGACTCTGACAAGAAAAAAAAACTACAATAATATTGAAATTAAAAAAATAACCCCCCTTGAAAAACCGATAAAATATAGAAAAATAACACTCTCAATATAATTACGCAGAACAAAGACATAAGTATTATATTATGTGTTATTCACTGCAGTTTGAAACACTTACTTCTTCCAAACCATAAACGAGTCGAAGCCTTTAATACTAATATATATACAGTATTTGTCTTGTCAGAGGGGACTCTGATAAGAAAAAAAACTACAATAGTATTGAATTTAAAAAAAATAACCCCCCTTGAATTCCTTCCACCGAGCGATAGTTCATATGATCTTAATTTTTTTTTAAGTTATATGGACCAAATTATGTATGAAAATCCATCTATTTTTAATAATCACTTAATTAAATTATTTATTACCTTTTGCATGAGCCGTATCGTGAGACAATGGTGTTTCTCAGTCAATATTAACTCGTAAATATGTTCTTGCCTTTTCGTCTCTCTGTCACCTAAAGACCTGTGGAAATCAATACACCAACATCATTACATAGTATAAAACAGAGTCCCCTACCGCGTCTGTCTGTCTGTGTGTTCGCGATAAACTCAAAAACTACTAAACGGATTTTCAAACGGTTTTCACCAGTGGATTAAGTGATTAATGAGGAACGTTTTGGTATATAACTTGTCAAGGATTTTTTTTATAATCAGGACGGGACAATGTCTTCCCAGCCCGCTAGTTTTTATTTAAATTATTCTAATTACCAATAACTCAGTGATAAGTTAACCGTATGATTGTTATATGTTCGAATTTTACCAACAACCTGTCGTCTAGATGAAGATAAATAAATGTGACATCAAAAAATGGTTTTCTGAAAAAATATATCATGCAATATTTATGTACCCTACCTACCTAGTCTTGCACTGTCATTGACCAATCAATATCTCAATCAGTATATCATGTTCGACATCTGAAATCGATGTACATATTTTTTTAAATGCCAATGGCGTTGTAAAATTTTTCTAAAGTTATAATTTGGAAAAAAATTCAAAACCAAAAGAGAAATGTTTGCTCTCTTAAGGGATAAAACCCTGCCTTAACCTTTATTACATTTGGCACTCGATATATTCCCTATTCGATTTTGAGAACTACCTCGAGATCCAAGGAACAATCCTATTGAAATAGAATTTCCTTAAAAATATCCGTATTCCAACATATTCCATTGAATAAATTTAATTATTTAATGAAAAGAAGCGAAAACGGTAACTGCGAAGTTTGCCATCAAGAAGAAGATGTGTATCACATTCTAATGGAATGTATCCGTAACGATTTTCAAAGAAGACAAATATTTAAGCATACTTATAATATAGGCGTTTGTAATCAAATATTGTCACGTCCATCATCGGAAGAAGCCAAATTAATCTATAATATGGTGGACGTCGGTTTAAGGGCAAGAAAGTGATTGTAATATTCTGTTTTTCAATTTAGATTTATAATAGTATTTTGTAAGAGATTATTATATTTATAAGTTATTTTGTAAGTGGTTATTGCATGTAGTATGGACGAGGGTGGCATGTTCTCTTTGAACAAACCCTCCATAAAAAAAAGAGAATAAAAAAAAAATTAAAAATAAATAAAAGTAATTTCCCAAATCGGTTTATAAATTACGAAGTCTGAAGTTCGTTTGTTTATTGCGCTTTTACACCTTAATTATGACACCAAATCTCATGAAATTTTGAATACACGTTACCAGGAGTATAGAAAAGGGCACAGAATACTTTTCATCGAGAAAAATTCTTATGAAGGAGATAAAAGATCATTCGCTACTTTAACGCGAGCGATGACGCGGGCAAAATCCAATCTTAATATATAAAAATCCAATGTCATAATGTTTGTCCACAATGAACTCCAAAACTACTTAACCGATCTTCATAAAACATTGGCATTTACGTATAATTTGGTCCAACTTGAGAGATAAGATAATTTATATTTCGATTAATGTACTCAATATTTTTTTACTACAGATTAAACGCTTGTCAATGTTGATTATTATTATTCATTGTAAGTTTCATCAGTTTCGAACAGGTGGCGCTTTAAATTAGTTTCTTGACAGAGAATTGTAGGACCGACTGTAATAGAAATTTCATAAATGGCGCCACGTTCTCAATTTATAAAATAGTCATAATTTCAACATGTAATAACTGAGTCACAGCAACGGTTTACTATAACCAACATTTTAAATAACTACAGCTAGTATATTGCGTCAGTGATATTAATGTATTTTTTTTTTTTTATCATAGGTGGCAAACGAACAGGTGGGTCACCTGATGTAAGTGATCACCACCGTCCATAGACACTTGCAACACCAGGGGAGTCGCAAGTGCGATGCCAGCCTGTGTTGGGGGGGGGAGGGGGAGGGAGGGAAAGGGAAAGGGAGGGGAGGGGGTTTCCCCCCCCCCCCAAACCCACAACCCCTCCTCCCCCCTGGGGGGGGTCCCCCGGGCGGGCCGCCCTTTATCTGAAACCAGTAATAGTTTCGCGTGGCTCTCCCCCCCCTTTTAATTAAAAATATACTTGGCGAGTCCTTTGGGTGCACCCGCGGCCCACGTGTCCGGCTCGGCAGCCCCCAGCCCCAACAGGATGGCCTCCTCCCCCAGCTGGTCTGAGGTCAGGTACACCTCCGGCCACTCCGTCACGCCGGCATCGTCTGAAGCACTAATAATAAAAAAAACAAATTTTTCAGACTAACTGTAAGACATTTCCAATGGGGAATTCACACACATCTCATTCATGATTACATAGTATGAAACAAAGTCCTCTGCCACGTCTGTCTGTCTTTCTGTTCGCGATAAACTTAAAATCTACTCAACGGTTTTCATGCAGTTTTCAGCAGTAGATAGAGTGACTCATGAGGATGGTTTAGGCATATCATTTGTCAAAGTTTCGTTTATTATCAAGGCAGGATAACGTCCGCCGGGCCCGCTAGTTTAAAATATAATAAGAATGTAAATTTAACGTGTCTGTACTTTAAATTTTTGTATAAAAACATTGTTGCAAGTGTCTAGTAAAAAGTAATAAAATACTTTTCAAGCAATTTTTATATGTCTTTCTCTCTGATCGTATGAACACGCATCCATCCATGATAAATGATATTCTTCCATGATAGAACCTTATTATATCTTCGAGTAACATTTAGTCTTTGTTTCATTAAAATTGGTTCGTTCTATCAAAAGTTATTGTACTTTTAATGACGACGCGACTTAAGTACGAGAGAGAAGTAGATAAGTAAATGGACTTAATACATTCAGATGACTTTATTAATTCCTGTTTTTTTTTACAAGAGGTTTTATGCGGATGAAGTCTCTGGCACAGCTAGCATAAAATAAAAATCTAACACAAAATTAAAAAAAAAATAGGAGAGACAGATACAGATTTGTTAGTATATATAATTTTATCCAACATAGTTAACTCACTTGCTCTGATCGTGTTTGTGGTCGGATCCATCCTTATCATCGTTGTATATGTGACCCGTGCTGAAAATAAAACATTACTATTGAATCCTACAACTATCATAATATTTTTGTAATATGGCAACACTGTTGAAAAGTTTAAATATTCCCTTGTTATTCTCTCGTATACACATTTATTTAACAAAAATCCAAAATTGACGAAACCAGAATACGTCTTTGTACAGAGGCCCCATAGAAATTATAAAAATCAGTGTTTTCACTTAATTCGAGATAAACGTAGATGCGGCATATCATTTTTTTATAGTCTTTTACCTGTAAATGACTTAATAAAGTATGCGTAATAACAGTAATCAATCAACGAAAATCTATTATCCAGTGTTGCCACATACATTGCATATTCAAAGGTATGAAGAGATAGAAACAGGGGCATAAAACGTCCGACATAAACAAATGATTAACGATACATTTGATTCACATTATCATCACTTCTGATTCAAATGATTCATATTTCACTATAAATACATAAATTTAATCAGCGAAGCTTAAATGATAATAACAAGCGATCAAATCTTTCACGTATACGATAAATTAACAAACGACACGCATGCAAATTTTGAATATAGAACATAAAATAAAAAAAAAACGAGTTATAAATTAAAAAAAAAAACAAGGAACTGTCTATTCAAGGCCCTAAATAAAACGACGAGTACGCTATCTATGATTCCTTACTAACGTGATACTTAAACCTAAGTTCTTCACAAGACACGTTTGTTGTATGTGAATACGATACTGTACAGACCTCGTCAATCTTATTGGCCGGTCTCAATATAGCCGTCAATGCGAGACAAAGTTTAATATAATGAAGAGTTTAATACAAAGTCAAAATATTATTATAACAATCTAAAGTTAGCATTAATTTATCGCCAAGTTGTCTCAATGTTATACTTATAATATATAATGCGTATTTGTACATTTTGTGTTCTGCGCAATAAGTTGGTATATTCTTCGTAGCGTAAGCCTCTTGATGGTTTCTTACAAGGTGTTAATAGATTCATCTAACCTTATAATATAAGTATGACGAAATTTTATCAAAAAGAGAGATTTGCTGTTGTTTTTTTTAAGTTATACTTCTTTTGGTACGTTATGAGAGTGATTTTTTTAGCTTGAAACGGATGTTGGGCGCGCCTATGAACACACTATGAAGTTGACAAATAAATAAAAAAAATTATATAAAAAAAAATATTATATCTTTATATATAAATTTCTTCTGTACGTGTGTATGTCATTCAACTCCTCCTAAACGGCTGAACCGATTTTGATGAAATTTTGTGTGCGTGTTCCAGTGGTTCCGAGAATGGTTTAGAGTCACAATTGAACCCGGTAGGTGGCGCTGGGGTCGACTTTTAGGATTTGTTTTTATTATTTAGGCGGGACAACGCCAGACGTGTCCGCTAGTGTAAGTATAATTTTGTACAATTTACGCATCTTATTAATTAAAAATTGTTATTCATGGGATTCAATTTTGTGGTTTGAAGTATTGACTCGGACCAATGTGATTATGTTTATATATGCTCACCAAAGAAGTATATATTCTTATGTACGAATACAAGTATGCACACAATATGTTTTTAGTTTTTTTTAGGATTAAAGTATACTTTGATTTAGTAATAATTCTACATTCCAATGTCAATAAAACTTTATAATACCTTTACTACAACAAACCTTGAATAGACTAATCACAGATAACTTACAGAAAGCTAAAAATAATTAACAGTTAAAAGAAACTCATCGTAAACGCCAACAAATTACTACGACGACAGTATTCTCGAGAGAAATCTCAAACTACCTTCATAATAGATAGAAAGATACACAAGTAAGGCGTTGTGGTTATGAGTCGAGAACGATCTAGAAGAGTTAATTATGTTTAATGTGATGACCAGGCGACGTTATAATGCTCCCGAGAAATCGTATAGTAACATAATATTTTACAGTTAGTTAAAATATAGAATTGCTAAATTAACCAAAATTAAACAATATAGACTGAATTGAAATTTAAAAAAAAATACTTAGATTCTCTGCCAAGACATTCTTTTTGTTTTTTTTTAATACTTTCTAGATTTTATTATCTTGTGACCACATCTCACGTGATCTTAAATGACGAAGTGGTCTAAGAAGGTAAATATGCTAAATATAGGACGGGAACTGGTTCTCAAGTGCAGCAGCCGGAAGACACATATAGGTACTTGGCAAAAGATATTCGATTTGAGTGTCATAGCTAGCCAGTTAAGCTTAGAACAAGCCCTACAACCATGCTATGCTTACATCACGATTCCTTCAGTCATGTTCGCAATTTTTTCTATAAATTACTTCTTATATAAATTCGACCGTCATTTTTATGTATAAATGATTCCATATAGTCGACAAACTTTCATACGACTGACATTATTTCTAAAACTTTTACAGTAAAAAAAAAATAAAAACTTAAATTAAATTACCTAGATGAGAAAATATACAATAAAAAAAGTCTTCAAAACGATTACGAGTTATCGATGGAACGTTGATATTGAAAGATTGACAAAAAAGTTGGAACAAACGATACAGAGACAAGTTATATAACACAATAGGAATGAGTGTACTGTTACTCCCATACCTGCGTGACGTAGCTTCGGACTACTTGTAGCACTGAGATTACCAAAAAAATCCGTCCGATAAAAGCGTACATCAAATACTCCCACACATATCATTCGTGTACTCCCAAATTAGAGTCCCTTAAACTCCTTTGGTGTGCGTAAAAATCGTCACGCAATCCAATAGTCCGTAACGCATGACGACAATATGTTTTATTTATTGCAACCGTTGAGAAATTTCTCCTCGATTTAACGTAGATATGGGAGTAACATATGAGTGTGTTATGTATGATGGAGATAGTAAGAAAGGCGACGCGAACTGTCAGTCAGCATTCCCGTTAACTTACTGGACGCCGAGCTTTGTGGCGACGCGTCGCCACGGCGAGTAACAGCCCGTCGACGGCTTCTTGCTGCGCGGGCAACGGCGAACAACACACCAGTACGTACATAACGCGCCTCGGTACTACTACTCATTTTATATAACGTGTATGCGACTCGGAACTATCGAGATGGTTTTATTTAGATATAATTGACTAACCGACTCGGTTACGAGTTTCTGTGGCTCAGTTATTGAAAAAGAAATTCAAAATTAAAACGTGGCGCCGTCTATGACATATTTATAACAGTCGGTCTTACAGTTTCCTTTCAACAAACTAATTTAAAGCGCCATCTGTTCGAGACTGATAAAACTTACAATTAATAACAATAATCAACATTTATAATTATTTCATTCGTAATTAAAAGATATTGAGGACATTAATCAATATATAAATTATCCTATCTCTCGAGTTGGACCAAAATAATACATAAATGGCAATGTTTCATGAAGGTCGGTTTAGTAGTTTCGGAGTTCATAGTGGACAAACATCATGACACTAGATTTTTATATGTTAAGATACACAAAGCTTTATTAAATTAATAACTATGGAAAAAATAAAGAGTACATGTATCCTGGGAACGTATTTACACCAAGGTTATGGCCATGACCCGAGGCGACAAGTAATGTTTACGGCGCAAAAAAAGAGAACGAGGCTTGCTATTCGAGCTATCTTTTCTTTAAATGTTTGATATAGATTTCGACGTTTCTTTTAACTAACAAATAAACATGACCCCGAGAAGCTAAGAAGGGTACCGAATCATAAAATAGAGGAATGATTAGCCGAGAAAATTAACTTTCATACAAAGTTTATTCAAATCAGTTCGACCAATTAAGTGTGAACAATGATTACACATCCATAATGTCTATGAAGTACATTTGATAGTCGAATTTTAAATCGAATTTCGTTCGTCTGCAAAAAAATTATAAAGAATATTTTTTTTTCAATCTACGAGTTAAGAGTTTTATATAAATAAACCAACAATTTTTAAATAAAAACAAATCTCTTCAAGAGTAAACTTTAGAAACACTAATTAAAAAATACGAGTACATCATTGAGTTTCCAACGATATACTAATCTCAGATCATTAAAAAAAAATTCTGATACCGTCAATTATTTCATAACATCCGTTCAACCGAACTAACAAGAAATTTAGAGTAAACAAAAAAAAAACTAAACAGTGGTTAAAACGCCTCAAAACCGAAACGATTCATTTAAAAATACCATCTCAATAGTTACCACAATCGAACGACTACTTCCAGAACAATCCGTCCCAAAAGAAAAATAAAAAGGAAACATAGCACAGTAGAAATTATCATAGCATAGTTACACAGCGAATCGTTAACAAAACCGAAGTAACGTAACAACTTAAACGAACCGAAGAAAACGTAAAAGCAGTGTTTACAAAGCAAGTAAGAGTGTTAAATATTTGAAAATAATATTATTACAAAAAAAACCCGGACAGAATAACATACTTGTGTATCCTCTCGTAAACAAAATCTTAATAACACTAATTATTATTTAATTTCCAATTTTCTTGTATACACGGAATCGTCTGAGGTTAAATCGATATTATTTTTTATTTGGACCAGATAAGATTATAATTTCAAGTGCAAAGATTTTCAACGCAAATAGGGACGAAAATAGGTATATGACCAAAGGATAAAAGTGAAAGATGTTATATAGCTAGAGAGAGATAGGTGACAAGATAATAGTCGCTGTCGTTTTAGTTTTTGTTTGCGGCTAGCGTATGTAAAACTCACAGAAGGTTGAAGGTTCACCTGACTTGTACGCACTGTTTTTTATTTATATGTGATATTACCCATATACTTAGAAGAATAACATTTGAAATTCTTGCAAAAACTTCTTGTCTAGTTTTGAAATGATAAGATTTTATAGTCACCTTATTTAAAATATCGATATTCTCTGCATTAAAAAGTTATATACGATAGGGTTGTAAACATTTTAAAGTAATAACATGTTGATTTTTGTTCGATAATTTATAATGAACAAACATTTAATTTCGCTCAATGCGTTAGGTCATCAAAATACAATTCAATATTTGAATAACATATTCATAATTCAAATTCATTGTCATGTAAACAGAACCACCAATCACGACGCTTGACGTCACAGCTTCCGAAACATAGTTCTGACATTTACGCTGGAATATTTATTTCAAAGAGAAGAGTGTTAAAATAGTGTGACGTCATCTAAATCCATTGACGTTTTATTGGGCATATTTAAAAATAATATTGAAAACATGTCTTTAAGGAGAAAATATTATTTCGTGTCTACATACCCATTTCCTGAATATCAAAGTACCAAAATTCTGCATAAGTAGATGAAAATATATACGTACTATGTATTATTACAATTATTTACCAATTTAACCTCAAAACCGGTATACGTTCGCACGCAAATTAAACACAAAATGCATTAGCGTAGAACTGCGTCGTTATTTAATCCCAAGTCAAAGTGCCTTATCGCCTTTTTCATTCAATGTAGCATTAATAAAGCCGCAAAACATATATGCCATTTAAAAATGTTTAGTGTTAATACGTTTATGGCATGTGTATAGGGTTGCCACGTTTTACTTGATAAAATAAAGTATTCGTTTTTAGAATACAAGAAATATTAATGAACATTAAAATTTAATTCCTTTTTTTTATGTTTAATTAAAATTTTATAGACTGTCCTTAATAGTTAAAAATCGGCTAATATTCAGAATAAAGACAGTTCTGTTAAATCACCGAGTCGATACGTTATACTCAAAATTACTATGTTGTTTTGAGTTTAATGATTTATGTTAAACTAGCTAAAGGTTCGTAGGTGGTAGAGCCACGCTGAAGCTATTACTGGTTTCAGCATGAATGGGTCGGCTCGCCCGCGGTACTACCACGTGACGTGACATTGCTTGCATTGTTGCGTTCGTATGGTCAGTGAGAGTGCCGGAAGACCACTTCCCCTCCCCCCACCCCACTCCCTAAACACAGGCTAGCAATGCACTTGCGATGCAATGCAATGCGACTCCCCTGGTATTGCAAATGTCTATGGACGGTGATGATCACTTAACATCAGGTGACCCACCTGTTCGTTTGCCTCCTTAAATATATATACAAAAAGGACCCAAGACTTCTGTTTACATTACGACCATGTATTTAAATATAGCATCTGAACAATAGAACGTCGATCTGTCAATATTTTTAAAAATCTTCTATGTTCTGTCTCACTCACTCACTTCTTTATATAAAGAATTTTTGACACAATTTTTTCCCTTTTCCATCAAATCTTTCAATCATGTTCTTTCATACAATCTTTCTCGTGACAATTACACACATTACACACGCGACAAAAAAAGCCGAGGCACTCATAAGGATTGCCGATAGAAGTGAAAACTAAATAGAATTTAAACTGTGTTAAACTCTTTTTAATTTTTATATTAATTATAGTGTGAATTACGTCATAATTACTCTTTGTCCCTCCTTCATATTTATTGGCGCTCAGAGTAATAATTATATACTATTTTATACAGTTCATTAATTCATCAAATATATGTACAACCTTATTAAAAATTATAAATATTAGATGTACACAGGCTCTTATACTACGTGTCTGACACGAGTCGCGCAAGCGCAATACCTCGATCACGATTACTAGCATGTCATGACGCGAAATTATATATATCGCCTGCCAAACAAATACCGCTCAACGCGCCCAAAGAAGACGATTGATTTTCATTTATATCTTTATATATAAATTTCTTCTGTACGTGTCTACGTCACTGAACTCCTCCGAAACGGTTGGACCGATTTTGATGAAATTTTGTGTGCGTGTTCCAGTGAATCCGAGAATGTTTTAGATTCACAACTGGACCCGGTAGGTGGCGATGCGGTTGAATTTTAGATAAAAAAAAATATTATCAAGGCAGGACAACGTCCGCCCGCCCCGCTAGTAGATATATAAATCATATAAAGATGAAACCGAATGTAATAAAAATATAAAGTATGCAACCTAATTTCTCAAAGTAACATACAATATTTTATTACAAAGTATAAGTGGCAACCCTATGTGTATAGTTTATCGAATCTTTAATCAACAACGGTGACCATGATTAACAGTACAGATTAAGAAATCAACGACATACACTTTCGTCATATCTTGTGGACATTCTATTACTGTTAAGAAAAAAGTAATCCTTTGTGTGCATTATGAAAGTTGTACATAAGTATTTTAGTTTGTAACTTATCCAATGATATTTCTCAGAATATGTATATATATATGTATTTATTATTGTAGATATTTCCTTATATCTATCTACATTTATATAGAGCATAAAGGTATATAATATTGTTAGATGTATTTTCACGATTTTTGTTGTAATGACAAATTGTTATTCTTATTTTTTTTTAAATTCTGTGACGTCATTAAGCAGTAGTCGACTCACCTATTCGTTTGCGACTGCCCCGAGACTGAACTCCTCTTGCTGCCTTTCCCACTGTTTGCGCTTAATGATTTACCGACGGAGGTCTGTAAATTATACAAAATTGATTAAAAATATTTATGTGGATACATATATATTAGCTGTAGGTTTTTTTTTAATATAATTCCTTAAAATATCGATAGAGTATATTATATGTACTTCCAGTGTATAAAATTTCATAAAAACTTGTAAGCTGTTCTCGTGTTAAATTAAGCGGTTCGCGTCACCGATTTTGTCAACATGCTCGTGACGTATTATGGTTGCGTCACACTAGCGACGCGTTGTATAGCGGTCTGTGTACATTGTTACATTGATATTTTGTATAGAGCTTGTGCAACTTACCATATATAGTTAATAAACTGTATAAAAATGTACATAATTATTGTTCCGAGTGCTAATAGTTAATTCGAACTATAGTTGATTGCAAAATTAGAAAAAAAAACACGGCTACTGCATCGTTTGAATTTTCACTACTGTCGGCAGACCTTATGACTCGACTTTTTTTTCCAAAAAAAAAAAAAAAATCATTCCCTATCGTGACCATTCAACTATAATCAATTCACTTATTGCATAAATAATAAAGAACCACATAAAATATACGATAGTCAGGATAATACATACCTTGGATGACTTCGGTTTGATACACTCGAGTATGTAGTCCTTACAGACGTTCTGATGTACCGTCAGAGTACAATCTGTAATATAACGTTATAATCATTATTAAGTACTAAACAGTCATTTACTCCAACTGTTATTGTACGAGCAGTCATATACCTATTTATTGCGATAAGCATTTTATAAAGTAGGGATTGTCTATTGGTGGAAATTCGTCTGTAATTGTTTTTGAAGTGGAACTTCTAATGCGACTTCCAACAAGGTTGCGTTAAACGTTTAACGCTACCATGGAGGGGGTATGAAAGCACTGTTGCGTTAAACGTTCAACGCTCGTGGGGAGGGGGAATAGAAAGAGACAGAGCGAGAAAAATAATCAAACATTTCGTATCTCACTTTAGTTATCATAATCCCATTGTAAATGTTATAGATTTGGATATTTCTCCACTCGAAAATGATAATTAAAAGATGAGATCAATTGTGAATTGTAAGCAATGTTTATAAAGTTGTTCTTAAAGAAACAATATGATTTCACTAAAAATCAATTTCTACCCCTTCCTTATTTCATTTCCACATTACGAAGTTTCACTTCTTCCGCGCGGAGGGACTCCACGCACTATTTTTTATAATTATTTTTTAAGTACTCTGCGTTTATCCTAATCGGTGCCTTTCACTATACGATATACTTGATCGCATTTTAAATCGAAAGTAATTAACAGACCGGGCTTAAAAATTGAGGAATAGATAGAAGTTTAATTAAAAAAAAAACGAAGAATACATTTATTTTTTTGAATTCGACTTAAAATTTAAAAACATCAAAAAAAATAAATCCTAACATTTTGTTTATTTTTTCTATGA
This sequence comes from Antheraea yamamai, assembly GCA_036509395.1. Taxonomy (NCBI): domain Eukaryota; kingdom Metazoa; phylum Arthropoda; class Insecta; order Lepidoptera; family Saturniidae; genus Antheraea; species Antheraea yamamai. Next base: position 4,523,343 of record AP028451.1, read on the forward strand.
AGGCCAATTAATATCAAAAAAATAAAAAAAAAAGCAAAATTTGACCATTCTTAAGAAAGTTATGTCCAAAGGTATAAATCTTTCAAAATTCGATACATCTTGAACGAGTAGTCAAAAAGTTCTCAAATTTTACCAGGTCGGCTATTTTGAGAGATAATAAAATACACCACAAAACTGGGGATATAAAGAGAAAACTCCGATTTGGCGTGGTAAGACCCATATATCACTACATATAATAAAACAAAGTCTTCTGCCACGACTGTCTGTCTGTTCACGATAAGTACAGAAACTACTAAACGGTAGAACAAAAACTTTTCACCGGTATATAAAGTGATTCGTGAGGTTTAGGTATGTAATTTGTCAAGGTTATTTATTATCAGGACGGGACAATGTCCGCTGAATTTGCTAGTATCGTGTAAACTAGCGAGCACGGCGGACGTTGTCCCGCCCTGATAATAAAAAATACCTTGAAGTTAGACATATGCTGTCGCTGATTTTTTTGTGGGCGTTGTCAAGCCCTACAACTTCTCTCTAGAACACAATCATATCTCTCTATCTCTCATTGTTAAGGCAGAGATCGTAAGAAACGTTTACGTTCGACCGTTTTTTCTCCGACTTACTTTGCAAATCCGACTACCACAAAAAAAGTCTTTTATTTTTCGGGTTATTATATAGCCTATGACACTCACAGATAACGTGGCTTTCTATTGGTAAAGGAATTTTCAAAATCGGTTTAGTAGATCCAGAGATTACCCCCTACAACGTCACAAACTCACAAACTTTATCTCTTTATAATATTATTAGTATAGATTAGTCATCTTTTATCGATACTCACTATCGCAGTAGAGTGACGGGATATCGACAAGTGTACGTCCGCACCAGTCGCAGTCCCCGCTGCTGCCGGCCGCCGCCCACACGTGGACAGCCTTGCGAGACTTGTCCTGGAACGCGTACGTATTTATAGTAGCGGCACGCTATAATGGCCGTTTTGATGTTTGTCCGCACATGACGTTTCGTGTAAATTAATAACCACGTTTGAAAGAGCAAATGCTATTCTTTATTGTAAATATTGAGATGTGCAGTCGGTCCTAAAATTTATCGAATGTATAATTTTAGTATACAAAATCAATTTAGTATACTGATTTCTATCTATATAATATGGTTCCGCAAACAAATCTTCTCACGTTTCTAGTAACAAAAAACAGCGCTGTTTGACAGAATCCTTAATGGAGAATTATTATTAGTATACTTATTTCCAACACAACTTGTCATTTATATTTCCCAACGTTTGAAATTATATATTTATGCCCTATATATGGCTACTCTATTCCGGCAAACTCGTATCAATGTTTTATGCAAAGCAAAGCAGCATTTTATATTTTTATAATATATCATACTAGCCTCTGCCCGTGACTTCGTTCGCGTGGAAAAGTTACTTTAAGCTAACACGCAGCGAAAGCTTTCAAGAAGAAAATAAAAACGAATTTAAAACATTTTTCATTGGTGCTCCGCTCCTATTGGTCTTAGCGTAATAATATATGGCCTATAACCTGTCTCGACAAATGAGCTATATAGCACTGAAACAATTTTTCAAATAAGACCAGTAAATGCTGAGATTACCCCCTACAACGTCACAAATTCACAAACTTTACCTCTTTATTATATTAGTATAGATATAGATTTTTGTGGAAAATAAATGGACGTTGACATCACTATTGTAATATGTCAAAACGGCTATCATAACGTGCCGCTATTATAATAGATGTCGTCCTGAACCTAAACATCTGCAGGTCCTACTCTAAATTTAGCGACATCCTCAGTTCACATTAATCTATATTGTTATCAAAAACGAAATCTCTAGTTCCACACTCTATTGGAATAATCCAATCGCTTCAATTGTACGCGTATTGGAATCGATTGTGAGGTCGAATTACTCGATATAATTCGTCGACGAATAATTCATAAATTTGCTAAATATAATAAAAGATTGCAATTCTGATTGATGTTCTCCGATTCGTAATCGATCTGGTCACAATTATCGACTCGATAAAAAACATCGATATCAATCTGATAATGTTAATTAGGCTAATGTTTAAAAATAAAAATACCTTTTTCTTCCTGAAGAACAGACTGCCCCGTTTACGTCGTTTCTCGGCGTGATGGTCGAATGCAGCTCTGTTATAAATAAAAAACGTAATCGATTAAAATTCTTTCATAATCGATTCTTTTAATAACATTTTTATTATAGTTTTTTATGTTTTGGTAAATTTCACGAGTCTTTGCTTTTACAATCATGCAAAAGTAACAAAATTAAAATCCTATCGAAAACATACGAACACATTAAGCAAAGCATGTGCGCTATAGCATGCTGAAATAAAAGTGCTGGAAACTTCGAAAATCATACACGATATTGTGATACTCACTGACGTCTCGATTATTTATTCTAGAAGGGTGTAACTTAATCTGGTCGGTGTCACGTTAAAATGGTCCTTACGGTGGTTGTGTTAAGGTCGTAAACTCACTGTTCGAGGAAGGCGAGCCGCTGTAGGCACAGCTGGTCCGGGTGCATGTTGTTCCTGCGGCCGGGTAGTTGCGGTGTCGCGCCGACGGTTGCGGCGGACGCGTCCTCCTCGTCGCTTTCCGTCTCGCTCGCACCGCCGCCCGACATGCTAACACCGAGCGGGACAACGTACAACGACGATACGACTATCATAACGTTTCGTTTCGTGATACCGATTTCATCATCACATCGGCCCTTTACGAGTTTTTTTAACGGGATCTTGGAATGTCACGTTTTTTTTAACTTTATTTTTGGCAACTAATGTTTCACATTATTACTGCTATTGTCGAGTAGTTAATAATATTACAAGTGTCTTGTGATTATTTCAATGTTCCAACAAGTTGGTGGCTCCCTTGTTAGAACTTTCCAGGGAATGTGGAACTGTGGCATCTCGGAATTCATGCCCCATGGTATTATTTTCCATTCACTTCACTTGAAATGCATAATAACCGTAAACACCATAGAGTAACAAACCTGCGCGTAGTTAATAGAGAGTGCACAATCGGTTTTTAGTATGAGAACCGTGCGATCCGTTTTCGCGGGTGTGAGGAGGGACGTGGGGGTAACGCGGGGTAACGGCCATTGTTTCTATAGTGATGTGCATTACAAACTTGTACGGACACTGTATCGATATGTTAATTATGATAAAAAAAGTTCGATAAAAATGTATTCAATTTATTTATTGTAACAATAGCATCTTAATTACTAAAATACAATAAAAATATATTTAGTTAAATATTATAACACAAAATTTTGTAACCCTTAAATAAAATAAGATTATTATAAACTCGACTCTTCGAATTTACTTTATCTTTACTACTTTTAAAAATGTAATAGAGTGTGATGTTTAAATATATTTTAACTAGCTGTACCCGCGACTTTGGATATCTTTGGATAGCAGTGTTTCACTGCAAAGAGCTTATTAAATTATTTAAGTATATAAGTACATAAGGTATATAGAATTAATATTGCTTATAAAATAAAAAATCAATTTATAGATACTCGATACAATCCGAATAGACACAACACTACAGCGTCTTAGACATATGGCGCGCTGCCATGACAGTTTGGTTTAGTTTAATATTTTATTTCACAAAGAAACTTAATTCAATCAATACTTACACATGAAAAGAGATACTACTAGATTTTAGGTTTTTCTTTCTGTAATGTTTTTTACAATTATTCACTGCACAATTAGACATATTTACTGCGTATAATAATATTTTTGCGGAGACATTCACTGTCAGAACTACGCGAACAGACTGATCGTGCTTACGGGAGTCGGGAAGGACATACATGAAAAATTCATGTATGAGTGGTAAGGCAGGCACGACGCTTATGCGACTTCTATTGTAAATGGAAGCGGATTCATAATTCTATGGTAAACACCGTCAATTTTACAAAATATCGAGTGAAATAAAACAAGATTATGAATCATTACATAGTATAAAACAAAGTCCCCTGCCGCGTCTGTCTGTCTGTCTGTTCGCGATAAACTCAAAAACTACTGAACGGATGTTCATGCGGTTTTCATCAGTGGGTACAGCGATTTATGAGGAACGTTTTGGTATATGATTTCTCAAAGATTTTTATATAATCAGGGCGGGACAACGTCAGCCTGACCCACTAGTTATATTATATTTTATTCATAACCTTGTGTTATTTGACTTCTATATTTTGTAATATTGGTGGTGTTTTACGTGTATATAGTTTGGCTATTGCATACGAGTGAAGTAAACGGGAGCAAGGATTCTGACTTCCCAAAAAAAATCCTTAGAAATTTCTAACAAGAGGGTCACCATCTTGTTAGAGCATTGGAATGATAACAAGAAACTTGTAATATAATGTACCTACTCGACAATGGCAGTAATAATCTACTAGAAGATTGGTTGCCAAAAATAAGAGACCATTTACAGGCTCATAGACTCTTCTCGAAAGAAAGTATGGGTATAATCACTAAATCCATACTTCTATATTTTCTCACATACAGTGGTACTACAAGAACATTTCTCAGGTTCAGGTTTCCTCACGATGTTTTCCTTCACCGTCATCTGATAATGTTACCAAATTAAATTAGTAAATGTACACGAATTCCGAAAAATTCGTTGGTATATGTCGTAATTCGAACTTTCGAACATCGAATTGACATTCCACAGTTGAAACAACTCGACTATCGCGGCTTAATGATCGCTTCATATATCGATTTACCGTTTACTAATAATCGATAACGATACGTATAAGTAAGTATCTAAGCCATTTAGATACATGTATCGATATTTTTTTGGCACTATGGCGTTTACAGTTTTTTTTTTGTTATGCGAAGTTCTTATCATTGAAATGATTATTGGATATTCGTAACAGAAGAAAAACAAAGTTTTATATATTTTTTCAACGAAACATCATGATATTCTCGACGCGTTTGTTGCAACAAAAAAAGATCAGTTCATAATAACGAACCGATTAAGTGCTTAATATTTAAAAAAAAATTGTAGCGAAGCAAACGGTGCGAATAAAAACATCGACTCCAAACATGCAGACAAATGTTACAATAATCGTATTTATTTGACTTCCTTCATTTATTTCAGCAGTCGTTCAGTTTATCGACTCTTTTAATTTTACAAATACCCGGAGTTAGAAATAAATGAAGGACAAAAAAAAATTATACACAATAGAACCTCGATAAGTCGAAATTCGAGGGAGACGCAGAATAATTCGAGTCAGGTATGAAGGTTTCAACTTATAAAGGGCGTTGTCGTAAACATCCTAACGAATATTATAAATGCGAATATGAATTTATTCTCTGTTACAGCTTCACACCTTAACTACTCAACCAATCTTCATTTAATTTTGTACACATATCGTCAGGTGTACAGAAAATGAAATAGGGTACCCTTCATCCAGATAAAAAAAACTATTGTTCTCGAAAGACGAGCAAAAGCCAGCTTTTTATAACTATTTTATCTAATATTAAGTTATAAAGATGAAATAAATAAAATTTCTAGTTAAATCATCTTTAAAGTAACACTTACTTATCAATATGCATATTATCGATAATAAAGATAAGTTAAGTAACTTAAAATCATAAAGTTATCATACATTCAATATACACACAGATTAAAATGAAATATCTTGTAGGGAAATATTTCGACTCGTCGCGTGCTCCGATTACACGTAATGAAAGTATCGGGACTTGAAGAGAGGGGAGTAAACGTTTGTTTCGACTTATCGAAGTTCGACTTATCGAGATTCTATCGTAGATACGTATATTATTTTGTAAGTCTCTCATGCAAAGACAATCTAATTTTTTATATTAAATGACCATACTCGTAATAGTTGCAGACATGGCAACAGGAATTATCGAATAGTGGGCATAAAGATATATGTCTAACACATATAACATAATATGCGAAACATTGTGCGATTTTTGTTATATTGTATCAAAATTAGCCTATGTTTTTTCTTCTCTATGTAAAACTTCATTGTTTTTCAAATCAATTTTTAATTTAACCTTTTTGACGTGATCTTACTGAGTATTGCAAAATTCGAATTGACAAAATTCTGCAAAACAGAATTAATGAGATGTCACAAAAACTCCCCACATTTTCTGTTACGGGCAGACACCATTTTGTAAGAAGAGTGAATTTTCCAAAAACAGAAATGGCAACACTAGTCTTTGAAGAGTACCGGGTTGCCAGGATATTGTAAAGAGAATTTACACATATGTTTTGCACTCGCAATAGATATTATTCTATCTGAGTTGGCTTATTATTACAATAATATCATTATTTAATTTAAAAAAAAATGATTTCAAAAGTATATTCAACAGTAAAACAACTTACATGTTGACCGGTGGCTGCGGTTGCGCGGGTTGTACAGCCGCCACTATACTAGGCGTAGACACAGACTTCTGCAGCGGCAGGCGCGGCATCAGCCGGGAGTCGCCCCCCGCGGCGGGGCCCAGGCCCCCCACGCCCCCCGCACCCCCCGCGACACCGACCCCCAACACCCCACCGCACGCGCCCGACCCCGCACCGGCGCGCAAGGCGGCCGTCACCTTCTCGAAGTCCTTCTAGAATGTTCTAAACTCTTTGGCGGGTTCTTGCAATCGCATGTAGTAGATTTTATATTTTATTCATAATCTTGTGTTCTTTCACTCTATATTCTGTAAAATTGGTGCTTTTTCACTTAATATAGTTTGGTTTATTGTGCACCGCTGAAGTGAATGGGAAGTAGTATTCAGCCTTTACAAAGCATGGAATCTGATTTGCTTTCATTAAAAGCTGTTATCTACAGTCTCAAAAAAGTTCATAAAATACCAACCTCTCAGGCCCCGTAATTTTTAATTATGACATGAACATGCGTTTAATTTAATTGTCCCGAAACAAAAAATATGCACATCGGCAAAATTCGCTATATTTTTAGTGTAAAAAACGTCTCAGCTTACAGAAAAAAACAAATTCAAATTTGAAGAATATCAGTTGGGCTGCAAATCATTGCAAATCACTTTATGAACCCTGATCAATTTCCACTTTAATTCGATTTTACAGAGCGTCTTCTCGTATGAGTTTATGAAAAAATAACCCATATTTTCATTCAAAAGGCTGAATCAATATTTCCATACAAAAGCTACAATGTTTAGTCGATTTTGTTTTGGAAAAATGTTGATTTCATATCAGAAAAATTGACGAAAAAGTGGTGAAAAAATATTTTTTCCAAATTATTTCAAAAAATCATAACTTCAAGACCGCTGCGTATTAAGAGCTAAAACTCTCAGGGAATTTTTGTCTTCCATGATAGAGAACACCTCCATAAATTTTAAACATAATCCGCGAGGGTCGCCCCGTAGTTAAATGTTGGTTATTTGGTGGAATGACCATATATATACCTTAACTGTTTGAAAAGTGACAACCTTCAATCGTATGAGAGTTCATTGCCACATTTAACATATAAAATAATCATATCAAAACAAATTCTAATAAATAACAAAGAGAACCTAAGTTAAAGTTTGTTTTAAGATTCTCAAAAGTATGGATACAAATTTAAATAAACCTAGGTTGAATGACCGGTGACAAAACCTGTGAGCGACGTCCCGGATTTTATAACCTTCGATAATAAAACGGGCAATAAACCCTTTTGTTTGTTCAAACTTCGAAAAATTATCCTTTGTTAGTTGGTTGGCTTCACTTTTACTACACCCGACGATTTTTGTATTTTCTAGATAATTAGGTCAAATATTAAGCACCTATTTTTTTAATTGATTTAAAATGAGTATCCAGTACTGAGTATCCTGTATAAATATTGCAAACGAGTAACCAGTCACCCAGTATATTTCCTTTATCTTGTTGTTTATAATTGTTTTCCAACAATGAATACTTTTTCTTTCTTTCTTACTGTTGTGAATATCAGACACAGAACAGTCACTGTCTAGTGCTAGAATAAAAAAATGGAACTCACAGCGAGGTCATTATCGTTCAACGAGTGTGTTGAATGTCGAACCGGGCGTGGGACTTCGCCCTCAGATTCCATTGAGGAGAGCGACGCGCTGTGACCGTTCAGGGTGCTGGAAACACGTAACACAGAACATCATCAGACTGTAAAAGACCCACTGCAAGGCCATAGACCTTTGCTAAAGAAAGATATAGGCATAATCACCACTCCAGCCCATAACGTATTCGTTATCATCATTATAACCCTGTAAGTAACCCACTGCAGGGCTATAGGCCTCTTCCCGAAGGAAGGTTTGGACATAATTACCACACCAGCCCAAGACGTATTGGCGATTTTAAACTCTAATACCCGGATTCTGAGGTACTCGGTTAAACTATCATTAGTTATTGACTCAATAAAGTTATCCATAAGATAAACTGTCAATGCGTTTCTGAGTATAGAACGAGTTGTTAAGTAACTATGAAATCCAAAACTAGTTCTTTGATGTTCACTAGATGGCTCTTTTAACAAAGAGTGTTAAAAATTGGTTTTATTATTTTAATTCTTAACTTATAGTAGTAATATTATGATTAAAAAATACTTTGGAGATTAATAAATAGTTTAATTTTATTTTATAATTATTTACTTATACTACATATTATATATATATATATATATACATTAATTATTTTAGATACAAAACTTTTCAATTCGTTAGTTGCCCGCCAATGACATGCCATTGTCAAGGTATTAAAAACTATTTAAAATGTCATAAAATTTATCGAATAGATAAACGCCCAGATTGGCCAGTTAAGTTTAACAAAGGTTTATCGTATGAGTGTGTGTTCAGAAACCCAATTTGACAAATTATCGAACCGATAACGCTATTGAACATATAAATGTGACTTAGAAACCGGGGATAAGAGATCCTCAGTTCTATGCTTTCCCACATACAGTAGGTACCACAAGAACATTTCTCAGGTTCAGGTTTCCTCACGATGTTTTCCTTCACTGTCAGCCGATAGTGTTATCAATTTAGATTAGTAAATGTAAGCGATTTTCGAAAAAAATCATTGGTATATACCGTGGTTCAGGTTCAGCCGGACACCTGTTTTCTCTATAGGTTTAGCGTTATTTACCACCTTAGTTCACATCGTCGTTTAAAATCTGGTGACGTTGTGGTCAAATGATAAAATGCAGGATTAAAAAAGGTACGAACATTTTTAAAAATTTCGTAAGTTTTGAAGGAAACGCTTTTGACCGTCGTGTAATATTGGTGGCATTACAGTTTCAAAATCAAAATATTCTTTATTCAATTTAGGCCCTGAGAAGGCGCTTATGAACGTCAAAGCTACCACCGGTTCGGAAAACAACCCAGTCATCGAGAAGAACCGGCAAGAACCGATCGATTTGATTTATCTTTTCATGTTATATATTTTTACAATAACATAAATATTTACATACGTTATTAATGGAAGCACAGAGAGGGGCGTCATTTCCAGACGTCACAATCGTTCACATATTGATCCATCCTATAATAGCCTTTAGATATCAAAACCCGCTTGACATGGTTCTTGAACTCACTATCCGGCAAATCGGTAATGTGTTTTGGGACTTTGTTATAAAACCTAACACTATTCCCTAAAAAACTGTTTTTAGACTTAGTGAGACTGAAGCATGGAATGACTAATTTGTTGCTGTTTCTAGTATTTAAATCATGCTGGTATTTTACCAGATCCAGCATATCTAGCATATTTAACCATTTTAACCAGTTTAACCGTTGAGGTGGACTTGAATTATTAAAAAAAAAAAACATAAGTTCTGTAATAAAACCTTTCTGGAAAATTGTAATAAAAATATAAATAAATTTTATTATTTCAAACAAATATTCATACAATGAAATAACTAAAACATCTATACTAATATATAAAGCTGAAGAGTTCGTTTGTTTGTTTGGTTGAACGCTATGATCTCAGGAATTACCAGTCCGATTTGAGACAATCCTTCGGTTTTAGATAGCTCATTTATCGAGGAAGGCTTATATATCTATATATCATAATAATAAGACTAATAGAAGCAGAGCACCAATGAAAAATGTTTCAAAATCGGGCACTTTTTTTCCTTTTGAGAGATTTCGTTAGCGTTAGTATTATATACGTTGCCATGGTAACGTGGTAAATTTCTATCTCAAACATTTTCAAAGTTTATTTTGTTTTCCTATGCAAAAAGTTTATACTACTTTTATTTCCAATTTTTTATTTGTTCTCTATTACGTATTATAGAAATAAAGTTTGTGTATGTACAATTAAAATAACAATTTTTTAATGAATGGATATGGCTACAAATGACCAAAAAAAATTTTTTTTATACATTGTCTATATTTTTATATTATTATATTTTGTCTGTTTGTTCCGGGTAATCTCCAAAACGGCTGGACCTATTTTAACGGGAATTTTACTTTTACTGCCAGGTAGCCGAAATTATAGCGGTTGACATATTCTATTTTATTTGTCCGCGGCTTCGTCCGCATTGCTATTTCCAAAATGGTTGGACCGATTTTCACGGGGGTATTCACTGGTAGATAGATAGCAGACCTCATAAAAAGTCATTTAGGGTTTTTATTCGCCTTCGGCCGCAGTGGAATATCTGTAATGCTTGAACTGACTTTCACGGGACTTTCACTGGCAGATAACTCACTTTATAAAAAGTAACTTAGACTATTTGATTTTGTTACTCAAGACTTCGTCCGCAATATCCTACTATCACCTAATTGGTTGGACCGACTTTCACGAGGCTTTTACGGGCAGATAACTAGCGGGCTCGGAAGACGTTGTCCCGCCCCGATAATAAAATGAAAACCTTGACAAATTATACCTAAACCTTCCCCAGGAATCATCATTCTATCTACTGGTTAAAACGGCATGAAAATGGTAGTTTTTGACTTTCTTTTTAACCGACTTCGAAAAAGGACGAGGTTACTATGATCGGTTGTATGTATTTTTTTTATGTATGTTAATCGATATTATCGTCAATTGTGAACCGATTTTAATGATTCTTTTTTTATTTGAATTGGTACACTATGTAGTTATTAACTGCTACCTGTGCATTCGCCCGTGTGAAATTGATCAAAAATATGTTACAACCGCGTGAGACGTGTGCCCTACTGGACTCCAAGAATAAATATACATAATTGAAAGTCATATATTTGTATGTAATATGAATTATATCATCTTTTTGGTCAATTTGGCGGCCATATTGTTTTATTTACCGCGTTTGCTTCTACATAACTCAGTGATTATAACAACGTATAAGAATAACTTAAGTATGTCGACAATACGGGCATATTATATCTATATAATAAAAGATTTAAGATATATTGTTCGATAATGGATAGCTTATAATTTTCATTACTTTCTTATATAGTGTTAGTGATCACTGAGTTTGGTATATAGTAGGTTGAAATTCCAATTATGTTGCTGGTGATAAATCCCATCCCATTCGATATACTATTAGTATTTATATATCTAATGTATACCTTACATGTTACAGTAGATGGCGTTCGTATCGTAGTTACAAATGTTTTTGAAAAAGCGTTTCTATAATGTACACACCCACTCACAATTTTACATTTCTTTAATACATTTTTAAAAAGCGCGTGCGGAGCCGCGGGTAACAGCTAGTATAGAAATAAAAGTATCCAAATATTGGCAACCCAGTTTTACAACATGCAGTAAAAAGTAATAACCGTAGTTTTGATGTCAAAGGTCTACATGAATTTTAACCTTGATACAAGTGGTATGAAAATTTACATAGATTTATTGGCAGTTAGACAAACAAAGTGAAAATTCAAAACAATGGAATAACTGTATTCTCTTTTGAATTTTTAAATTAATTATTTAAATTTTATAATTTGTGTATTAAAATTCTATTAACATTAGCCTCTCTTTCGTATAAATACTTTTTTATACAGTTTATCAATTCATCAAACACGATGGGCTGTACAATCTCAATACAAAATATCAATATTAGATGCCTACACGCCGCTATATTACGCGTCACTAGTTTGACGCAAGCCGCGCAAGACGAATACGGTCAGTCATGCTTACTAACATGTCATGGCGCGAAATTATAAATTTATCGCCTGCCAAAAAAATACCACTGAACGCGTTTAAAGAAGTTTTTATAAAAAAAAAATGGCCCAAAAAAGTTAGTATGACCTCACCTTCGTTGTCTATGCGTGTCATGTTGCCTGGGTCCAGGTTCGAGTGCCGCCCACGAACTACGCCTGCCTTCATCGCGACGTTCCCACAAACCCCACTGTCGGGATTCACCTGATGATTGATAACACCATGACTAAGTTATTTGTTTCCTGAGATTTATGGTTAGCTAATAAAAAGTTGCAAATCGGTTTTCATCATGTGATCGTAGTGTAAAGGGAAGATTTCATCATATGATCGTAGTGTAAAGGGAAGATTTCATCATATGATCGTAGTGTAAAGAGAAGATTTCATCATATGAACGTAGTGTAAAGAGAAGATTTCATCATATGATCGTGGTGTAAAGGGAAGACTTCATCATATGGTCGTAGTGTAAAGGGAATATTTCATCATATGATCGTAGTGTAAAGGGAAGATTTCATCATGTGGTCGTAGTGTAAAGAGAAGATTTCATCATATGACCGTGGTGTAAAGGGAAGATTTCATCATATGATCGTGGTGTAAAGGGAAGATTTCATCATATGATCGTAGTGTAAAGGGAAGATTTCATCATATGATCGTAGTGTAAAGAGAAGATTTCATCATATGATCGTGGTGAAAAGGGAAGTTTTCATCATGTGGTCGTAGTGTAAAGAGAAGATTTCACCATATGACCGTGGTGTAAACGGAAGATATCATCATATGATCGTAGTGTAAAGGGAAAATTTCATCACGTGGTCGTAGTGTAAAGAGAAGATTTCATCATATGGTCGTAGTGTAAAGGGAAGATTTCATCATATGATCATAGTGTAAAGGGAAGATTTCATCATATAGTCGTAGTGGAAAGGAAAGACATCTCAGTGTCTTCGTTAGTATACCCGTGCAAAGCCGGAGCGGACAGCTAGTATTAAATATATAGGAAGTACTAATAAATTTACTAACCGCTACCCTTCCGACTCTGCGAGTAGAAATCAAGATGCGTTGGAGAGGAGCAATCCGGTTCGACGACGCCATCTTTGCAAAGCGACGGGCAGGAGGTACTGAGACGACTGGTGCCTGTAGCCTGTCGTAAAATACATTCAATTTTATTTAATTCAATACTAGTCATCTTTTTTTTTGTTTACTATTCAGTTTATATAATACTAGTTGATACAGGTAACTTCGTCTGCATCGTTCATTATCTTATCCATATGTTTAATGGACAAAGCATACCGCTTACCCCACTTCTTCGAAAAAAAAAACGTATTTTCATAAAACTTTAATAACTTTCTATTAAACAAAGATATCGTGATTATTCTTTTCCTACATAAGGCCCGAGTGTGTAACAAGTTAAAAGAAAAATAATTAATTTATCCAGTACTTTTTGAGTGATGGATGCGCAACACCTTTCGTTCCCTAAGAACGTGCAAGCACGCTAGTCCCATACCTGTGTAACGATGATCCAACTACTTATCACGCTAAAAACCAAAATCAAAAGTAATTCTGAAAAAGGCGTAAAAAAAGGTTCAGACATCTTTGTCATTCCAATAATAACTCTGTATTAGTGCTTTAGAGTTCCTTTGATGTGTGCGAAACCCGTCGATCAAGTTATCGAGTTCTGTTCATCGTCACGCAGCCCGATAGTGCGTAACGCATGCCGCTAATGTCTTCCCACACGTACATTATTTACGACCATAGACAAAATTTCATGGCGATACACGCAGGTATGGAAGTAGCATTTTGATAATGCGTAGTGACGTACGAGCTAGTAGTAGTATATCTCGTTGGAGCACAGAAAAGAGGTGGGGTTACCTTAGGGCTTTTCTGCGTTGTTTATGGGTGTTTTTCGGTGGTGTTTTTGGATTTTATTGATAACCTTGGCTTGCTTTACGGAATACGGACTAGTTTTACACCTGACTTGGCTTGCTCTGACTTTGACGTGGATTTCTCTTCTTTTCGACTTGGCTTTGTTTTACGGACTGATTTCTCGCTTTGTGACTGACCTGGCACGCTAATAGGACTTCGCTCTTTTGCCTCTTGGTTTACTGGTGACCCTGTGGTCTCCGGTAAACCATGAGTGCGAAAAAAATAACGAAAAAACGCACTAGCGTTAAGATGGACTCCGACACGGAAGTCGAGGAGCAGAGTGCTCCTAAGGTGAGCACATTCCACAGGGGGACGGCGAGGCGGATTAGCCGCAACGTGGGGGGTCGCGGGGTTATGGGGGAGGCCGACGGGTCTTTTGACCGGGCCTTAGCTAGTGGTGTGAGTGCGGCGGAGTCAACCGCAGGCTCCGCTACCGGCTCGGCCGCTACTTCGGCTGCCGGCTCTAGGGCCACCTCCAGGGCCGGTGCAGCGTCCAGCTCGGGGTCGGAGGCGGAGCCTCCTGTTGATGTGGATGCCCTTGACGCATTCACGCTCAAGGCTCTGGCAGGGGTCAAGGTCTCAGCCATTTTTGAGACGGTAAAGAAGTCTCGCAATCTTTCAGGACCTTGTATTATTACCGAGCGCACAGAGTCGGAGGAGGTGCGCAAGCTGCAGAGGGAGACGAAGAACCTCCGCCGCCAGGTCGAGGACCTCAAGGTGGAGGTTCTGGCCTGGAGGCAGGAGGCAACTGCTAAAAAGCAGATGCCTCCACCTCCGGCACCAATTGTGGTGGAGTCTCCCACTAACCAGTGGGAGGAGGTCCTCGCCGGGGCTGTGTCTCGCCTGGAGCGTTCTCTCCAGACGTCGTTCAGCAACATGCTGAACGACGTCTGGAGAGTCTGGCGAGTCGCCTCCCCCCAGAGGCTCCAGTTCGCCCCCCTCTAGCGGCGGACAAGAAGAAGGGAGGAGCGGGGGCTCCACCCACGAGGCCGGCACCGGTGGCCCAGGCCACAATCGCCCAACCACTGGGCATGAGCTGGGCTGAGCTTCCTGCCCCTACTACCACGATGGAGTGGACCAAAGTAGTGGGCAGGAAAAAGAAGGCGGTCCCGGCTTCGCAGCCCAAGGCCTCCGCGGCCGCCGCGGCGCCCCCGAAGGCGCCCACAAAGCCGCAGGCGAAGCCACCAGGGCCGAAACTGCCATCCGTCCCCCAATCGGCTGCGATTGTTGTAACGCTGCAGGATACCGCAGCCGACAGGGGGATAGGATACAGGGAGGTCCTGGTGAAGGCGCGGGAAGCCGTGGCCCTGCCGGACATGGGCGTCGGGGAGGTCCGGGTCCGGCAAACGGCCACGGGAGCCCGGAAAATTGAGCTCCCGGGGCAGACGAAGGAGAAGGCCGCCGAACTGGCCCGGGAGCTCAAGGTGGCGCTGGCCGACATCGCCACGGTCGTCGTACCTACAAAGAGGGCGGACATCCGGATCGTCGGGCTGGACGATTCGGTGTCCACCCCCGAGATTGAGACGGTCGTGGCGGCGAAGGCCGGCTGCAGGGTCGCCGACCTGAAGGTCGGCGAAATAAAACGGAACTGGGGGGGCCTCGGCGCAGTCCACGTGACGCTCCCCGCGGCGGCGGCCAAGGAGCTTGTTCAGGCCGGCAAGCTCCTGGTCGGGTGGAGCGTCGTGCGCGTGCACCTGCTGGACGAGAAGCCCCTGCGCTGTTTCAAGTGCATGGGCTTGGGGCACACCCGCCCCACGTGCCCCTCCTCGTCCAGCAGGGGGGACGGCTGCTATCGCTGCGGCGCGGCGGGCCATAAGACGGCCGAATGCAAAGCGGAGGTGGCCCGCTGCGCCGTGTGTGCCGACGCTGGGAGGCCCTCGGGGCACGTGATGGGGAGCCGAAGTTGTAGGCCCCCCACCACCAAGGGTAGGGACCTCCCGGTAGCGGGATCAGGTCCGAGGGTGGTGGCCGCCAGGCAGGAGGAAGTTGCTATGGACCAATAATGGATCGGTCCGTACGCAACTTCCTCCAGGCGAACCTCAACCACTCCGCGGCTGCACAGGATCTCCTTGTGCAGTCAGTGGCGGAGTGGGGTATCGGGCTCGCGGTCGCCACGGAGCCCTATTTCGTTCCCTCCCAGCCACAGTGGGCTGGGGACCGGAACGGCTCCGTGGCGATCGTGGCGGGTCGAGGTTCGTCCCTGGCGGCAAGAGAAAGAGGGGCCGGGTTCGTGACGGCCGTCTGGGGAGAGTACGCCATTGTGGGGGCGTACTTCTCCCCTAACAAGCCCCTGCGGGAGTTCGAGGCGTACCTCGGCTCCCTGCAGGGAGCTGTCAGGCGGCTGTCGCCGCTCCCCGTGGTCCTCATGGGGGATTTGAATGCCAAATCGAGGACCTGGGGAGCGGCTGTCACGGACCTGAGGGGCATGGCCGTTGAGGAGTGGGCAGCCGAGTTGGGGCTGTCCCTCCTCAACCAGGGGAGAGTCCCCACGTGCGTGCGATGGAACGGGGCGTCGGTGGTGGACGTCTCGTTCGCAACGCCGTCCGTCGCACGCCGTGTCCGGGGGTGGAGAGTGCTGGAGGAGGTGGAGACCTTATCGGACCACCGATATGTCAGGTTCGAGGTCTCCACCTCCCAAGCCGGAATTGGCACTCGCCCCCGGAGGGGCGCGAAGTTCCCCTGTTGGGCGATGAGCCGCCTCAACCGTGAATTAGCGGAAGAGGCGGCCATCGTCCAGGCCTGGGCCATGCCCCCCCCCACAGAGGCTGATGTCGACGCGTCCGCAGCCCGCCTCCGTGCAGCCCTCACGGAGGTTTGCGACGCGTCGATGCCGCGGAGCGTACACCGCCCAGACAAACGGGCGGTGTACTGGTGGACGCCGGAGATCGCCGATCTCCGAGCGGCCTGCTCCGCGGCCCGGCGGCTGTTCGGGCGCAGCCGCCGGCGCCGGCATAGGGACCCGGAGGCGGAGGCCCGGCTGTATGGCAGCTATAGGGAGTGCAGGAAGACCCTGCAGGCTGCCATCAGCCGGGCGAAGCAAGCAGCATGAGAGGAGCTGCTCCAGACGCTGGAGGGGGATCCTTGGGGGCGCCCGTATAGGATTGTACGAATGAAGTTACAATCCTGGGCGCCCCCGGCGACGGAGACCCTCCGGCCGGAGGTGGTAGCGAGGGTCGTGGGAGAGCTGTTCCCCGACCCTCCGATGCTACCGGCTCCTCCCATGCCTCCGCCTCGGGAGGCAGTCGAGGAGGTGCTCGACGGTCCTCCCCCTCCGATAACGGAGGAGGAGATGGGGAGGGCAGTCGAGCGCCTCCTCAGCCGGCGTAGAGCGCCCGGCCCTGATGGGGTCCCGGGTCGGGTGCTCGGCCTAGCATTGGGCCATCTAGGGGGGTGGCTTCGGGAGCTGTTCGACCGGTGTCTTGCGGTCGGGCAGTTCCCGAAGCCCTGGAAGCTTGGGCGGCTCTGCCTGATGCAAAAGGCAGGCCGCCCTCCGGACTGCGCGTCCGCTTATCGGCCCCTCGTCCTGCTGGACGACGCCGGGAAGGCGCTGGAGAGAATTATCTCCTCCCGGGTCGTCCAGCACCTAGAGGGCGTGGGGCCGAATCTGGCGGACGCGCAGTATGGCTTCCGGACAGGGCGTTCCACGGTGGACGCCTTGTCCCTCCTTAAGTCGCTGTCTGCGGAGGCGACCTCCCAGGGGGAAAGGGTGTTGGCGGTGTCCCTTGACATCGCCAACGCCTTCAACACCCTACCGCATGGTGTTATACGGGAGGCGCTCCGATATTTCGGAGTGCCCCCGTACCTGCGGCGGGTGTTGGAGGCTTACCTCGAAGGTAGGGAGGTCGCCTACGTAGACAGCGACGGGCGAATGGTCAAGCGGGCCACAAGACGGGGGGTTCCACAGGGGTCGGCCTTGGGGCCGCTCCTGTGGAACATGGGCTACGACTGGGTGCTCCGCGGCGTGCTCCCATATGGGGCACGCCTCATATGCTACGCGGATGACACCCTAGTCGTAGCCCGGGGGGGGGGGGAATGGAGGGAGGTGGAGCGCCTGGCCACGATGGCCACAACCCTCGTGGTCAGGCGCATCAGGAGGTTGGGCCTCAGGGTGGCCCTCGAAAAGACCGAGGCCCTACTTTTTCATGGGCCTCGGCGGGGGCCACCACCTGGGGCCCACATTGTGGTGGAGGGCGCCCGGATCAGGGTGGGGACCCAGATGAAATATCTGGGCCTCACCCTGGACGGGCGCTGGCGGTTCGAGCCCCACTTTGCGGGGCTCGGACCGCGAATTGCTGGGGCGGCGGCGGCACTCGGCCGGTTACTCCCCAACATAGGGGGGCCGGGCGCCGGGTGCCGCCGACTCTACATGGGAGTCGTGCGGGCGATGGCCGCCTACGGGGCACCAGTCTGGGCCGACGCCCTCGGTGCCGCCAACGTGCGCGCGCTGCGTAATGCGCAGCGCACGGTGGCACTGAGGGCGATCCGGGGGTACCGGACGGTGTCCTCTGCGGCGGCCTTCACGCTCGCCGGCTCCCTACCCCTGGGAGCTGGAGGCAGGAGTTCTCGCCGCCGTGTACCAATTCACGGCGGCGAGAAAACGAAGGGGGGAGCCTCCGGCTCCCAGGGAAGTAGAGGCGGAGAGACGGCGTCTCAGAAGAGACGCCGTCGAAAGATGGCAGCAGGACCTGGCGGACGAGCGGTTCGGGCGGTTTACCGTAGACGCCGTCCGCCCGGTCCTGCGGGAGTGGATTGATAGGGAGTGGGGCTCCCTGACGTTCCGACTGGTGCAGGTACTCACCGGACACGGTTGTTTCGGGTGGTACCTGCACCGGATCGCGCGCAGGGAGCCGACCGCCGCCTGTCACGAGTGCGGCGCTGACGAAGATACCGCGCAGCACACTCTGTCTGAGTGTGCTGCGTGGGGGGAGCAGCGCCGCATTCTGGCGGCGGCGGTAGGACCTGACTTGTCGCTGCCGAGCGTGGTCTCAGCCATGCTCGGCAGCGAACAGGCGTGGCGAGCGATGTCCTCCTTCTGCGAGGACGTCATCTCGCAGAAGGAGGCGGCGGAGAGGGCCCGCGAGGCGGACCCGCTGAGTGGCCGTCTCCGCCAACGGAGGATTGGCAGGAGGAGGCGGCGCTTTGCCCAACTCCTCCTGCCACCGTAGCCGGACCTGAGGGGATGGGCCGGGGGGCCAATCTCCTCATTGCACAGGTCCGGCGGACGAGGGGGGGCAGCCGGCGTGTACCCGGTCTGTCCCTCTATAGGTAGGAGCCCGGCGGTCACCTTCCGCCGGGCGGACCGTGGGGGCGGCTCTACAAGGTTGATTAGCTTGAACGATCCCTTGCCGCCCCCACACAACGGTCTGTCGGTACACCGTGGGGTTTTAGTCCGTGCGAGTCGGACATAACCCACTCTCTCCCCCGGGAGGGTGGGTATCCATAAGGGATTTCCCCCGTTAACTATCCGCTCTGTGTGGGTCACCACTTCCGACCGATTTGTTATCCAAAACACGTTATTAACCATAGAAAAATCGCTATTGCGCTTCTGTATTTCATATATAAATGTATTTTGTTATATTGTAATTATAATTTGTTAGCGCCTACAGTAATTTTAATAATAAACGCATATATTGCATAGAGTCATACATGCAACTTAAAAAAATACTCAATATTATTTTACCCGCTGTTTTTTACTTTTTACGTAACCTGTGATTAAATATACAAAAAAAAATCATGCATTTAAGGGTTAAGTAGGTATTCGTTTGTATTATTCAATAGATGCCTTTCCACGATATACACCTTTCACGCGCAAAAGCGTTTTCGCGCGGGAAAGAGTGCGCGTGTAAAAACAAACAAAATCAATCACTTGTGAATTCGCGTAAGCGCTTTCCCGCGTTCAATACTGCACATTCCATTGGTCCAAGAGCGTGTCCTATAAAGGCATCTAATTTCGTTTGTGGTGTCAGACGACGAAACGATAAAAATAATAAAAATGGCGTCATTCCTGATGACACTTTCTTTTTGCTGACAAAATAGTTAGAATAACCAGCATGGTCACAGAGTAAAACTAACGAGTAACGGAAGCGGCGCTGCTCGCATGCGCTGCACCGCTGCATGAAGCCGCCTGAGCTGCTGCAAACTATCTTCGAGCACTCCCGGACTGTGCGGAGTCACGCTTATAGTTGGTACCTGAAAAATTATATTTCAGATTTACAGTGATTTTCTAGATGGTAGAGCCACGCTGAATCTATTACTGGTTTCAGCATGAATAGGTCGGCTCGCCCGGGGAACTACCACCCGACCCACAGACAACCGACGTGAAGTAACAGTGCTTGCATTGTTGCGTTTCATTCGGTCACTGAGAGCGCCGGAGGCCCATCTACCCTTCCCTCTCTTCTCTCCTCCCCATCCCACTCCCCACACCCCTTACCCTCAAACATAGGCTGGCAACGCACTTGCGACTCCTCTGGTTTCTGCTAGTGTCCATGGACGGCGGTGAGCACTTAACATCAGGTGACACGCCTGTTCCTTTGCCTACTATGATATAAAAAAAACAGTGATTAACATATAATATACCAAATATTGTCACGTTGTAATACTGAAAGTTAAGAACACTTAAGAAAATCGTTTTTTTTTTTAAATTAATTTAATAGAAAAAAACAAGAGCTTGTTTGTTTTAACGCGTTAAACTCTGGATGGAGGAGTCGAATGTGAGAAATTGTTTTTTGCATACTATAAAACTATGTATAAAAGTGAGTTATACTAGCCCATATATAAATATCACGCTATGACTCTTATGAGCGGAACAATTAAAATAGAGAGTGTGGGGTAACACAAGTCAAACGAGAATATAATACTTGTGCGTGCGGGCCGTGTAGCGGCACGAGGTATCGGGGGCGGAAAACGAGTTTATCGTCAACGAGAACCGAGAATAATCGAACTGTGAATGCCTATGTTAACGAGGTACAGTGCTCCGCGGTTCAGTCGCGTGATTGCCTCTCTATGCAACAGCTGCAAGTAAGTAATTCAAATTATTACAAAATTAACACAAAAGGAATCGATACATTGCTAGTCCACATGTAATGAAAAATTTAAGACGGAAAGGCAAACTACGCAGAGGTATTAGAAACATCAAAATTTTCTCACGATTTCCTTATATAAACTCGGTGAAGAACTAATATATCTTTTTTTAAATCCAAGTCCTGGGTTGATTTAAAATAGCCGCTCGTCTTAACCAAGGACTAACGAAAAGAGAACGAGCAGGATAGGTTACTTGAGGAAAATCAAATCATTAGATATTGTTTATCGGAAAACCCATCGGAGTCACTGCTACTAACTAACAAATAATTCTACTTTATTATTATTATTTATTTACCCAGTCCATCCCATAAGCTATATATGGGTCATTCCACCAAATAAGACCATTTTTACGGGGCGACCCTCGCGGATTATGTTTAAAATTTATGGAGGTGTTCTCTATCATAAGACAAAAATTCCCTGAGAGTTTTAGCTCTTAATACGCAGCGGTCTTGAAGTTATGATTTTTTGAAATTTTGGAAAAAAAAAT
Organism: Antheraea yamamai; assembly: GCA_036509395.1. Lineage (NCBI taxonomy): Eukaryota > Metazoa > Arthropoda > Insecta > Lepidoptera > Saturniidae > Antheraea > Antheraea yamamai. The sequence continues at coordinate 4,544,938 of AP028451.1, forward strand.
TTTTCAACTTTTTCGTCAATTTTTCTGATATGAAAAACATTTTTAAACAAAATCGACAAACATTGTATTTTGTAGGAAAAATTCTCAGCTTTTGAATGAAAATATTTATTTTTTCATAAACTCATCAGAAGACCCTTAAAAATCGAATTGAAGTGGAAAAATTGATTTTTTTTGGTGTGCAGCCCAAAATTCTTCAAATTTGAATTTTTTTTTTGAAAGCTGAGAGTTTTTTACACAAAATATAGCGTTTTGCCGATGTGCATATTTTTTGTTTCGTCACAATTAAATTAAACGCAAATTCATTATAATTAAAATACTTTTATTTTTGAACTTTTTTGAGATGTGGACACAGTTTTAATGAAAGCATAACCAATTTCATCTTTTAAAGGCACAAAAGTGTGTAATGACTGTGTACCTTTCACCGTTTTCGATTGAGAATATCGTATGTCTAACACATTTTTTTTATTAAATAATCGTCATTAGCTATAAAAGTAAAGTCAACGCTTGTAAAATTTTTCGTTCCCCAGGAAAACAAATCTTGTGGTTTCAGTATATATACTGAAACCACAACAATACTGAAACCACAAGATTTGTTTTCCTGGGGAACGAAAAATTTTACAAGCGTTGACTTTACTTTTATAGCTAATAGCTGACCCGTGCAACTTCGTCTGCACCAAATCGGTTATTACCGGTTTCAATTGTATTTTTAAACGCAAATAATCTTAAAAAACCTAAAACCCTATTGCAGCGTTATCCAGCACTTCCAATCGTGAATCCAAACTATCCAGGGACTCACTCAAACATATACCCAGTTGGTATGTGAGAAATCTTTTAAAATAAGCCTAGAATCTGTTCGCAGCATTACCTAAAGTAGTGTCATCAAAGTGAAGATCAAAACTAACTTACATATATTGCCGATAAATGTCTTCCCAGTATCCCTTGTAACTTCATCACGTAACATACTGTAAAAGTTGAACTTTATCTACATTAAATTTCCATTTTGTTTTAGTTGTCTGTTTTATAAGAATTTGTAAAGTATACGTGAAATCTGCATTCAATTTTAATTTGGTCACATTTATTTTACTTTTGACATACAAACCACCTTTTTTACTGAGATACTGAACTTGGGATAATATACCTTTCTAACAGTGAAAGAATTTTTGAAATCGGACCAGTAGTAGGTACCAAGCATTCCTCGAAAACAAAACTTTACCACTCATTATAATATTAGTATAAATACAACATAGTAACTGCAAACAGTAGTCCGGTGAAGCTGTTAAGACCTTGCTAGGTCAATAGCGTGGTCAGTTCGAGAAAAAAAAAATAACTGCATACATCTCAACTGATTTATTTTAATCTTAGATTCACAAACCTGAACCCAACTACTTCAAGACTCAACAACATTTAGAAAACTAATTTTATCAAATATCGAAACAACACACGTACTGATAGAACTCTAGTTGAGATTCGTCTTCTACAATGCAATGTAACTATTATCTAGGTTTATGTTTTAGGAAAAAATCTTGTCACCTTTGTTTAGCAAACATTTTTTATACAATAAAATAAATGTAACAACATATAAGTGACAGTTTCGTTTACAACTATTTTTTTCATATGAGGTTGATAATTACGCATAGAAATGTCATATAGCCGTAGCTCAGATATAACGTACTGGACATTATATGGTCCGCCGGAGCCGACGGTTCGAATCCCGGCGATTTTTTTTTTGGTATTTTTTTAAAGTAGCTTAGGGAAATATAGCTTATCTTTTTAGCTAATCTTTCTGCTATATATAGCACAATGAAAATTTACCAAAATCCGTCAAAAATTTCATTAACTACAAATTTTTGACTTTCGTCCGTTATCCTGGAGAATCCCTTGCGTTTTATGAGATAAAAAGTAGATGTAACCTTGTAATATTAGTTATCACTGTGCCAAGTTTCGTCAAAATCGGTTCAGTACTTTCAGAGTGGTACGTGTTCAAAGGGACAGACAAACAGGCAGATCCTGGAGAATCCCTTGCGTTTTATGAGATAAAAAGTATCCTAGATGTAATCTCGTAATATTAGTTATCACTGTGCCAAGTTTCGTCAAAATCAGTTCAGTACTTTCAGAGTGATGCGTGTTCACAGGGACAGACAGACAGACAGACAGACAGACAGACAGACAGACAAAAATTGTAAAAAGATTATTTTTGGCTTCTATATCGATAACAAAGTCTACCCCGATAAAAATTTTCAAAAAATATTTAATGTACAGATTTGAGCTTGCTACAGTTTTATTATAGTATAGATGACGATTATTTAATAAAAAAAAATGTGTTAGACGTACGATATTCTCAATCGAAAACGGTGAAAGGTACACAGTCATTACATTTTTCACTGATCCTGCGTTGATATAAAGGTTACCTGAGCCCTGGCAGCGGCCATGTCTGATGGAGGCGTGGACCTGGTCACGTGCTCTGTAACCTCGTCCTCGCTACTGTCTGATCGGGTGTCCGAGCTGCCGCCAGCCTCGTCTGGAACATAAAACAAGCCAAAACGATTCAAAACGGACAGTGACATTTCCCCACTCTACCAGAACGTGTAGTCATCCTACAATAACCAAAACAAGAGTTTTGGATATCCCCCGCCCACTAATGGACTTAGCAATCTGATCGTTTGATCACTTTTTATGTTGACAATAAACGATCGGCTTTATAGAACAAACAAGGTCAATAAATACTGTTATTTATACCTATTAAAAATATATGTGCTCATCCAGTGGTCGAACTTCGACCATAGAGAAAAAGAAATCCATTTTTTTTATTGATGTTATTGAATTTTTTTATTATGTAATTGAAGCTCGTCAATAGCAACAAAACAAAAAAAGAATGAAGAAACTCGGTGAATGAAACAGGGAAGCGAGATGTTCTTAACCCACTGCCTATTTATACATACTAGTGACCGCCTAGCGGTCGAAATCGACCATAATTTATTTTGACATTCAATAAGACCAGAGAAAATAATCATTTCAGCGGTTTCATATATTTATTAAAGATAAATCATTTATCAATTAATTATAAACGTATATTACGAATTTACATGTTACATTATTGTAAAATTAACCTACAATTTGACCAGTTAATTTCAAAGGGCATGTAAGGTATGGAACGTAAGTCATGTTGAAAATATTAAATGTAGGATGAAAAAAGTAAAAAAGTAAGAACGTAAGAGTAAAATGAAGGAAGGCGAAACGTCTTTTTCATTTACATGCGTGTATACGTCGTGTATCATTCAAGCAGTAGTTTGAGTAATGTACATTTTAATGTGTTTTTAATGCATTTTATGTTAAAAAAATAGCTTTGTGCACTTCTCCCCCATGTAAACTTTAACTATACCAAATTTCACGTTCAACCGTTCGCACAATTCGCTTAAAGACTACGGCTCTGCAGGCTAAGGATGATGATAATTTTACTTCGCTTTTTCTAATTTTTTTTTCAACTGCAACTTATTCTTATCTCTTCATTAAATTGCTATCGATCAGTACGTTAGAATCCCAAGGAGTAAGAATACTTTTTCAGAATTAATGTTGCCAATTAAGAAACGTTTCGTGAGGAAATTTATACCTGAACAGTATTCTTGTAGTATGTAGGAAAAATACACAACGGTGATTTCATTCGCCGTTTGAAATTACCAATTATACCGTGGGTTGACTTAGTGATTGTGCCTGGATTTTCTCTCGGGATGTGCCCTTTAGTCCGGCAGTTGAAATCTTATACATACGTATATATAATAAACCATAGTACAATTAATTCAACGTAACATGAGTAAAAAAAAAATCGAAAAATTGTAATTAATATTATAAATATGAATATGAGTTTGTTGTTTGTTACAACGCCATAACTCAACCGATCCTTATGAAATTTTGCATACCGTAATTTAGAAAAGCACATAAGGTACCCTTCATCCAGAAAAAAGTATTGTTCTCCAATAATATATCAAATCTACATTGACGCGGGCAAAGCCGCGAGGAAAACTTATCTATACATATCATAATAATGTAAATCTAATGTGTTTGTACTTTTTAGATTTTTGTGAAAAAAATTGTTGCAGGTGTCGTGGTATAAGTAAAAAAATACATTTCAATTATTTTCAGAAATGTCTGTCTGTTTGTTTGAACACGCATCACTGCTAAAGTACTGCGTTCACGATAAAACCCCACAAAACATTTAGTCTTGATTTCATTAAAATCGGTTCACTTTATCAAAAGTTTTTTTTTAATATCATAGATAGCAAACTAACAGGTGGGTCACCTGATGTTAAGTGATCACCGACGTACATAGACACTTACAACACCAGGGGAGTCGCAATTGCGTTGCCAGCCAGTGTTTGGTGGTGGAGGAGGGAGGCGGAGAATGGGGAGAGGAGATGGGCCTCCGGCGCTCTTACTGACCGAACAAAACGCAACAATGCGAGCACTGTTACTTCACGTCGGTTTTCTGTGACAGGGTAGTACCAGGGTACCAGTAATAGCTTCAACGTGGCTCTACCATCTACAGTAAAGTATTTGCAGTTATTGTAATTTTAATGAGGACGCGACATAAGTACGAGAGAAAAGTAGATGAGTAAATGGATTTAATACATTCAGATAACTTTATAAGTCACTGTGTTTTACATTAGGTTCCAAGCGAACGGAGTCGCGGGCACAGCTAGTTAAAAATAAATTAGAAAATAACAATCACAAAAATATCTCAGCATTTCAACTCGATAAAGGAAATTATTACGAAACGGTAACAGAATACTTTTATTAGATTCCTCTCGCTACGGAAACTTTGTTTTCTCGGTGTCGGATGTAGGCGGAAAATCGAGGTGGCTTTTACTTTGTACAGGAATGTTTTTCGTTAAAGTCGCTCCCGCGTTTCTCATCATCTGTTAATTGAACTACGGAACGCTTTGAAACAATAACCGTTGATTATGAACAAAAGGGAAGCAACTTTCAGTTTCAAGCTATTTCTTACTAGCCTCCGCCCGCGACTTCGTTCGCGTGGAATAGTTACTTTGGGCTAACGTTAACACACAGCGGAAGCTCTCAAGAGCGAAAAATACTCCGATTTTGAAACATTCTTCATTGGTGCTCCGCTTCTATTGGTCTTAGCGATGATATATAGCCTATAACCTTCCTCGATAAATGAGCTATATAACACTCAAAGAATTTTTCAAATCGGACCAGTAGTTCCTGAGATTACCCCCTACAACGCCACAACGTCACAAACTCACAAACTTTACCTCTTTATAATATTAGTATAGATAAGAGCGTTAGATTTTCTTAATGTTGTTTCAAACACAATTAAGGCGCTTAATATGTATAATACAGACAATCGATATTTTAACAGTAGCGAATATTCTACTCATAATAGGGTATAAGTTAATTAATATTTGGTAAGACACGGTTTGCAGTGCAAGTAGACTGGTAGTAACATCACGTAAGGAAATAACGTTATGCCGCCTCTATTTTTTCTCATTTTATCACTTTGTATTGTACGCGAGTGTGTGTGTATGTTCTTGTGGTATTGGTACTGAATAACCTTAATACTTAACTGAATGAGCGGGAATTCGCAAATACTTTTTTTATTATTTTTGTTTTGTCGGTTACGTCCGGCGAACGTTTTTTTTTAAATTATCGCGAACAGACAGACAGATGTGGCAGGAGGATTTTGTTTTTATAATATGTAATGATAAATCACTGTTTTCTAGCTAACTAGTTGAGACCGCGCTTCGTTTGAATCGGATTTTGCATGCGTACTATACCGCTTACCCACAGTTCTCCACAGCAAAAAAATACACATGGCTGAACAGCTTCTGGAAGTTGGCCCCCCATTTTTCGCGCAAGAAATTGAAAATTCGCAGAGGTTATGCCCATCGATTGTCTATCATTTAAAATGTTCGCCTACCTCTATAAAATAAGACGTGGAAGATTTAAAATGCGTGGGCTAGCGTCCGGAAAAATAATAGAAAAACCGAAAATCTTAAGGTGGATTTTTTTTTTATGTCATTGGAGGCAAATGAACAGGCGGTTCATCTGATGTTAAGTGATCACCGCCGTCCATGGACACTAGCAACAACAGAGGAGTCGCAAGTGCGTTGCTAACCTGTGTTTGGGGGAGGGGGATAGGATAGGGAGTGGGGGGAGGGGAAGGGGAGAAAGGGGAGTTGGACTTCCGGCTCTCTCACTGACCGAACGAAACGCAACAATGCAAGCACCGTTACTTCACGTCGATTTTCTATGAGAGGGTGGTAGTACCCCGGACGAGCCGACCCATTTATGCTGAAACCAGTAATAGTTTCAGCGTGGCTCTACCACCTACAGAATTCTTGAAGTTAGTCGTTTGTCCAGGTCCACCCATCCTTTATTTTTTTGATAAATCAACTCCTAAGTGGTGGAAATGTGTGTGGAAGAAAAAATTGAGAGTCCAAGAATTTTAATTAAAAGTTAGATTTTCAAAAAAATAAAACATTGGCGATTCAAAAATGGACAAAAGTCTTGCAGTCTCAATTTTTTTTTCACATCAAAAAAGTTAAAAGATTGTTGTCACAATATTATTTTTTTAAAATAGAGGTGCATTAGTAATTTTTTTTCTCCTATAAACTTCTATTCTTAAATAGCAATTAAAAAAAAGAGCGAGATAGACGTTTTTTATTGAAGGCGCATACAATGCTACAGACCTTTCGAATTCCCAACGATTTGTGTCATAATTAGAAGCAATACGTTGCCTTACAGCGATAGTATGATATACCAGTAAAAGTATACACACATTATATATATATATAACATTTGTACGTAACAATACGATTTCCATTCGTAGTTTTTGTAACAAAACAGCATACGAACTGCATAATCACCCGCCTCAGGGCCGACCCGAAACGACCTAGTTGCAAACGGGTCAAGGTATCAGCCAATGTAACCAGAACCTCGTTCAGTTTATCAAGACCCTGGGAATACTAGCTTCCTATTTCCACAGCGCACATACAACTATGACCTTAAATATTGGCTATCTATTTTATTTCGCCTTTTATTCTATGTTTAGTATCGAGAATTGTATATTGAAGCTAATAACCTTTGGTCGATATAGTATTTAAAAAAAAGAGTAGCTTTACTGTTAGAACTTTCCAGAACATTTCTATGACACTATAAACAAAAACTGGTGTTATTAAACGAAAATAACATATCAAGTTCTAATCATTCAAAATTAAAATTAAATTGATTCAATTTAGATACTTGTTTTCGATTTCAATGTGTCTTTTGTTGTCAACGTGTTTTGTAGTTAAAGAGTAAATAGACATACCGGATGCGTTTCAGAAGAGACAAGCCTAACAAGTTGGACAGTTCACGAATGAACTGTCAAACCGTTTACACGACGACGAGAACATTACATTATGTTACACTAGCTGACCCGTGCAACTTCGTCTGCACCAAATCGGTTATCACTGGTGCCAATTGTATTTTTAAACGCGAAAAAATTTAATATAGGTAACTAAAACCTTATTGCAGCCACACCATCGGTTTCCAATTGTGAATCCAAACTATCAAGGGACTCAATCAAACATATACCCAGATGGTATGTGAGAAATCTTTTAAAATAAGCCTACAACCCGTTCGTAGCAACCAACATATATTGGTGGTAAAGTGAAAAAAAGGTTTTAAGGTCTATGGACCCCCCAGTTTCTAACGAAGTTCCTTTCCCTTTTTTGTAGACGTTTACTATACAGTCAGTACAGTTTACATTATAAAATATCAAGCTGATAGAGTTAAATTGTAAATTAAACGATAAAATGTATTCATAAAATAAAATAATGATAAATGAAACACTGAATAATATCATAACTATTTTCAACTTGTATTAAAACTTTTTCACATTCCATTGTATTGAAGAAAAATATAAATATTAAAAAGATATGAGCACGACGCGTCAAATGTCACTTGCCTGTAACTATTTGTCTAAGAGCTAGGAACGGTTTCGATAAAGAATTTCAATAAGCCAGTTTTTTATATATCTTTATGTTCTTCCGAACAGAGTGCGGGCTACCTGGCTGCCGGTAAACGTTGCGTTTATTAGTGCATATCGCACCTTTACAGGCAAAAATATTGATTTTTATATAATTTTTGAATGTTTTGTTTTTTACTAACTTAGAAACACTACTAAAACATGAAATTATCATTGCCAGACATTTTTGTTATTAACAATAATGTGCCCGATGCTATTTTTTTTTTGTAAATAAAATAAAGTATGTCCAAACCATGTTAAGATAGCTGTAATTTTAATATTATTATTATTTATTTTTTAATGAAGGCTTAGTCGCCTTCTCGGCTATATCGCCTAAGTGACATACAACTATATAACAATAAGAAGGACAATACACTTAACAATAGCTTATATTAATTTTGTACAATTCTTTAGCATCTTTCGAAGTGGGGTCAGACAATAACAAATTGTACAAACCAGTGTGGAGCGAACCAGAAGCATTAAGCCGAGATCTAATATCTTCGTTTCGAACACATTCTGCCAGGATGTGGTGCACATCATCGATGAGCTCACAACTCTGGCAGAGTGGTGATAGTACTTTACGCCTCAGGTAGGCGAACTTTTTACATGGGATGTGTTCTGAGCGTAATCTTATTCCTGTGATTGCTTCCCGACGGCAAATCGTACTGTCATCAATCCATGGTGACCTTAAGGGGCGTGGCTGAATCGTTCTGTACCATATTCGTTTTGTTTTAGAACGCTCATCAAAGTATTCCTTCCAATGCGAGTAACAGCTATTTTTAAATACTGAGCAAGTAAGTTGGTAAAATATTAATAAGAGCACTTTCGGAGGATCCTCTTCTAGCTAAAAGATCAGCTCTTTCATTCCCAGTTATACCTATATGAGAAGGGATCCATTGTAAAACAATTACTTTGTTCTTTGCTTTGAAATCTAGTAATTGCTTCAAAATAGTGTATGTAGGCTATCGGTATTCCTCGAAAAGTCGAGGTACATCGCGCTACGTGTTGAAGAACACTTTTTGAATCGGATAAAATAACAATCTTAATGGACTCAGTTGATTGTGCAAACGATAAGGCCTCTGCAATTGCTATTAATTCAGTGTGCATAATTGAAATATTTTCATCAATTTGAAATTTCATAAAAGTTTTGGAATTTGACTCAGAAAATGCGGCTCCTAAATAATTACCAGCTTTAGATCCGTCAGTGTATATTTTAACAAAATTTTGATAATATTTATTTATATATTGAAGACAAATATCTTTTATTTTAACAACACCATATTGACGCTTTGGCTTCCAAATACCATCTACATTTATTTTAATTATATTGTGCAAATTAATGTTATCGACCCAGGTGTGTAAAGTGAACATTTCATGTTTTATACTTGTTTGACTTGGAGTATTTTAATATTGAGAAAAAATAGTTGTCTTTTTCTTTCACGCCAATAGAGTGATTGGAAAGAGGTGGACAGTTCTTCTGATACATTAGTTAGTTCGTTCTTTTCGAATGACTTAAATTTAAATAGAATTTTGCCAGCTTAATATTGTCTCCTAAGATGTAACGGACATATATGCTCAATTCGCTTTCCATAACATGGATTGGAGTACTTCTAATGAAACCCCCGATAATTCTCATGACCTGGTTTTGGACTTTTTCAAGTTTATAGAGGTTAAGCTGAGCACTACTATCATAAAGAAAGCTGGCATAGTCAATTCGACTGCGTGTAATATTGAAGTATAAACGAACTAAATGTTATGAATGAACACCCCAATTAAAACCAGCGAATGCTTTGAAAACTTTTAGAAACTTAGAGCTAGATACTGCAACTGCATTGATATGTTTACCCCATTTATGTATGATAAAGATAGTGATAATTGTGGAGGCGCCTGTTATAGACGCATGTATTCAAGATGACGTCAGTCTCGTCATATGTCTACGTTTATCGTTGTTTTTCGTTTACGGTGTTTACGGTGAAATCATATCATAATGGTTAATAAAATGAAATATGTTCTTTGCAATGGAAAAAATAAAATGGTTTGAAATGAATTATTTTATTTATAAAGAATTTCATCTGGCACATTATTATCAATAACAAAATTGTCTGGCAGTGATAAATTCGTGTTTTAAGAGCGTTTAAAAGTTACTGAAAAAAAATGTTCCTTAAATTATTTATAATCCAAAATTTTAACCTGTAAAAGTGTGATGCGCATTAAAAAACACAACGTTAATCGGCTACCAGGTATCCTGAATTCTGTTTGGTAGGGCATAATATATCTTCATTTTAAAGAACCAGCTTTTCTAAAATTCTCGTTCTTCCAACATTGCTGGCTCTTGTACTAAGGTGTCGCAAAAAAGTCTTGTTACATTAACTACAATTTTTTCTCTTTCGTTATCCTGGAGAACCCCTTGCGTTTTATGGGACAAAAAGTATCCTAAATGTAACCTTGGAATATTAGTTATTATTGTGTCAAGTTTCGTTAAAATCGGTTCAGTAGTTTCAGCGTGATGCGTGTTCACAGGGACAGAAAGACAGACAGACAGACAGACAGACAGACAAAAATTGTAAAAAGATTATTTTTGGCTTCTATATCGATAACAAAGTCTACCCCGATCAAAATTTTCAAAAAATATTTAATGTACAGATTTGACCTTGCTACAGTTTTATTATAGTATAGATTACAGATGTGTAGCGGTTTTTGAAAACCTATTACGTGCATGAAAGAACCCAATATTTTATTTTTGTTTTGACTGATGGATATTACAAAGAAATGTTGGACTCAAACAATAACAGTGAAAGTTCCTAAAACCTACGGTGTCTTTTAAAATTAGTAAGGTTTTAATCAATATACTTTTTCAAAGACTGTCTCGTCTTGACTGATTGACTTGTCTTTATATACTGTACCAGGGAAGAAATTGTAGACGCTAAATTTTCGTCTATCAAAACGAAAGATTCCATTCAATTTAGGCCCGAGAAGGCACTTATGAAAGTCAAAATTAGCACCGGTTCGGATATTAACCCAGTCATAGAGAAGAACTGGCAAGAAACTCGATCTGATTAATTTTTTCATCATACATATTTTTACCAACATAAATAGTTTCATCATTTTTTGATGGATGCTCTCCGTGAGAGCGCCATAATTTTCAGTGGTCACCATCGTTCATATATTGATCCACCTCATATCAGACATTAAAACCAGCTTGAAATGATTTTTGAAATGACTAATTCGACACTTATTTCTAACGCAAAGAAGCATTACTCGGTTTGAGACGTGTGGTTGCCAATATGTACTGTCACATGACACGTTCCAACTAAGTCCTGCAGGATGGCAACCGATTGTGATTATTGTCAGAACTGCCATCCTTTTGAAGATAATAATTATACATAGCCTTAAGTTGCACTAACCGCTAAATATTTTGTAAACCGGTGGTAATTTTGACAATCATAAACGCATTCTCAGGATCTGAACTGCATGAAATATTTGATTTGATTAGCTTATTAGTCAATTAGCCTTTCCACTGTTATTATTTGCATGGTTGCTTGTACTGGCATGCATGGTATGCATGGCTTCTTCTAAGTCCACCTACCTCGATACCAACCCTAAAGTTGAGATTCTGTCGCCAAGCATGTGTTCGTGTGTTCCGACAACCACTTGAGAGCTAGTGGCTTCTACGTTTAGCATGTTGACAATCTTACACCACATCGACATTTAACTTCATATGATATTATGTTCAAACGCTTTAACCTTTAACGCAGTGATTCCCAAACTGGGTTCCGTAGAATAGTCATCGGGGTTCCGGCAAAATTATTTATTATTAGCTATTAAATAATACACACGATTACAAATATTGTTTTGAAATAGCGCAAAATATGTGACGAGAAGGACTCATTACTTTTATGTAAACAGGTACCTAACTAACTACCTAGTTAGCAAGCATTCAGCCCGGACTATTTACTTTTATGTAAACAGGTACCTACCTATCTACCTAGTTAACAAGCATTCAGCCCGGACTATGTGTGGCCCAGCAGTGCACGTAGCCAGAGACAATGCGCGAATAATGTGTTTTAATTATATTGCACATTTCTTTAAAAAAATGTTCATATGTAAATTTCAGTGTTGATTTGGGGTTCCATAAGATAAAAGGTATTTCGTTGGTGTTCCGTTATCTTTAAAGTTTAGGAACCCCTGGTTTAACGTATTACTTACGTATGGTTTTCATAAGCGAGTTGCTCGTCTTACTATAAATAATCCCCTGTTACAAATTGCATCCTCTTTCATTTGTTCTAGAAGGTTCTATTGAATAGAATAGATAGTTCCGTAGCTTCATTAGATTACGAACTATATTATCATCCATATGCTATAATAAACGAATAGTTAATTCTTCACAATAATAAAAATTGTTGTAGAGACACTCCTGCGGGACACGAGGAGCCGCCTCAGTAATTGATACATAAAACAGACATACCGTAGTGTGTTAATTAATTAACCGTAACTGTCCGATGCATTTGAGAACAATAAAAATGATAATAAATTGGAATAGGTAGGTTCGCTTTGGTATTGTATAAATGTTAATTAATTAGTTACAAACATGATATCGTTAATTTCTAACATGAAAACCTTGGTATGTAGCTTTATACATTATTATTTTTGTATTCTCTCATGAATACACCCTATTCTTTTTATAGCCTACAGCAGTGACAGTACTGCGTACATTTTTTATAGTTTACATTATACTAGCGGGCCCGGCAGACGATGTCCCGCTCTGATTATAAAAAAATCCTTGACAAATTATATACCAAAACGTTCCTCATGAATCACTTTACCCACGGGTGAAAACCGCTTGAAAATCCGTTCAGTAGTTTTTGAGTTTATCGCGAAAAGACAGACAGACAGACGCGGTAGGGAACTTTGTTTTATACTATGTAATGATTAACGACTAGCTGTACCCGCAGCTCTGCACGCGTTTTTTTAAAATTGATTCAAAGAAATATAGAATTGTGAGACCATGTACAATTATAGAAGTACTCTCTAAAAACAATTTTAAGTACGACACGCACGCCATTTACAGTAACATGTAACCTATACATTAGATATATAAATACTAACACTGTGTCAAACGAGGTTTATTATCAGCAACATATTTGGAACTTTAACCCACCATATTACTCCCTCAGTGCTCACTTACACTATATAAGGAATTAATGAAACAATGAATTAAAGATGTTATTATGATGATATAATATGCCCACATTGTTAATAAGTAATACGTTTACGCTATAATATCTTTTTAGAAAGGACCCTTCTATCTTCAAAATTACTATTATTAATTATAATGTTGAATTGTATACAATGAATGAGTTGACGTCTTGAAATATTGCATAAATATAAATCAAGATATAAAACTTGCTATCTGTCTAAGCAGTTTTTAATATTTGAAAATTTAAATAGTGCTCATTGAACTCGATATAATATTCTTATATGTTACTATCGTTCCTCAGTTATGTAGCCGAAAAAACAGTCAATAAAACAATATGGCGGCTAAAATGACCAAAAAGACAATATAATTCAAATTACATACATAGATACAGATATATGAATTTCAATTATATTTATTCTTGGAGTCCAGTACAACGCACATGTTTACAGTGAACAGTATGTTGTTGCTGAATTTCATGCGGACGAAGTCGTGGGTAATAGCTAGTGTAAATTAAAATAGACTAAATTACTTTTTATAATGTCCTCTATCCGCCGGTGAAAGTACCGTAAAAATTGGTTGAACTGTTTTGGAGATAGCACTGCGGGCGAAGCCATGGTTAACAGCTAGTATAAATTAGAGTTACCTAAATTGCTTTTTATAAGGTTAGCTAACTGCCAATGAAAGTCTCGTGAAGATCGGTAGGACCGCTTTGAAGTAGCACTGCGGACAAAGCCCGACCAAATTTTTTATTTGGCTACCCAGTGAAATTTAAGACCGACGTTGAAATTTCACTGCGGACGAAGCCACGGTTAACAGCCGTATAAATTGGAGATCCGTGCCCGCTTATTTAGCCCCCAGGAAACCCAAATCCCCACCTTTCAGATCACAGACAGACCGACAAAAATTATGAAAATATAATTAAAATTATCGTGAAAAATGGCTTGAATGAGAGGGGGCTATTTGTCTAATTTCTTTTTTTTTTTTGAAAAACCACTTTTTCGAGTAAAAGAAAATACACCTTTCGCACTATTTATGCGATGATTATGTCTACATAAAACATACCTATGTATATTTATCTTATATATATATATACTAGCGGGCCCGGCTGACGTTGTCCCGCCCTGATTACCCCCCCGCAACCCCCCTTGTGGGTGGAATTTCGCAAAATCCGTTCTTAGCTGACCTCTACTCGGCGAAAGGAATATTCCTACCATATTTCAAGTCGCTACGCCTTATGGTTCCAGAGATATCGTGATGAGTCAATATATAGGTGGGAATATCTTATATATATATATATATCTATCTTTAAAAACCTTGGTGTAGCGAGTGTCCTAAAAGACGATAAAAGTACAATTAATTTGTAATATTAGTCGTATTTTACGTAATACAGTTAAGTTATTGTGCACAAGTGAAATGGACGAGAAACAATACCACGGAATATGAATTCTGAGATGCCACACAAACTCCCTAGAAAGTTCTAACAAGAGGACCACCATCTTGTTAGAAGAGTGAAATGATAACAAGAAACTATATAAAATAATTATTACCTACTCGACAATGTCAATAAGAAGGAGATTGATTCTACTAGAAGATAGGTTGCCAGAAATAAAATAAAAATGGTCAGGAGCATACAGGGTTACATACACTGACCGGTCACAGAACGAGACACGTCAAAGCGTGACAATATGGCGGCTGCTAAGCTTCGTGCATATTCCTCACGATAATCATCAATCTGTAGGAGGAGCACTGCAGGGCCAAAGGCCTCTTCCCGAAGGAAGGTATGAACACAATCACCACGCCAGCCTACGACGTATTCGCGATTTTAAACTTCGAGAAATCCACGTTTCTATATTATTCCCACACACGGTGGTACTACAAGAACGTTACCAATTAAAATTATTAAATGTACGCGAATTCCGATAAATTCGTTGTACATGCCTCGAGCATGGGTACGAACCTGGGAACATCAATATCGATATCGATATTCCACCGGTCAAACCACTAGACACAGTATATCCTATCCTACCCGTTCTGTAAAAATTTAATAACTCGAGAATGAACGAGCTTTATTTTCTTTTGTTTATCCGTTATTTGATATGCTTCGTTGACGTTATGAGAAGCTAACTTTTGTTCACGATTTAACTCGTATTAATGTAGCTTTGACCTATTCCATGGGGACACAGTATACTTTATCTGGGTCAAAGTACCCAATGTCCTTTTCTGTGACCCTGACAATGGGTATACAACATTTCATGACAATCGCTTGAGTAGTTAAGGCGTGTTACGGACAAACAAACGCTCATTTGTATTTATAACATTAGTTACGATTAAAATAATGTCATACGGATATACAAGTGTAGTGAAGTCAAATTAAAAAAAAATCGAGGCAGTCATAACGGCTACCGATAGAAGTGAAAACTGAAAACAAAATCAAAATCAAAAATACTTTATTCAGTTTAGGCCCTTATAAAACACTTATGAACGTCAAAGACCACCACCGGTTCGGAAAACAACCCAGTCAGAAGAACCGGCAAGAAACTCGATCGGTTACATTTTTTTAACATATATTTCCAATACATCATACAATAGCTTTTAGTGGATGCACAGAGAGGAGTCAATTCCTGACATCACTATCGTTCACATACTGATCCACTCTATAATATCCTTTTGACACTAAAACCCGTTTGACGTGGCGCTTAAATTTACAGTCCGGCAAATCGGTAACATGCTTTGGGACTTTATTGTAAAACCTAACACCTAAAAAACTATTACTGGTTTTGCTAAGTCTGAAACATGAGACGACCAGTTTATTACAGTTTCTAGTATTTAGATTATGCCGGTCTTTTACTAAATTCAGTTTTTCAAAGTTTTTACGGGCATACATTAAATTATCAAGAATGTATTGGGAGGGCAGAATTAAGATACTGAATTCCTGGAACATCGTGTTTAATGATTCGCGAGGTCCCATATAATATATTGCTCGAACTGCCCGTTTTTGGCATTTCGAGCCATGCAGGCAGGTCGAGAAACAATGGAATACCTGTGTTCTGTTTTAAATTAATGATAGTCTGAATTATTTAAATTTCATAATTTGTATATTGAAATTATTAACATTAATCTGGTTTTCATGTCTATTGGCACTCGGAGCTATAATCTCGGAGCAATTTTTTATACAGTTAATCAATTAATAAAACATATGACGGGTTGCATAATGTCAATACAAAATATCAATATTACACGTACACAGTCCGCTATACTACTCGTCGCCGGTGTGGCGGAAGCCACGCAAGCTCAATACGGTCGGTCATGGATACTAGCATGTCATGACGGGAAACCATAAGTTTATATCCTGCCAGAAAAAAACTGCTCAACGCGCCAAAACTTCAAATGTTTGAAATATTGTTTTTCGCGTCGGTGGCGATTTCACGATTTTCGCTATTTTACTTATTCGTTGCTATTTTACTTATTGTAATAAAAAAAAACAATTTCCGATCAAGAGGATTATTTACCAAAATAAGACATTAAAGAAACACACTGGCTGAAATTATAATGACCCCACTTACAATAATATAATTAACGCTACAACTAGGTATGTCGTACGTAATCGCGTGGGAAAGTGACTTCCCCGTATCAGATAACAAGATTCCTCGATATACGATTACCCGTCTCATGCAATCACTTAACCGTGCTCCGATAATGTCTTGAAAATAATACCTTTTTAAAATTATTATACAAAATATTTACTTTCCAATCTGGTGTGAAAAATAAGATTTGTTTTAGTTTTTTTTTATGTCATAGGAGGCAAACGAATAGGCGGGTCACCCGATGGTAAGTAATCACCACCGTCCATAGACACTAGCAACACCAGGGGAGTCGCAATTGCGTTGCCAGCCTGTGTTTGGGGGGCGGGGAAGGAGGGGAAGGAGGAGGGCAGATGGGCCTCCGGCGCTCTCACAGACCAAACGAATCGCAACAATGCAGGCACTGTTACTTCACGTCGGTGCTCTGTGAGAGGGTGATACTACCCCGAGCGAGCCGACCCATTCATGATGAAACCAGAACTAGCATCAGCGTGTCTCTACCATCTACCGTTGACCACAACCTCACCTGATTAAATATCCTGATACAATGCCAACACTCGAAACTTAGACAGGGGCTGGCTCTCAAGTGCACCTGTCTGAACATACAATCATAAAGATGCATGGCGTTACATTTTTCAATCTGAGAGTTAGACCATGCGGGTGTTAAAAAAATCCTGACAATTCTTCTGTTTCCATCATGCTGTTTTCCTAGCCTGGAAACTCCAGCTTATTCCACGGTGTTTCAACACACTACTGCTGAACCAACATTTCTTTAATATAATATTTATTATAATTATGGTATATGGCTTTATCTCTGCAGAATCTTGGTCCTTCTTTTATTGATTTCGTTTGTTTTGTTACCGTATTAAGTCTAGCGCAGCTTATATAGTAAGCAAGACTTATTATTATTTACTTAACTATTGTTACTTTAATTATGAGCATTATAGGTGTATTATGCATCGCATTTTTCATTGAGATTATAACCTTTATGGCGGCTTTATTATCATATGGTTCGACCAATGAAATACCAATTCGATATCCATAGGTTCGAACCCCGATGTATAACACAGAATTTTTTAACATCTGCATAGATTTATCAATCTCAATTAGTTAAACTATCAGCCGGTTGTGAAGGAAAACATCGTGAGAATACCTGAACTCAAGAAATGTTTATTTATGTTTATGTTAAAAATATAGAACTGTGACAGATTCTAGATTTCTTAACCTTTGCAGTCTCCACTATACCATGGTCTGACGTAGGGATTATGGTTTTGCCCTCCCTCGGAAAGTGGCCTTTGGAAACAACAGTGCAACTCCTACAAGCCCTAAAAATCCATTTAATCAATGCTTGTTTCTGTTCTTGGGTGTCGTTTTCTTCTTCTATACTTTTAACATTAGATGGACCTGAATCATTTTACCGAGCTTGTATTGAAATAAATGAATGAATCGTTTTCACCAAAATCTAACCTGGTGTTCTGATCAAAGTTTGATGTGGCCAAATAAACACTAAGTGCAACTGCCGGATCACAGTTATAGATATGCGTTTTGATGACGTTGTAAGACGTAGTAAATTAATTGTAACTTATTAAATTCATTATTCGATAACAGAGGAGTACACTATCAAAATATATAAAAATCCAGTGTCATAATATTTGTCCACGATGAACTCCCAAACTACTCAACCGATCTTCATGAAAGTTGGCTTTTATGTGTAATTTGGTACAACTAGAGATATAGTATAATTTACATTTCGATTAATGGCCTCAATATTTGTTTCAAAATCAAAAACACTTTATTCAATTTAGGCCCTAAGAAGGCACTTATGAATGTCAAAACTACCACCGGTTCGAAAAACAACCCAGTCATCGAGAAGAACCAGCAAGAAACTCGATCTGGTTTATCTTTTTAACAAATATATATGATATTTAGAGTATATTAGGTAAATGTCACACACACACAGGTTTTTAATGGATGCACAGAGATGAGTTAATTCCAGACAATTCCAGACATCACCATCGTTCACATATTGATCCACTCTATAATAGCCTTTTGACACCAAAACCCGCTTGACATGGCACTTAAATTCGCAATCCAGCAAATCGGTAACTTTGGGACTTTCTTGTAAAGTCTAACACTATTTCCCAAAAAACTGTTACTGGTTTTACTAAGTTAATTTACAGTAAGTTTTTTATCTAAGTAAGTTACAGTTCATTACAAATTAAACGATTGTCAATGTTGATTATTGTTATTCATTGTAAGTTTCATAAGTCTCGAACAGATGGCGCTTTAAATTAGTTTGTTGACAGAAAACTGTAAGACCAACTGTTATAGATATCTCATAGATGGCGCCACGTTTTAATTTTGAATTTCTTTTTCAATAATCGACACGTGGCCGGCTCAGCTAGTAGTAATATAGACATGGGTTTCAGCATGGTAGTAAATTAGAAATAACCGTTCCTAATACACGGTGCTTAAGGTTTTGTTCTAATATTTCGTATTTATGAAATAATAATTCACTTAATTTTAATGTCGCATGTATCAATAGAGAAATATAAAAAAAATTAAATTACAATTATTTTATTGAAGAATTTTACGTTACGAAAAATCTGATATACTTCCTTCCCGACCCACGGCAGACAACTTACTTTTACCATGTCAATATTCTGATTATTGTATACAAGCTAGGCAAGTACTAGATATACATCAAACACTAACATTAAATATTATATAGATAGTATTTCCCGTACCTCTATCGTCAGTCTGAAGCGCAACTTAATACCATCCCCGTCCATTCCACTCGGATGGACGCAATTAAACTCATGCGTAAAAGGAACGCTCGTGTAAAGAATCCTAATTAAAAAAAGGTCGTTACACGCAACATTGCGACATACGTGACACGTCCGTATATTAGCCGTATAATAGGATATCAGTTTTATTGGTAATTACGCTGCTAATGAACTCAGTTAACGGACCAAAGCGAGCGTTTAAGTGATCGAGTTGTCTAATATTAAAGCGTTATTATGTGATATAAAATATGCCTTAAAGACGTGTAAATATGGTTTAGAAATAACAAATATAGCGGAAGAAGTATCGAAATAATGTAAATAAAAACTTGTACTTAATATTTTTTTTATGTCAGAGGTGGTAAACGAACAGGTGGGGTACCGGCTGTTAAATGATCGCTACCTTCCATAGACACTACCAACATCAGGGGAATCGCAAGTGCGTTGCCAGCCTGTGTTTGGGGGAAAGGAAGAGAGGGGGCAGAGGAGAGGGGAGGGGAGGTGGGCCTCCGGCGCTATCACTGACCGAACGAAACTTAACAATGCAAGCACTGTTACTTCACGTGGGTGTTTCTGTGGGTCGGGTGGTAGTACCCCGGGCGAGCAGACACATTCATGCTGAAACCAGTAATAGCTTCAGCGTGGCTCTACCACCTACCAACATATAAACAAAATAGTATTCTATTGGTAAAAATATGCGGCCTCCACGTAGTACCCCGTGGAATATAACTCTTTTATAGTAGTAAGCTCATGAAGTTTCGTATAAATTAATCATTACGTTTGAAATGGCAAATTGCGTTTCATCATTGTCAATATTGATATAGTCTTAAAATTTATCGAGTTGTATAATTTTAAGACTAAAAATTAATGTAGCATACCTATTTGTAAATCTTTTATACATATAATAAGAACGTAAACCAAGCGTTCAACCAACCAACCAACAAACCAACCAACCAAAAAAAATCGCATGTGTCTTGGAATAGGTCTAGAATAGTACGTATCGTAATCGTAGTAATCGATTTGTATCTTGTTGAAAGTTGTAACTCCCCAAGCCGATTGGTCCTCGTGGGGGAAAGAGAACACAACCCTCCAACATTGAAAGATAACAATCGCCAAAAATTAGCAATATATATCGCATCCCTAAATGTACTTACCCAAAGAAACGAAGAAAATCTTACGGAATTAACATACTCGTTTTTTTGTAAGTGTTAGAACAACGCTGAAGCTATTACTAGTTTCGGGATGAATGGCTTGCCCGGGGTACTACCACCCGACCCACAGAAACACCCACGTAAAGTAACAGTGCCTGCATTGTTGCGTTTCGTTCGGTCAGTGAGAGTGCCGGATACACACCTCCCGTCCCTCTTCCCCATCCCCCGCCTCCCAAACACAGGCTGGCAACGCACTTGCAACTCCCCTGGTGTTGCAAGTGTCTATGGACGGTGGTGATCACCTAACATGAGGTAGACCCACTTGTTAATTTGCCTCCTAGGATATAAAAAAAAAAACAAATCAAATGGGACATCTTTAGCATGAGCGAAGTGAGAAGAATGGTACTAGTACTTTGTACAAGTATTTTGTTGGAAGAGGCCTTTGCTGACTGGCAAACGGATCTACTGGAGATAACCAAGGAGCAGATATTAGTTTAAACAATTTAATTCGTTTAAGAGTCCAGCATTAGTTTTAAGTTTAAATTCACTGTCATTAGTAAGAGATCTGAATACAAGGCCATTATTATTATTATCATAAAGTTGTATAACTTAATCTACACAATAAATTAAACTTCCATCAGACCACAACATATATATACAATGCGATTGTAGACTTTAGAAAAAATAAACTAAAAAAATTCCCATAATGGATGTCTAAAAATTAAATATAGTAAACATTGTGATCAGATCAGAAAGGAAGAATAAGAGCTAAGTAGATGAAAGCATGGTTCATATTATATGACACTAGCGGGCCCGGCAGACGTTGTCCCGCCCTGATTATAAAAAAAAATCCTTGACAAATTATATACTAAAACCTTCCCCGTGAATCACTTTATCGACTGGTGAAAACAGCATGAAAATCTGTGCAGTAGTTTTTGAGTTTATCGCGAACAGACAAATAGACAGACGCGGTAGTGGACTTTGTTTTATACTATGTAATGATAATATATTTTTAAAGTTTTCACTAGACAGTAGCATAAAACCTCTTTGTATTTTGTAATTTATATTTTTATAAATCGCTAATTAAAAGGATAGAATATGTCAGAGAGATTCGAGAAAATGCTTTGAAAGCATAAAAATTTACAAATCTATTAATTTATTCTATTAATATCTTCTAATTTACTGACTATAAAACAAACTCGAAATCTACAATAGTTTCTTAAAACTAAAATTGACCAGTCTTCTATATTACTAGACAAATCACAACTAACGTTTTTCGGTGATGTTTAAAAAAAACGTATAACGTAATATCATCTCTAATAATCAAAATCGTCCAAATACGCATAAATATAAAAGATATTTATACCATGAACTATGAAATATTAGCCGTTGAAAATTGCGATCATTCACCGTAGCATCAGACCCAAAAAACTTATACCAGTTTCATTTCCATACCAAACGAGAATGTACTGGGACTTGTTCGAAAATTTTTACAAGCCAAATACACTGTTAAATTACGTTTATTTTTAAATCGAATACATGAGTATCGAAATACGAGATATGATGCTATAGTTTTATCTTAGAATGCTTTTGTAAATAGGATGGATGATATCCTTTTTTTATAAAACAAAAATCTACATTTCGCTTATCCATATATGTTTGTAGGGCTTTTAGGGCCCATCGGATTACCTATCACCCTTAAGTTCAAGATATGTCGCCAAGCACCTATAAGATATATTCAAGAAGCAGCACTTGAGAGCCAGTCCCCCTCAGAGTTTAGAGTATTACCATCTTATACCACAGTTACGTTTAAAATCAAGTGAAATTGCTGTACAAATGCTAAATACCTATAAAGTACATAAAAATAATAACATGGAAATATAAAAGAAAATGCGAAAAGAAATATTCAAATTACTAGACATCTAAAATTTATTCAAATATAGTGAATTATCAATTCTAGAAACAAGATTTCATATTGAAAACTTTAATTACATCTCTTGCCAAACATTAAGTGGCGCCCAACATGGTATCTAATTATTGAATAATAAGATTTTTAATTATCTATTAAACTCCATTCAGAAATAACCCCCATTTATAATTATTCAAATCCAAGTTTCTTTATCCTAGTCAATTCATTCCGAGAGACACTAATGACCCATTACGTAACGGATATTTAAATGAGAGCGCAACAAGTAAAGTCACAAATAACTCACCTTTTTATTGCACGAGACAAGAGGCTACATTTTTACGAACCACCACAGATTCAATTAAGACATTCGACACAAAAAAATACACGCACATCCGTTCCGTACATGATTATTAAAAAATCCAGTTTTTTTTTCCTCTCCACGAGCCCCGGAGATCGATAGTCGGAATCTAGCCGGTAGATGTGTTATTGAAAAACATAATAGAACGTGTGATCGCTTACTATTGAAATGTTAACGAAAATGAATGTTTTATTTTGACTATCGCGTGCCAAATTTTGCGAAAAACTGCTGTTATTTTGACAGTCCCGGCCAGTAACGGGTCAGCCTTGCCTTTGTACGGGCCGTGGGGCGAGGCGCATGCGTGCCATCGATCCCCCTGAAACCTACCAGCGAGGTTACATCGTTTAAGCCTTCAGTCGATCGGCAAACACAGACAATATTGTACATGATTGAACAGCTTTCACAAAACATGGGACACGGACAAAGAAAATTAATTACATAGAATGAAATCAATGGAGGAGGCAAAACTAATTATTGACAAACATTATTATCAACACCTTGCGAATGACATTCATTTTCCTTTACACCTGTAATATGTTGTATTTAGTTGTAAATTAACCCAAAACATTATTAGAATAAACTACACAACATTTTCTTTGATTAACGACCGGGCCAAGATTGATATAGGTCCGATGTACTATAATAATATGACCATAAGTGTCTCAACGATTTAGATCCATATATTAAAGTCCACCTAAATCATAAAAGGTACATGAGAATCTTTACTAATCGTGATATCTCCTAAGGCAGTGGTCGGGAAACCGTGACTCGCGGGATGCATGTGACTCTTTCGCTATTAGTTGCGGCTTTTCCACAAACTGCCTAATTTAGACGCGGAATATTATCTAATAACTTGCCTTGTAAGAGACGAGTAAGCATTTTTGTGATGAAAGCTTCCAAAAGAGAGGTACATTTTTAAAATTCAACAGAAGCATAAGCTCCGAAAATTAGAAATAAAGGAAGATAAGAATTAGTTAGAAAAGTACAAGCTCGGGAGTGTACTATATTTGTTTATATTTGGCTCTTTTTAGTGACGAGCTCTTTTTACTGTCGTAAATAATTATAAATACGAATGTCTGTTTATTTATTGGGCTTTCACACCTTACCATTTCAATCGATCATCATTTTGCATATGTATGCATTTCGCGTACATTATCAACCAATCTATACTAATATTATAAAACTGAAGAGTTCATTTGCTTTTGTGTTTCGTTGAACACGCTAATCTCGGGAACTACTGGTCCGATTTGAACAATACTTTCGGTGGTAGATAGCTCATTTATCGAAGAAGGCTATAGGCTATATATCAGCACGCTAATACCAATAGGAGCGGAGCACCAATGAAGAATGTTTCAAAACCGTATTTTTCCTTTTGAGAGCTTCCGCTGCGTGTTAGCGTTAATCCAAAGTAACTATTACACGCGGACGAAGTCGCGGGAGAAGCTAGTATAGGTAAAAGAAATTTAAATCATATATTTCAACTGACAAGGAAATTAAGGTCCATTCTACGTTTGCACATCCCTTGAACACAGCCGTTATCCTTAGTCCTGATGACACTGTATTGTTAATAACTAATGCAAAAAAAACTATATTTTCCACAAATTCTGCCACGTAGTTTAAGCGTTACAAATAATTTCTTACGTGAACAAGACCCTTCAAACACAAGACACCGTGTAAAATCTAAAGGGTACCTGCTTGACTTCTAAATGACAGAGATAACAGCGAGTAATCCCACTTCTGAACAATGAACACACTGAATGTCGAGAAAAGTCGAGAGGATTATACGCGAAAGCAAACACTTGCCAGAGCCGGATAGCCTCAGTATTACAGGTTTATATCTAAGTATGTCAACATACTATTATACCCGAAA
Source organism: Antheraea yamamai (assembly GCA_036509395.1). Taxonomy (NCBI): domain Eukaryota; kingdom Metazoa; phylum Arthropoda; class Insecta; order Lepidoptera; family Saturniidae; genus Antheraea; species Antheraea yamamai. The sequence continues at coordinate 4,569,810 of AP028451.1, forward strand.
TTAATTAAGACGTAATACCTAAAAATAATCAATTGTGTCAGTAACATATAATCATATTGAAAACGTAAATAACAGCCCAAAATAAAACCATATAAATACTAGCGGACCGGGCGGACGTTGTCCTGCCTTGAAAACAAAAAAATCCTAAAAGTCGACCGCAGCGCCACCTACCGGGTCCAATTGTGAATCTAAACCATTCTCGGATCCACTCGAACACGCACACAAAATTTCATCAAAATCGGTCCAGTCGTTTAGGAAGAGTTCAGTCACATACACACGCACACAAGAAATATATATATTAAGATGTATGTAGTTCACATGAAAACAAAAAAAATGCGAGAACGGAATCGCGGGCACCAACTAGTATTATAATAAAAGGAAACCAGTTGTACGCTTTAAAACCAGTACATTTACCATTGAATAGGCAACCCTTACGAATGACTGCACACGGGGAAGGTACGCAACCCTATAGTAATAGCTTAGGATAGAACTTTGATTTATGTATGATATACATATATATATCCACCTATTTATTTATACTAGTAGGCTCCCAGTGGTCGACTTTCGACCATAGTTCATTGCATTTTTAAAGTTTGAACTTTATTAGGGTACTTTTATCAAAGGGTATTATAACCTCTATAATCAAAGGCTCTCATCATGCCTACTCAGTTATTTGCCACTTTTTTAAATTACATAAACATTTAAAAAAATCGATGTCTAAATGAAAATCGAAATTAATTATAAATTTGAAACAAAAAACAAGCGATTACATAAGATGGTAAGGCTCTCAAATACTAAGTAAACATAATTTTACGAAAATAAAGAAATTTATCGCAACTCATGACACAATTTTCAATTAATTTTACACGACACCATAGGTGCGTGGTATTTCTGGGTGATATTGAATTAAATATAGTCTGTACATTATGAGGAATAGTGATATGCCCAGTATCATCGTTTGGGAAAGTAATGGATAAACAATAGAATCAAATGATGAATTCAAAACAAAGATGTTTTAATACTACCATTAACTTTTGAAAATGAATTCATTTTTGTTCATAATTCATCATCAACTGTACTAAATATAATTGCTACATCAAGTTGAACTGCATCATTGTAACCGCGGAGATGTAAGTCATGGATTACTTTCATGACCAAACAAATTTGTTTATTTTGATTTTACAAAATATTTTTTCGCTCATTTTTTATTGAACCATCATTTGAAGTGTGTACACCATAAAGAAATACTAAACATTAAAATATTGACATTGACTTTGGAAATATTGCTTTACTCTTATGGCAACATGAAGCAAAGTGACATGAAGTGAAAGCAGTCCTGTCACCTAAAAATTCTGACATTCAATAAAGCCAAAGAGAATAATAATTATTTCAGTAGTTCCATAAATTTACTAAAGATAAATTATTTATCAATTAATATTAATGTATATTATGAATTTACATATTATATTATTGTAAAGTTAACCTACAATTTAACCAGTTCATGTCAAAGGGCATATTATAAGGCATGCAACGTCAGTCATGTTAAAAATATTTAAAAGGTAATTGGAACGTAAGAAGGATGTTCGAAACGTTTTTTCATTTACACGTGTGTATATGTTGTGTAAAATTCAAGCAGAAGTGTGAGTAATGTATATTTTAATTAATTTAATATGCATGTAATGCATTTTATATAAAAATAGCTTTGAGCACTTCTCTACCATATAAAGTTTAACTATACTAAATTTCAAGTTCATCCGTTCGCGCAATTCGCTTAAAAAGGGGTACAAAGTTTTGGCTTCACGTATTAATATATAAGTCGGCTGGGGTTATGTTCTTTTTTTTTTGTTTATGGGTGTTTTTTATTTTTTTATTTTTTCTTCTTTTTTTGTAGAAAGGGAGGTAAATTGATCCCCCCTTCCCCTCCCTCCCCTGTTTCCCTTTTTTCCCCCTTTTTCTCCCTTTTTTTTTTTATTATTTTTTCTTTTTTTGTTTTTTTTTTTTTCTCCCCCTTAAAAACTCAATTTTTTTTGCCCCCCCGCCGGAAAAAAATTTCCCCCCAAATTTCAAAAACAATAAATCGCAAATCAACCTCGGCCGCAATCAAAACTATTCGGCGCGAGCGTCGCAATACCAACTAACATTCCATAGTTAAAGGGAAGCGTGATTGGCAAGATAGATGGCGTGACCTGATCCAATTAATTGTCGGCTTCAAAGTACCGATTTATTCCATATTCGGAATTTTCAAACATCATAAACTATGTTATAACATCATTGTTGAATGTAGAATGAAAAAGGGTAATTGGAACGTAAGAGTAAAAAAAATACATACAGTCAAGCATAGCAACCTCCTTCGCAACCTTTTTTGAAGTCCGTTATTGACGGATGTCAAAATGTCTTTTTATTTACATGTGTGTATATGTTGTGTAAAATTGAAGCAGTAGTGTGAGTAATGCATATTTTAATTAATTTAATGTACTTCTAATGCTTTTTATATAAAATAAATAGCTTTCTGCACTTCTCCTCCATATAAACTTTAACTATGCCAAATTTCACGTTCATCCGTTCACGCAATTCACTTAAAAAGGGATACAAAGTTTTGGCTTCACGTATAACATATATGATCTACTAATGGTTGACCAGTTGTCGAAATTCTATACTGTGCGACAGAGAAAACGCTTTACAAACTCTCTCTCACTCTTCTCCCCGACGTGCCAACTCAGGTGCAGAGTTGCTGTACACTGCGATACGAGATTTTATAACCCACGGGACATAAAGAAAAAGTATATATTTCGTATTCCATATAAAATGATAAAATACATAGAGTTCAACCGCGGTAAAGCCAAATAGAGTAGGGAGGTGTTATAAAATAATACAATTATATGGGAGTACAGATTTTTTTGAAGCGAAAACTTCTTCAGCCGGTTGAGCGATTTAGGTCGAGGAAAACTAATGGGTTCGCGTTACTGTTGGCCTCGACATGCTCGTGACTTATTGCTCTTGCGCTAGATTAGCGACGCGCAGTATAGCGGCCTGTGTACATGTAATATCGATATTTTGTATTCAAGTTGTACAGGCCGTTATATGTTTGAGTAGTTAGTAAACTGTATATAGTCTATACTAATATTATAAACCTGGAAGGTCTGTTTGTTTGGTTGAACGCACTAATCTCAGGAAGTACTGGGCCAATTTGAAAAATCATTTCAGTGTTAAATAGCTCATTTATCGAGGAAAGCTATAGGTATATATCATTACGTTAACGTCAATAGGAGTGGAGCACCAATGAAGAATGTTTCAAAATCGGCATGTTTTTCCTTTTCAGAGCTTCTGATGCGTGTAAGCGTTACCCCAAAGTAACTATTCCATGCGAACGACATCGCGAGCAGAAGCTAGTATATAATAATCATTGCTCAGAGTGCTAATACATGTGAAAACTGTAGAAATGTTTATAATTTTAATTTACAAATTATGGAATCTAAAAAATACTTTTTTTATTGTAGCACGACAAAGTGACTGCACTATGCCTGATGGTAAGAATAGTACAATCTAAAAACAATGGCAACCACCGAGAGACAAACTATCCATCGCCGGTCTCCGCTGTCATGTCGGCCTGCGTGTCTCTTCACGCTACCCTTGTAGCATCCCATGTCATTCTGTCTACTTTGTTTAGTATAAATTAATCTGATGATGTTAATAAAATATTTACCAGGATTATGTATGGGTAAAAATAAAATTGGTCTATATTACTTCAATTACTTAGCCCTTCTTTTACTAACTATACCTCGTTAGTTTTATTGTTATGCCACTCATATAAAGTTAAGTAAAAATAAACTAGGTAAAACTGGTGTGACCCAGTCTGCCTCTCTATACGTAGGAGCCCGGCGGTCACCTTCCGCCGGGCGGACCGTTTGGGCGGCTGTGCGAGGTTGAGTAGCACTGTACGATCTCTTGCCGCCCCAACAATCACGGTCCGTCGGTACACAGCGGTGCTTTAGTCCGTGCGAGCCGGACATAACCCACCCTCAACCCCGGGAGGGTGGCGTATCCATAAGGGATTTCCTCACGTAAAAAAAAAGGTGTTCCTTAGTGATCGACCCCAAGCAGAACTATAATTCTTGATCGGTTTATTTATATGCGTTGATGAAGTAAAATTATCATCGTAAGTCGCATATTTCTCGTTACATTATATTTAAATCCTAACTAATATTATAAATGCGAATGTAGTTAGCGTGTTTGTTTGTTACGGTATCACATCATAACTGCTAAACCGATCATCATGAAGTTATACATACTCGTTGTTAGCGCAACACAAAAGAACATAGGATACTTTCCATTCACAAAAAAATACCGTTCCTGAGTTATGAGTGAAATGTACATCCCAACGTGCGTTACATTATGTCGTGATGGTCTAGCGGTTTGACTGGTGGAACATCAATCCGATGTCGACTCGCGAACCCCGGCATGTACCACGGAATTTTTCGGATTTCACATACATTTATTAATTTAAATTAGTACCAGTATCGGCTGGCGGTGAAGGAAAACATCGTGAGGAAACCTGACCCTGAGAAAAATACTTATAGTGCCAGTGTATGTGGGAAAATGTAGAACTGTGGATTTCTTAGAGTTTGAAATCGCCAATACGTCGTGGGCTGTAGTCCGGTGAAGCTGTTAAGACCTTGCCAAGTCGATAGCGTGGTCAGTTCGAGAGAAAAAAAAACGTCGTGGGCTGGTGTGAGGTGATTATGTCCATACCTTCCTTCGGGAAGAGGCCTAGGACCCTGCAGCGGGTCCCTTATAGGCTGATGATGGCGACATTAATGCGAGCGAAGCCACAGACAAAACTAATTTGAATATGAACATAAGAATATAATTTAACACACGGCTATTTTAAGGAAACAGGAGATAAGCATACATATACTATACTTATACATATATACTAGCGAGCCCGACGGATGTTGTCCTGCTTTAATAATAATAAAAATCCTAATGGTCAACCACAGCGCCACCTACCGGGTCCAATAGTAAATCTAAACCATTCTTGACTCCCCTTCAACACACAAACAAAAAAAACATCAAAATCTGTCCAGCCGTTTTGGAGAAATTCAGTCACATACACAAGGACAGAAGAATTATATATATGAAGATAGATAAATGTTTAAAACTCAGACGGAGAACTGACAATTATACCCAAAACTAGCGGGCCCGGCAGACGTTGTCCCGCCCTGATTAGAAAAAAAATGTTGACAAATTATATACCAAAACGTTCCTCATTAATCACTTTATCCACTGCTAAAAACCGAATAAAGATCCGTTCAGTAGTTTTTGAGTTTATCGCGAACAGACAGACAGACAGACGCGGTAGGGGACTTTGTTTTATACTATGTAATGACATAAAAGTGTGTTATAATCGAATCTATATCATTCGACTCGCCTCAGTACTATGAAGTACTACGCAATCATCTCGACGAGTTTGTATATGCAGGTAGCTACTTAGAATGTCAACCCTCTTTGGCAGACTGGCTGAAATGTTTGAATATACTGTAAACTAGCTGTGCCTGCGACTCCGTCCGCGCGCAATCTAATATAAAAAACAGTGACTAATAATGTCATCTGAATGTATTAAGTCCATTTACTTGTCAACTTTTCTCTCGTACTTACGCCGCGTCGTCATTAAAACTACAATAACTTTTGATAGAGTGGACCGAATTTAATGAAACAAACACTAAGTTACTCCCGAGGATATGCTTTACGATTTTCTTGGTTTTATTGTGAACCCAGTACTTTAGCAGTGATACGTGTTCATACAAACAGACAGAGAGACATTTCTAAAAATGATTGAAATGTATTCTATTACTTATTCCTAGACACCTGCAACAATTTTTTTCACGAAAATCGAAAAAGTACAGACAGATTTACATTCTTATTATATGTATAGATAGAATATGTCGTTCAAACAATTGAACGATTGCTTTTCTGTATATATAGCATACATGAAGTTAGAAATAAACAGTCTATTTTACGCATTCCGAGTCTTATTGGTACGCTGTCCCAGTCAGTCTAGACTCCTACAGTAGTGAGCCCGAAGCTCCTACATATATAAAAAAAACTATATATATAAAACGCCTACACATACATAAAAAAATATTCGTACGCGTCTGAAATGCGAACTAACTTTACAGTTTCACACGGACTAAAGCAAAATATTCACGTTAGAAACGTGAGAAAATGTTCACTTGTCAGATTTCGAAAGTGGACGCGAGATTTACAATACACGAACGCATTGTTCTGTTTCAAATATTCCATACGAATAAACGGATATGTATAATCTGGATCTATAGTGCAATTACCATGTAACAATGTGATAAAACTATATTATGGTAGGGCTTTTTCTATACCCTACTTATATTATTTAGTTACTTAACTTCGTCTTAAAAACTGTCGCCTTGTTTAAACAGTTCTTGCCAAACTTTGTCCGCTGTGTGTATAGGTTGCGCAGAATAGAAATTTAGGTACAAATACGCTGGGCTTTTTTTGTGGGGGAACGCGGGAGCACGCAGTACCCTCAAAGGGAATTTCCAAAATATCGAAAAATTACCATGAAAAGTGAAAAAATTAAAGAGTTTGAAAAAAAAACAGAAAAAACATCGATCTGGGTAACCTTTATAAATATTTTTGGATTTCTTTTAATAGATCAAAGTTATCCAAATATAAAGTATATCTTTTTTGAACAGTTACCGCGTCACACTATGGTTTGACTCAGTAGTAGACGAGGTCGTAAAAAAATTATGGACTTGCAATTTTCGAAAATTAGCGTGCCCCAAAAAGGAAGTGACACAAAAAACCCTGCAAATACGTATTATATTATGTACTATGTTTGCCCGCGTGAAATAGTTACTTTGGGCTAACTGATTACACCCTTAATTGTTTTTCTGGACTGGTCGAAGAGTGATGAATAAAAATTAAATGTAAAAGCTAACTCAAACTCTTGTTTCATATCAATGAATTTACGTGTGCACAATACAAGATTAGGAACGTATGGAACGCCGCGACCCTCCGACCACATCCGACGCGGTAATTGAATTCATTAATTTATGTTGGTTCCCAACACTAATAAAACACGCAGCGGAAGCTCTCAATAGAAGACCGATTTTGAAACATTCTGCATCGGTGCTCCGTTTCTATTGGTCTTGATAAATCTTCCTCGATAAATGAGTTATCTAACACCGAAAGAATTTTTCAAATCGGACCGGTAGTTCCTGAGATTTGCGAGTTCAAGCAAACAAACTCTTCTGCTTTATAATATGTATATTATAGATTAGCTGTGCCCGCGACTTCGTCTACGTGGAACCTGATGTACAAAACAATGACTAATAAAGTCATCTGAACGTATTTAGTCCATTTACTTATCTACTTTTCTCTTATAGTTAAGTCGCGTCGCCATTAAATTTACAATAACTTTTGATAGAGTGAACCGAATTTAATGAAACAAAGACTAAGTTACTCCCGAGGATATGCTTTATGATTTTCTTAGTGAGGCATTATCGTGAATGCAGTATTTTAGTAGTGATACGTGTTCAAACAGACATACAGGCATTTCGAAAATGATTGAAATGTATTTTATTACTTATTCCAGGACACCTGCAACAATTTTTTTCACGAAAATCGAAAAAGTACAGACACGTTAGATTTACATTCTTATTATATGTATGTACTATGTATAGATGTATATATAGTATATCGATAATCTAAGATTTCTAAAACAACACTTTGAATTTTGTTTTGATTTAAACTCTTAACTATATTACGCGCAGGTCCAAACGTACGGCTATATTGAGAGCGGCCAAAAAGATTGACGAGGATTGTACTTTATAGGTTTTATCGTCTGACCACAGTCTCAATAATATCCTGCAAAATTGTCTAACAACCGATGAAAATCTCATCGAAATCAGTTCAGCCGTTTCGGATAATACCACGAACACACACAAGATATTTTAATGTTATTTACGTTATGTACAAAATGTTTAATCAGTAAACTATTTAAACTGCCCGGACACTGTATAAGATGAAAAGCACAAATATAGTGAACAAGCGGGCCCAGCAGACGTTGTTCCACCCCGATAATAGAAAAAAACCTTGATAAATTATATACCTGAACCTTCCTCATGAATCACTTTATCTGTAAGGTGAAAATCGCATGAACACCCGTTGAATCGTTTTTGAGTTAATCGCGAACAGACAGACAAGGCAGAGAATTTTGTTTTATAATATATAGTAATGCATTTACGCGACGCACAGCGTATCGGAAATCTATGTATAAATAAAAATCAGTTACTGAACGTATAAGCGCGTCACTTACGCACGGCTGCACCTATTTGGCTAATACAATCTTTTTTTTAATTGTCAGGATAACGATTATATGAAAGAGAATGTTCGAAAAATCGTAGGGAATAGCGAAAAAAATAGTTTAAAAAAAAGTCGACGCAGTCATAAGGACTGCCGACAGAAGTGAAAACTCAAAACAATGCAATAACTGAACTCTTTTGAATTTGTAAATCAATTATAGTAAGAATTATTTAAATTTCATAATTTTTAAATTGAAATTATTATAATTACTCTGGTTTTCACTTCTATTGGCACTTGGAACAATAATTATATACACTTTATATAGTTTATTAATTAATCAAACATACATACACACATACATACATACACATAAATACGTACACAGGCCGCTAAACTACACGTCGCTAGTTTGATGCAAGCCACGCAAGCGCAATCCGGCCGGTCACGCTTACTAGCATGTCATGACGCGAAATCATAAATTTATCTCCTGCCAAAAAAATACCGCTCAACGCGCCCAAAGAAGTTTTCACTTCAAAAATTCCCATGCACAATATTGACAGAATTTACATAATATGACCGATTATTGTTCAATTTCTTTTTCCTTGTTTTAGATTAATTCGTTATCTTGTGGAAAAGGTGTAGAAAATAACATTGTTCTATTTGTTTTTTCTCCGGAAGGAGAGACAGATAATATTATACATTACAAACATTGATATAAAAAAAACCAAGATGCACACTTAACGTCTCACAGCCGGCACGCAAAAATCAGTCCATAGTTTTGGATTATGCACTCATTTCAAATAGTCTCGCGTCGCTTGCGTCCTTTTAAAAACAACTTTAAACCGTTCATATAAGGTCGAATTTGCAAAATCATAAGTTTATCTTATAACTATAACCACGTATGTATATTGGGGAGTTTTTGCGGGACGGTTTTGAGCGCTACTTTTGTTCGAGAATGTGTGTCTTGAGTTTTTATATGTCAATGTTTACAAATCATTGATATAAATCATGGTGGTAATTGTGTAATAGTCATTTTATTTCATTTAAAGATTTGTTCTTATTTGGGGTCTTTTTTTTTTTTTTTAATCATTCCCCAATTATAACCTTTTATGTTTTTTGTTTTTGATCTTTTTCAAATATTTATTAGGTAGCGCAAATATCAATATTTTTTATTTAATTTGGTTAATTTAATAATTCAGCTATTTTTCGCTTTTTAGTGCCTTATTAGTTTTTTACATCGAAAGCGGTTTATTTTTTTTTCTTCGTTACATTCGCATAATCTTTAAACATTGTATTTCCACATATTTTCTCCAGATGGCGTTACACACAATTTTCGAAAGCAATACACATATAAGAGTTATCGAGGTATATATGCTTGGTACACGTATATATCTCACTAACTTATATACGTATGAATATGTAGCTTAGCTTAGGTTAGCTCAGTTAGGTCGCGAATTGCATGAACTAGGCAACAGCCCAAGCCGAGGTGTGCCGTGCACCCTTGAGCTAGTTGTCAAAATTAAATCAGCTGAGGGCCTTAAGCGCTCGCCTTAGTAGTCCGGTGAAGCTGATCAAGCCTTGCTAGGCCAATAGCGTAGTTAGTTCGAAAAAGAAAACGAAAGCAATCCAACAACTAAATTTTCTACATCTACGTTTAACACAAAAGCTAAAAAAGTCCTAATGTATAATAGGGAATTCTAATTTACTACCGATTCCACAAATGAGCTGATAAAATTCTAATTACTCTTCTTCGTAAAATGTCTCTCAGATAATTAAAATTCAACCTAGATACAGACGATATAACCTTGGTAACATCACCACGCTAAATACCAATACAAAAACACGATCTTTTTTCTACGATCACTTAATAGTATATTTAGTAACAGGTCATTGGGACCGACACTTAAGGACGCGCTCTCAATTTTGGTATCGAGTCCTACTAGCCACGCACAGCTGACACACACAGACACGACAACTGATAATCCGGTCAATTATAGCGCACTCGAAACGACTTTGATACTTTTATAAAAAATATTGCAATATTTTCTTATTAATCTACTTTTTTTTCTTCTAATTCTACTTTTTGTTATATTTGATACCAACAAATATAACCTGGTACCTAGTACCAACATAAATTATAGTTTGTCAAGGTCATACTACGTCAAGAACAATATAACTAAACCTAAATATGTATACCTCATAGACAGAAACATCGAATTTGTGCTCAAATATTTAGCCTTTTAGTGCCGGATCAAGGTATCATTTCTCAACATTCTCATGAGGAGTAGTATTGTGGTAACTGGATCATAGTCTAGATAATAGCTAGAAACATTAAGTTTGCCGTAGTCCGGTGAAGCTGTTAAGACCTTGTTAGGTCAATAGCGTAATCAGTTCAAGTTTGTGCTTAGATGTTTAATCCCCCAGTGTAGGAGCAAGGTTTCAATTTTTTAAAGTTTGGTGGAGACAGTATTTATGTTAACTGAATCTTAGTTAATAGTTAGAACCATCGAATTTGCACTCAAAAGCTTAGTGCCATAGTGTCTTAAAGACCGGGTGAGAGCTATATCGTTATAATAGAATTTTAATATTGATAATAGCTAGAAACATAAAGTCTGCGCTCAAAGGTTGAGTCTTATCGTATCAGATGAAAGTTTCATTTTTCATAGGCCAAGTGAGCCGCTGTATCGTGATAACAGAATTTTAGTATTGATAAGCGCTAGAAACGTCAACTTTGCGATCAGAGGTCTAGTCTCATAGGGTCAGATCATCGTTTCATTTTATAGGTCAGATGAGTAGCTGTATCATGATAAGAACTTTAGTATTCATAGTAGCTACAAACATCAGGTTTGGGTTAGATGTTTAGTCTCACAGTATCGAATGAGAGTTTCATTTCTCATGGGCTAGATGCGTATTTTTGCCGTGATAACAACATTTTTGTATAGTATAGAGTAGCTAGAAATATAGAGTTTACGCTAAAAAGTGTCGTAGTGTCTGATTAATGTTTAATTCCTCATGGGCTACGTGAGTAACTACATCGTGATAACTGAATTTTAGTACATATAGATATTAGCTACAAACATTGAGTATGCGCTCAGAGATTTAGATAGGAGAATTTTTAAATTAGCGTTTGCTTCTATATCCAAAATAATTCTGTGAACAACATACTACAAAACACCTCAATTGTAAGTTGTAATAGCTGTAGCACAACGGGCAGCATATGATGATCTTTGTGTAAAACGAACCCTAATTCCACCGACAAACTTTGCGTCTCTAGCTTTGATAGACTTTTCACCAAATAATTCGTTTCATTTTAAACATGACTTGAGAGACTATGTTCTGATAAATTATAAGCCTTATACTCGATTCTTTTGAAAGATTACATTTGTTTGTAAATGCTGCAGCGTGTTTATGATATTATTGTATATATTCTGAATAGACAATAAAATATAATAAAGAGAATGCGAATATGACATATTTATTTCTACCCATGAAGGAGCTCCCTAGCCGTTTCTGAGAGTCCATTATGAGGTGATTTTGTTCAATCCTGAGGTAAGCTTCTGTTATTACTTAACGAGAGGAGTACAAACAAGACATATCTGTCTCTACCCATCAAGGAGTTCTATAACAGTTTTTGAAGTGGGTCGTCATCACATCATTTTGTTCAGTCCTGTGGTAAGCTCTCGTCACTACTAACAAAAAGACTACAAGGACGACATATCTATTTCTACCCGTCAATGAGTTCGATAACAATTTCTGGAGACCACCACTCACGTTGTTAAGTCTTATGGTAAGCCCTCGTTACTGGTAATAAAACGAGTACAAACACGATATATTTATTTCTACCCGTCAAGGAGTTCCAAACAGTACCTGAGATCCATCTACAGTCAAAACGTAAAAAAAACTAACATAATAAAAACCAAACTTAGAATTTTGGTTTCAACCTGATTAGTGTCTTTTACTACTAGAAATATAAACATCTATAAAGAATTGGTTAGTTTTTCGAAGTGATCAAACCGTTTTGTGAAGTGTATAGGTATTTCTACAGCGATGTTTTTTTTTTCTAATCGAGTGCAAAGCGACGTAGACATCCGCTCGCTACGGAGCCTGAGCGCGGTCTGGCGCGACGAGAATCCTTCTTCCATACTTTTCTTTAAATCGAATCCAAATAAAGAAATAAAATGGACCTTATTCCATAGGAGTTAAGGTCTACGTAATTGACATACAACCGTGAAATTTTATTTACAACTAAATATTATTTTTCTCAGATGTAGTATAGATAACTTGGATGTTATGTTATGTTATTAAACTTGATTATAGGTAGCATAAGCAGGTTATTTTTTATTAAGATTTTTTTTTTAATTAAGAAAAGCCGGTTGCTTTGCGCGAGGGGACTACGGGGAATTGATATTTTAAAATGCAAACCTATTAAGTTTAAAACACAATCATCTGTACATCATTGTTAAATGTTCAATGCATCTGCAGTTAGTCATCATGTTTACCAAAGTTCAATAGTTGTGTTGTAATTTTTACCGAAAAACAGTGAAAATGGACCTTTTTTGAGACCGCGTCCTTAACTGCCCTATTTTTCTAGACCATTATTCACCGGGTGGTAGAAAAGACATGGGACCTTGGTACCATTATTATTTTGATGCGGTTTTAATCAGTAAATAAAGTGATTTATAAGAAAAGTTTAGGTATATGATTTGTCAAGGTTTTTTTATTAGCAGATCGGGACAACGTCGGCTGGGCTCACTAGTTTTAATATAAGGTCATAAATAATTATGATATGTATTTTGTTTTAGATTCTAAACTGTCCAACTATATTTCTCAATATATGTACTTCATAAATTACTATATAAATATATCCGTAACACAATGACACGACGGTGTAACACTATGTAATGGGTATTTAAGTGAAAAGACACTAGAATGGAATTCTTTAAATACCTCATTTATTTACAATCAGCATGTATATTAACATACATCTTTCAAGCCATTTTACTCCTTTTAACTATTGCAATAAGGACAACAATTGCATACAACTTCTGAGTCCGTAATTAGGTAGACAGGTGATAGATGCCATAAAAGAAGACAGTATTAAAATGTATCAATTAAATATCACCATATTTTAATGATTATAAAAATAATATAATGAAATACCAATAAATGAACACATATTTTTATTTTTATTTAATTGTCAAATTATAAGTGTGATCTGCTTTAAAATTTTTGTTCTAAGAATTTCAAAAGTATAGCTACAAACATGTAAATAAAATAATAATCCTAAGAGCAATTATTGGTGCCAAAAGCTACAATGGGCGACCCGGAGTTAATAACTTTCGATAGTAAAATGGGCAATAAACCCTTCTGTTTTGTTCTTGATGTTCCCTTTTAAATGAAATTGAAATCACCCGATAGTCATTGACACTGTGCTTTAACATAGACGCGTAGAAGATTGTGTATAATTTTTGTATTTTTCTATATAATTAGGTCAAATATTAAGCACCTATTTTTTTTTAATTGATTCATAAGGAGAATCGAGTGCAGAATGTCCTCCAGAAATATTGCTACCGTCTAAATAGTCACCTGGTATACTGACAATCGCAGAATTGTGTACTTGACACATGTATGACGCCTATATTATAAGAAGTATGGTCTTTTTATAAAACTCATATATAGTATTGACTGTTGAAAGTGTTGCATATTACTAGATTATTTGGATTGTATATAAATTTAGTACATATAACAGATAACCTACCTGATGATATGAGGCTGGCATTCTTCTGTGATGTGACATCCATTTTCACTCCAACAGTTGTTCTGAAACATTACAATTAATACAGAATGTATACTTTAATTGTACCTTTACTTAACAATATAATTAAGCCTTTATAGAAAACAAATCCCATAGGACAATTGAAGTAAATTTTACAAGCAATCTACTGCTGTCATGACTTGCCTGAACTACTGAACAAAGTGTGAGAAAGACAATTGCAGTTCGGTCTTATATAACATAATTAAAATCATAATATGGTATTTCCTTGATTTAGTTTCCAAAAATAGAGTTATTTAATTTTATTTATTTTTTCAATAACTTTTTATTTTTATTACTTTCATTTTTTTGATGGATGTCTAGAAATGGTGGTGTGTACTTGGACAATTTTAAGATCATTAAAAGGTTTCTAGCGCTTGTAATATTTTAAGCAATAACTTGGTGATAGTATGTATGTAAGTAGTATTCACAGCTTTGATCAATATTAGTTTGAACCCTTGCAATCAGCCAGAGCTTTTGATGAAAGGAAAACATTCTATAGAGACTGTATCAAGACTTTGGGGTTTTTTTAAGTCCACCTGGCTAGCAGATTCCCTCAAATTGTAAATCTGTTGCCAAAAATGTAAAGATGGCAACAGTACTTGAGAGTCAATTTTTCTCTAAATATGGCATATTTACCATCTTCAAATGGTAAAACTTACAAAGCAAAAAAAAAAAGTTAACACAAAGATCAACACTTTATGGATGTTATTTTACACTTTATGATTTCGTCAAGATAATATATATAACAACTAAATAATACCCTAGTTCCTCTGAAATGCAAATTTATTGTATTATTTCATATCTAAGAAAAAAAATTTCATAAATTTATTATTTTTATTCTATGTATTCATAAAATTATTTATTTATTCTATGGATATAGTTTAGATTATATTACAAATACTTAACTTACATTTAAATATGGAAATTATAAAACTATAAATAATTTATTATCCATAATAGTGTTATGTCAATTACTTATGCTTGGTTTCTGAGGTACTTTAATTGTAGTTTATCTGTTCAACAGCGTTATCAGTTCGATAACTCGTCAAATTGCATTTCTGAAGACACAATCATAGGATAAGTGTCAGTAAAACACAACAGGCCTTTTGACAGTTTATCTTATGGATATCTTTGTGGAGTCAATAACTATTGGTAGTTTAATCGAGTATCAGAAACCCGGCATCAGTAATCATGAATTTATAGCTAATATTAATAATTTATAGGATAATGAAATCCATACTAATACTCACATTCGAGTTTATTTGTTTGTTAAGCTTTCATGCCTACTCAACCAATCATCATAGGATACTTCATTGATACATCATTGATACACAGTGTCAAAGGTATAGAAAAAGGTACCAGTCAAAAGGAAAAAAGTGCTGTTGCTGAGGTCAAATCTACAACAACAAAGCCTTTGGCAAAAGTTTATTATTGATAAAAAAGATTTGTGAATCCTATTTGGAAAGAGTGATGTTTTTATATTATACATTTTATTTTTACTTTTACATTGTGTAATACTGATACACTGGGCACATAGCTCGAAGGACTGATGAGCGATGGGGCAAAAAAGTCCCAGAGTGGCGACCACGTACCAAAAGCGCAGGGTGGGACGGCCCCCCACCCGATGGACCGATGACATCATAAAGGTTGCGGGGAGCCATTGGTTACAGGCGGCACAGAGCCGTACGCTGTGGAGAATGTGTGGTGAGGCCTTTGTCCAGCAGTGGACGACTATAGGCTGAGATGATGAATACTGATAGTATATTACTTAGCTATGAAGCACACATGTATTAAATTTAAGCTTAAGATACCTTTAGGTTTCTTTTGGGATTGGCAGCTAAAGTGTTTTGTATCATTGTTACTAAAGCTTGACTGACTTTTGTATTGGTGTTTCTACTCAAAAAAAAGGCGTAGGTTACCTGATAAGAAGAAAGAGTAAGAGAATAATACCTGGTACAATGATTTTGATTACTCACAGGTTGCTTGAATAATGTACCATTCACAGTTTTTTGCATGTCAATAAGTATCCTTCTACGAGAGAATGTTAAAAAGGAAAACTGACTAACACGCTACATGCAATAGCTAATTAGTTAATAAACCTTTCTATTGTTGAAATTATATTCTGTATGGGTCTAAGAAATGTTTACAAAAATTAACATATGTACGATTTTACAAAAGTGATCGTAACTATGCCAAGATCAAAATGAAATTAGTTACTCTTACTACAAAAAAAATGAAATTGAAGGTTCTAGATGTTATAGCATAATTTTTAACAAAGCTCATGAATCAGTTTATAACCAAATTCATTATTGGTTCAGTTTTCAAACGATTAGAGAGTCTGCAGATGAACATGTTAATTATTTAGTATACTTACAGTTTTTTAATTATTTTATTTTCATATTTATATATTATACTAGCTGTGCCCACGACTTCGTCTGTGTGGAAGCTTATGTAAAAACAGTGATCAATGAAGTCATCTTAATGTATTAAGTCCATTTATTTGTCTACTTTTCTATGGTACTTGGCCCCGTCGTCTTTAAAACCACAATAACTTTTGATAGAGTGGACCAATTTTAATGAAACAAAAACTAAGTTACTCTCCAGGATATGCTTTACAATTTGCTGGGGATTTATTGTGAACCCAGTACTTTACCAGTGATGTGTGGTCATATAAACAGACATTTCTAAAAATGATTGAAATGTATTCTATTACTTATTCCTAGACACCAAGGCAACAATTTTATTCATGAAAATCGAAAAAGTACAGACACGTTAGATTTACATTCGTATTATATGTATCGATTATCTATTAACCTGTCATATCACAGCTTGAATAATCAAACACAATTATAATAATGGAATAAGGAATATAAGTATACAAAATGCAATTAATGTTTAAAAGTTTAAGTATAATCAATTTCACATTACATTTTAAACTGTTCCATAAATTATACCGGTACCATAATTACACCTAACGTTAAGTAATGATTTGATAAAAAAAAACAACAGACTCACCTCACATTTGTAATATATAATTAGATACATTAAGTTTATCCAATTTCACAATATATCTATTAAGAAATTGATTTTGTTATGGACTTTCGTTCAAATATTAAAGATTCATAATAATAATAAGACATAAATATATGGTAATGTTTCTGTGGTAAAAGTAGTTTTAGGATACCATAATAATACATATTCAATCTGTCTCTAGTAGCCTGACACATCCACTGTTGTTATTTGATCAAACAAAGAAATTCTTTCCCATGACAAATTTGAAAACACTCTTTCTAACTTCCTATCTAACTTGCAGTCCTTACTACTCAGAGTTATTTTAAAAACTTTAAAACTTATATAGAACTATTCTAAATATAATTAAAACTATATTAAATCCAGATCTCATTTCAACATCGTCTTATCAATAGAAAAGTGATAACTTATAGTCACTTACCGATCTTTTTATTGAAAATCCAAAATTGTTGAACCCATTGGGACAATTGAGAACAATGTTACGCAAGTAGCATACGTGTTTTTCCCAACAACAACCGGGAAAGAACAATGGGATCTGAATTTTATGAGAAAACACTTTCACAATAGGACCACATTATATATGTAGCCACCTACACACAATAAACAGTTATTTTATCCAAAACATCACAAACAGTACATTTATAGATATAACACAAAATTTATTCATTTATAATTGATAAACATAAACTCTGACAACTATTTCGAAGCTAAGAATGAACTTATAATTTATAAAAAAGTTTGGAACTTTACGATATCGGTGTCGACGACTCTTTCAATTTTTTGACTGATAAAAAGAGACGGAACGAAACAACGCAGCAGGCAAAAGATAAACCGGCATATTTAGGTTGAAGCGTTTTGTTTTTACGTGTCTATATCCTCTTGAAAGTATAAAGTGACATATAAACATGTCATTTATAAATAAATAAAAATATCTGTACAAAATTATTTTAATTACCAATAAATAATTAACATTATATTTATAACATTTTCAAAAATAATAAAACGTAAATGTATTATTTTTCCAAACAAATGTATAAACAATACGATTGCCGAAGAAGTATATCTTACATATTTTAACAAAGCACCATGGAACAAATCGATTTGCCAGTGAGGTAGGCATACATATTAAAATTTGATCTTTATAAATGTCGATGTTTAAATAATTAATTTGCTCTTTGTTTCGATTCGATCGTCACTATGGTCAGTAGATATTGGCCAACGTCTATTTCAATGAAACACCATATAATTTCTCCACATTATTTTACTTAACAAAATAGGCAAACAATTCGCTTTTCTAAAGAATGCAAAGAATATTGCAGTACCCAGTTTATTTAAAACAAAATATAAACAGAAACGTAAAAAGAAAAGTGTTTTATTTAATACAAAAAATCGTAAATATCTAATTTATTTTTATGACGTGATATCGCAGTATATATCGATTTCAAATAAAAAATAACACATATCTGCTATGAATCATATGAAATATGAAAACAAACGATGGGTTCGTACAATAAATAAACTTGTCTGAACGTAGTCTACGCTTGAGTCTTAACTTTGGATAGAGATGGCCAAGTACCACAAAGTATCGATATTTATATTATTGATATTTTTGTAATCTATGTATAACATCGATTTCAATGTATCGAACATAAATACTTATTTATTTGGACAATTTAAACTATGCAAAACTGGGATTTTTTATTCCGTAAATTTAATTGGACAGCATTTTTCAATACGAAAACCAAAAACCGAAAATCTCAAGGTGGATTCTTGAAGCATGTTGTTTGCCCACGTTTGCCCATGCTTTGCTTTTTTGGTAAGTTTTCGGACGCTGGTCAACACATTTTAAATCTTTCATAGCTTTTTATAAGGTGGGAAAAAAATTTAAACGAATCTAACGATAACGATAATCTACGAATTTACAAATTCTTAGGCGAAAAATGGGGGCCAACTTCTCAGAGCTATTTCTAATATGACATTACCCTTTTTCTCGATGATTGGGTTATTTTCCAGACCGATGGCAGTTTTGTCGTTCATAAGCGCCATCGTAAGGCCAAAACAGTATAAAGTATGTTTGATTTTGACAGCCAAATTTGATTTTTATTTTCTGTATATCAAAAGCCGACTCTCACTTTATTTAGATATGTCATATACTGTGCTCAAAATGTTCTAGAAAACCTATGCGTTAAAGTTGGCAGCATTAGCGGTAACTAAGATTTGATTGTAAGAAAATGAGATATTTTTCATATCTGAAATTGTATATCGATATATTATACTTCGACAAAATACATCGATATATTGAAAAAACAAACATTATATTATCGTTTCATCGATGTTTATTCTAAACGCTTAATGTCTGTGCATTTATTTTGGAAGTTAGCATTTGCTCGACTCAAATTTTTATCGTTAGGATACTAAAACCGTTTCTTTTCGAATTTATAATCAATATATTCTTCATAGCAGCATTTTTATTTTTTCATAAAGCTATTATCCAGAATGGCGGTTAGTGGATCTCTCTGTATTTACCATTTGTTACGGATTGGACTGTTTATCATTGGCAAACTTTTAATTTCCTCTGAAGTTGCCTTAAAACCTGCGCAGCAAACAAAGTATAAATAAAACAGATTGCAATTGCGCGCTCTCTTTGAGCTGAAAAGTTCTTTAGGCGTTTTGAGCTGTATTTTTTGGCAAGAGATAAATGTATAATTTCGCGTCATGACATGCTAGTAAAAATGACCTTCAATCAGGCTAGCGACGCGTAGTATAGCAGCCTGTGTACATCTAATATTGATTGTTTTATGTCTAATTTGATATGTTTGGTGAATTAATAAACAGTATGTAATTAGTATTGTGAGTGCCAATAGATGTGAAAGAAGGACTAACCATAAAATTTCAATTTAGAAATTATAAAATTTAATTTAAAATTTCAAAAAAGAACAAAGTTTAAATTCCACTGTTTTGTTTACTTCTGTCTGTCTTCATAAGACTGCCACAACTTTTTTTTTTCGAATTCACTATACGACATTGACCTGAGCATCATCAGACTAATAGGGCGAACACTTTAACTTTAACACTTCCCTAAACTGGCGAAACGAATTTAAGCTATATAATTTATCTGATGGGGCACCACCCGCCTTCCGTAAGAAGCGATCTTCTATTCCAAAACCTGCATCTTAGGAAAACTGAGTTCTCACATATGACCGCGACAATAACTCGTTTATTGTTGGTAATAAAATCATTCCATGATAGGGAGACGCACCAAAACAAATTTACGGGATTTTCCCGAGTCCGAACCAACAGACCTGTCTCGAAGGCTAAACAATCCAGGCCAGTCTTTTTCAGGGCAACCGGTAAGCGGTCAGGACTCTCCACTCATTTCTTGCCACTGTTATCTATTCCCGTGAGCGACCACAAAAGTGAATTTAGATTTAGACGCGGGTTGCACCGAAAAGTGTGGTTCAAGTATGTGATTTCCTTGGAGAAATGGAACTAGTGGTATGGTGCTTAATCTCTTCTTATGTACATAAAATGTGTATTTAAGATAATTAACGTGTAGGTAAAGTGGCGGGTATCATCTAGTAAAGAATAAAACAAGATGAAGTTATGTAAAATACTGTTTATTATAAATCATAATTTCTATAACTCATAGTGACTGAAATTTTCTTATAATACCTATCACTTATGTACATTATACACCTTTGGTTATCAGGTAACTTAACTACTACACTTAGTTCTACAAACAAGGTTTTCTTTATTATTCACATATCATATGTAAACGGTAGACATTTTTATTAATAACTTATTACATTTAAAGATAAAACGTGATTTATTATAATAAACGAAATCTAAAATCCAAATTCGTTTATTTCTAATGACACGCGTTGACTGAAAAATGCAAATGTAAAGAATGAACCACAGACTTCATAGATTGACATTTAGTTATTTTTTTATCACTGCTATTTTTAAGTGATTACTGTTAACATGCTATATTTATTTTAGTATTTTTTTTTTACAGCGTTTAATTTTTATTTTGCTACCGATCTAGACGTTTCAAAGAAAACAAGAGATTTTTATTAATTAGAAACGCAACGTGACAGTACTGTATCTGATGATAAATATAATACAATCGAAGAACTACCACCAAGAAATTGCTAATACATCGCCAATCGTCGCTGTTACGCCGATTTTCAAGTCTGTCAACCGCTGGGCATACAGGTGATATCGCATGCGAGATACATACTTCTACTTTTTTTACCTCCTCCATCTAATAAATACTCAGTATGTAATAAAAATAACAGTTATACGAATTCATAACTATCACATGACAAATTACTTTTCACAGCGAAAAAAAATAGCAGTAATGTAATAGGTGTTCCATGCCTAATAAGAACTTATCTATATTGTCACACCATGAAGGGCATATGGATCACAATTTAATACAGTCTAATTAAGAGTTTCCGCATAAACATACAAAATAACTGTCACATTTTTGTATAAGTTCCTACAATGCAACATCTTTATATTTAGTCAAATCATCAGACTCGTTCCCCATTGATGTATGACTATTTCTCAAATTGTAAAACACTCTTTCTCTTGATCCACTGAAATGGTAAGGATCGTGTCTCAATAAATTAACTCCGTACGCGGCGTCCTCCCGTTTATAGTCTGGATAGAACCTCGGGTCGTAGTCCGGAGGGTACATTCTTGGGTCGTAGTGATAAGATCGGTAGTACGGGTAAGCCATTTCACTCTTACAGTCTGTTCTATCTTCGTAGTCGTAGGTTTTAGCTGGGTATTCATCGGTGGTGAAAGCGCCGACTATAGAGTGCCGACGTTTGTAAGGGTTATCGTATGGGCCGGATCTAGGGCCGACCCAGGTGCCGTAGGTTTGAGGTGCGGCGTAGGATTTCGGGAAGCCGCGAAGGCTGGCGGCGTACTGGCGGTCGGCGAGGTGCTGCCAGTACGCTGGAGGAGGCTGTGGCAACATGTGCGGCGGGTAGCCGAGGTTCATCGATTGTCGGGTGGCGAGGTGACGCCGTAGGTCTGGCATTGAACCAGATTTACCTGGAAATCGTAATATTTATAAGTTCACAAACAATTAAAGTAACTTTTTTTAGTACTTGGTACGTTTTAGCGTTTGACCGTAATCTCATCTGATGGTAAATAACGATGTAGTCGAAGATAGTAAACACGTTGGCCCTAGAAAGTGACTGGTTCTCACGTGTAGCTGACAGAGTGTATGAACAGGTGCTTGGCGATAGATTTTCAACTTGAGGTTGGTAGTTAGCCAGACTTAGAAAGAGCACTACCATCATGCAAAAATTCTACCAACAACTCAAAATATGATAACCTTACAATCGAGAAGAGTCAAAATGAAACGGGCGTATGTACATAGGTTAATTGGAAAATGAAAAAATAACAAAAACATACGCAACGCGCAAATAATTTGTAAAACGTTTACTATACCATTGTCAGCTAAGAAGGCATCATTGGTGAAAGCAGCCGGAGCGTCAGGAACATAATGACTGGCATCAAACTCACTGCCACTTACCGGAGCACCACCACCGTAGCCTCCATTCCTGAATTCATTTAAATTTCAATGTATGTAATAATATAACAGTTAATATATATTAACTTTATTATATTATACATTATAATAAAGTTAGTGTTAGCAGAAGTCAGCATAAAGGACAAACATATAAAAATGCTTTAAAATCACCAAGAATCTCAATTTTTATTATATATTAATTTGAAGATGTCTCAGCCTCAAGTACATGGATTTTAATGCTAGATTATGATGATTTCAGCCGATCCAATAAAATTAATTTTGACGTAAATGTCACTCGTTCCTTAGAATTTTTAAAGGTGATCGAACAGAAGCTGTTGTCATATGAACGCCTGCTAATAAAAATAACCGAATTTTTCATTCCAAGTAATATAACGGTAGAGTCTGTGTAAGATTTGACTACATCAGTATCAACGGTAGACATATTTTGACGGTAAAGTAGCAGTGTTTGACGTCTGTAGTTAACAATACGTACAGGTATGTGAGGCTTTCTAACTCAGTCTTTGGAAGTAACAGCCTATAATAATTGGCGTCTGGAGCGCAACTCCTTTGAGAAAGATGCTACAGACGTTATAGTGATACGCTAATATCTGTTTGCTATTTCACAGTTTAAACAAAGCTTAAAATGTTTTATGCTATTATTATATGTTAAGTTTCATATTAAAATTATTAGGGTCGCCATCGGGCGCTAGTAATTTTATAAATATCAAGAAAATTTTGTATTTGGTTTGTTCAAACGCGCTTTTATCTGGAACTATAAATTAAAATGAAAAATTCCTTAAAAACATTATTAATAAAGGTCATAAAGAACTGATTATAGAATATTTCTGATCGTTAGGTGCGAAGAAATTAAAATATCTATCGTAGAGCAAAAAAGACGCCAAAGGAAAACAGAACAGTAGTGCGAGCGAGTCGTGTAACCAGGAAACATTTTAAATGCACGTTAAGCGGCGGGTAATACCTAGTAGTAAATATTCATAAAATTCTGTAAAATTATTACGTGCGAATTTACTGTTATGAGGTGGCATTCACTACTAATGTAAAATATTTTTCTAAGTACTGACCGATTAGCAGGTCACCGTGTCATCTCTAGAAATCAATTTTGCTACTTAGATAGTACGAAATAAATGTTAATGCTAGAAAAAATATTGTGTACAATTTTACCTAGCTTCCCTTAACGCGTAGGCTGACTGAACAAGGACAACTCCGCAAACTATAGCCGGCAATCGAGCGACGTAGCACGCCAGTTCGGCACCACCATATACACCTTGCAGACCCTGAAACACAATGATATATATATGATATATATATAACAACATCTAACAAAGTTAAAACAGGTTATCTATGAGAGATTTT
Organism: Antheraea yamamai; assembly: GCA_036509395.1. Classification (NCBI taxonomy): domain Eukaryota; kingdom Metazoa; phylum Arthropoda; class Insecta; order Lepidoptera; family Saturniidae; genus Antheraea; species Antheraea yamamai. Next base: position 4,593,917 of record AP028451.1, read on the forward strand.
TATAAGAGCGTTATTGTTTTCCCCATATAATTACTAGTAGTTTATAAAAAACTTGTAATTTATATAGTGTTCAGTGAATTGGAGGCGGTCGTTTGTGATATTTACTACAAAAAAAAACTATGTCATTATGTTTTATTCTATTTTGTAATTATTATATTTTTTGTTACAATTCTAGAATATGAAATCACATAATGTATTCCATAATAATTGCCTTTTTAAGTATTTAATTTGGGTAATATGCGAAAATTACTTTTGTAATTAGAAATTACATTTATTTATTTAATTATCTCCAACGAACAATATACGTTAACACTTAAGATTAATGGATTAATACAAATATTTACACTCAGTTAAAATAACTCGTTACTTATCATTTTCGTTTTTATATTTAAGCGCAATTATAAATCACTAAACTATAAGTCACATAAATATTACATTAAATTACCGATGTATTATACAAAAATAATGAAAAATCCTTGGTAACATTGTTATATAATTTAGTAAGTAATGATTAATTTACTTAATATAAGAAGTCAAACAAAAAATACTTGTACGTACCCAATGACTAATAGACATGTAGAAAACTAGAGCACACTCGGGTATCAGCACCAATATGACCGCTATCAGCCACGCGAGCAGGTATTTATTGTTTTTCTGCAACATTTTATTTACCGATGATATATTAGTAAATACATTAATTTTTCTTGTAATATTGGATACTAATGAATATTTATTTATTTATAAGAAGCATAAGTTTATATAAAACTACACATCCTATTCTGAAGATCTTTTCACTAATAGATAGCTATTTTCGTCCTGAATTATATCTACCATCATATCACTACATAGTATAAAATAAAGTCCCCTACCGCGTCTGTCTCTCTGTCTGTTCGCGATAAACTCAAAAACTACTGAACGGATCTTTATGCGGTTTTCACCAGTGGATAAAGTGATTCACGAGGAACATTTTGGTATATAATTTGTCCAGGATTTTTTTATAATCAGGGCGGGACAACGTCTGCCGGGCCCGCTAGTTATATATATATGTACATATAAACAAAAATCAATTGCTAATTATATGTAAACGCATCACTTTAAAATGGGTGCACCTGTTTGATTAATTCTTTTTTTGTTGGAAAACGTTTGAAAAATAGCACAGTAAAGTAAAAAACAAGGTGTGCCGTTAAGACGCACGATAAAAGTGAAACTTTAACTAACTGTATTACTGTTGTTAATAAGGCATTGAATTATACATACAGATATAAGACCATGGACGAGCGTAACTGTGGCTGCGATGACGACGCAATAACACACCATAAGCAGCACGGAGGCGACCGGCAGCCCGCTCTGGGATTCCACCACCCATACTATTTCGTATATCAATGCTATCGCATATGCCACCTGAAAATATAGATAGATCGACGTTATTATATGTTGAACAACAACGTAAAGTGACTGTAATGTGACCATAGAGAGAACGTAGTCCATCACCGGTAGTCGCCAGAGACTTAAAAAAGTGGATGTGTGACCACACGATAGAAGTGATAACTTATAAATAAATATATGCATATTAACGTTTATTAATGTATCAATATTTATATGTAAACTAGCGGACCGGGCGGACGTTGTCCTGCCTTGAAAACAAAAAAAATCCTAAAAGTCGATCGCAGCGCCACCTGCCGGGTCCAATTGTGAATCTAAACCATTCTCGAATCTCCACGAACACACACAAAAAAATTCATCAAAATCGGTCCAGTCGTTTAGGAGGAGTTCAGTCACATACACACGCACACAAGAAATATATATATTAAGATAAAAAATAGTAATATCGAAATACGCTTGAAAGACTCGTAATTATTCAAATGTAACTCTTTGTTAGACATTAAACGTGATGACGACTGAAGTATACATGATTCAGCGCGTCGCTGCCCCAAGTGCACTTGATGACGAGCGGTCCCGAGTAAACCCGAATAGACCCAAGTAAAACTATCATAAATTCAAAGGGCTTGGCAGCAATGAGGTCTATAAGTGTCACGGATTACTTACATTTGTTATTTAATTCTTGAATTATTTTTAAACCTCTTTTCACGTTGCCCTGTCTAATATTACACACTTTTATATATCTAAATTAATTGTCTTATAATAGTATAGTATAATAAATATGTATATGTTTAAATTCCCACATCAACATTTTTATGGTGCATATATTGTAGACTAGCCTCAGCCCGCGAGTTCATCCGCGTGGAATAGTTTCTTTGGGCTAACGCTAACACGCAGCGGAAGCTCTCAAGAGGAAGAAAACCCCGATTTTGAAATATTCTTCATTGTTGCTCCGCTCCTATTGGTCTTAGCGTGACTATATATAGCCTATAACCTTCCTCGATTTTTTCAAATCGCACCAGTAGCTCCTGAGATTACCCCCTACAACATCACAAACTCACAAATTCACAAACGTTATCTAAAACGTTATCTAAACGTTATCTATAGGTATATACGAGGCCCTAACGTTACTGTCGAGCGTAGGTAACTATTAGAATCAAGGTTGACCGGAGCCTTGTTTTTATACTTATCTATTCTGTAGTTACTTGGTTATTATATAATCATCACGGAATTATCCATGTATATATATATATATATATCTTAATATATATATTTCTTGTGTGCGTGTGTATGTGACTGAACTCCTCCTAAACGACTGGACCGATTTTGATGAAATTTTTTGTGTGTGTTCGTGGAGATTCGAGAATGGTTTAGATTCACAATTGGACCCGGTAGGTGGCGCTGCGGTTGACTTTTGGGATTTATATTTTTTATTATCAAGGCAGGACAACGTCCGCCAGGTCCGCTAGTATATATATATATATATACTAGCGGACCGGGCAGGACAACGCGAATAATGTTTCAAAATCGGAGTTTTTATCCACTTGAGAGCTTCCGCTGCATATTAGCGTTCGCCCAAAGTAATTATTCCACGCGGACGAAGTCGCGGGCAGAGGCTATATAGGGTAAGCAGGGGAAATGGTGTACACGTAAGGAAAACATGCCATATTTTTAAACTGTTTAATTAATAAGTAATCAACATTTTGCAACGAAACCTGTATACCTTTATTAGTGATAGCAAATTTTTAACAGTTTTGGGTGCCATTACCCCTAACTTTGAGTAATACCGCTCATGCTACGGGGGTAATAATGCTCAAACTTGTTTTTTGAAATATAAGTTAGATGCATTTTCACATTTTCTATTTATGTACAGAAAAGAACTGAAGGGTTGCGCCTTATAAAGCCGTATACCAGATCCGATTCTGCTGTTTTGCTCTTTTGTTCAGAGTTATTTTTGATATTGTCAAGCTCTGCATGCTTATAAACAAATTTATGCGTGTCAGCTTTACTGAGTTCAAAGTATAATGAACCTAGCAGTATCCTTGTTCAGCAATTTTACTTTCTAGTATCGGGATGATGGGCTTACGACGCGACATCTTGGAATGGATATATTTTTATTTTTGTCCGATTTCTCAAGGTTAGCGGATTGGGTGATACCGATATTGTTTTGTGACATGCCTTCAGGACACCCCTTTTTCAGTCGCACCTTTAGCAGTTTAAAGATCTTTCCTCCAAGTCGAGTTTGCTGTTGTACTTTGGTGATTTCTGGGAATTTCTATAAGATAAATGTTTGTAAGATACATTTCATCGATAGTAAATATATAGTCCCTAGGGATAGGGAAGATCTACGTTTGTTGAAGTCAAGGGACAAAAGTGCGGCAAGCAAAACTAGATGGCGTAGGTATCTCTAACTGTTATGTATTTATTTATACAGTGTGAAATAAACAGTATTTAAAAGTAAAGCCTGTATACTAAAACTAACTTCGGCCCGCGACTTCCGCGTGGATTGGTTATTTTGGGCTAACGCTAACACGCAGCAAAAACTCTCAAAAGGAGAAAAAAAAAACATTATTTACGGTTTTGAAACATTATTTACTGTTGCTCCGCTTCTATTGGTCTTAGCGTGCTGATATATAACTACCTCGACAAATAAGCTATTTAACACTGAAAGAGTTTTTCAAATCAGACCAGTTGTTCCTGAGATTAGCGCGTTCAACCAAACAAACAAACCCTCCAGCTTTATTATATTAGTATGATTTTAATAAAATAAAATAGTTTTCTTTAATACACGAGTACATAGTTTCAGTAATTCTCAAATTTATTTTATTATAACCTTAGATAGTGTTAGGTATGAGCATTGAATACAACGGATGTTAGTAAAGCCTACAAAGTCGCCAAGTTTACTCTCACTTTACTGCACCCGATTTCGTCATCTCGTGAGATAACCGCGACGGCCTTCGTCGACCAGTTTATCAACAACCGAGCTTTGCGATACGGATTTTATACCGTTTCAATGAATTGCCGAACGATTTAAGTAAACGAGGGCTCCTTTTAAATTGGCCACGGTAAACACTTCCGAGTAACGCAAGTACCTTATACGTTGTAGGAATGCGCAATTGACTTGAATAAATCTGCGATGAAATAATGAAGTAACACGCTCGCACGTGCACGAATAATTATAAATATTCATACATACAGAACAGTGGAGCTCGTTAAATAGTGAAACAGTATGTAATGCACATTTTGAAGCTATAGTACGAACGAGCATTGTGTTCCAGTGGATTCGAGAATGGTTTAGATTCACAATTGGACCCGGTAGGTGGTGCTGCGGCTGACTTTTAGAAGTATTTTACTATAAAGGCGGGTCAACGTCAGCCAGGCCCGCTAGTTTGGATATAAAATTAGGACTTTTTATTCATTATATCAGTAGAGACCCATTGTATGGCCATAGGCCACTTCCCGATAGAAGGTACGCATAATTACCGTGCCAGCCCACGACGAGTTTTTTTCAAACTCCAAGAAATGGGTAGTGCTACATACTTCCCCAATAAAGTGGCACTACAAGAACATTTTGTCAGGTTCAGGTTTCCTTACAATGTTTTCCTTCCCTGTTAACTGTTAGTGTTACCAATTTGAATTAGTAAATGTAAGCGAATTCTGAGAAATTCGTTCGATACATGACTGGTGCAAAATTGCAGACATCGAATTCACATTCCATCAGTCAAACCACCCGTAACCTTTCATTGTAACACGAGAAAGTAACCGCACTGTACTTGATTATGTGTATAATATATAGCAAAACAATAGTGACCACACTGCGATTTACAAATCATCGTCAGTAGCTGCAAGTCTCTCTACAGGTGGATACTGACTGTTCCCGGAAGGCACAAACTAAGTGTTACCATAAAGGATTTGTCAGCATAAATATAGTGGTAGCAATCGGATGCAGAATGCCTACTAACCCACTTGATTACTGGATATATGTACACCGGCTAAGTCCGGAAAGCAACAATACCTAAAAGTACAACTTTGGCAGGCGTTACAGTAATATTTTTTTTCGAACTGACTACGCTATTTACCTTGCAAGGTCTTTACAGCTTCAGTGGACAACGGTTACACTAGTCTATTGTGATCGTTTTTTTTATATCAGAGGAGGCAAACGAACAGGTGGGTCAACTGATGTTAATTGATCACCACTGTCCATAGACACTTGCAACACCAGAGGAGTCGCAAGTGTGTTGCCACCGTGTGTTTGGGGGGGGAGGAAGGCGGGATGAGGAGGGGAGGTGGGTTATCCGGCGCTCTCACTGACCAAAAGAAACACAACAATGCGAGCACTGTTACTTCACGTCGGTTTTCTATGAGAGGGTGGTACTATCCCTGGCAAGCCGACCCCTTCATGCTGAAACCAATAATAGCTTCGGCGCGGCTCTACCATCTATAAGACCTATAACCTACACTACCGATCGTTTCATGTGGGTAGGGCTTTTTCTACATCTGCCTGGCTTGAAATCATGATCAAGTAGATAATCTGTCGCCTACTGGTGTATTCCGGCAATTGCATTTGAGAGCCAGTCCCTTCTAGGTTACCGTGTTTATCGTCTCAGACCAGATCATTAACATCAGATGATATTGTGATCAAACGCTAAAGGTTATAAAGTATTAAAAATAAATCGTAATCCAGTTACACAAAATTGTCCTGTCATAAAATAGAGATACCACACCATAACGTACTAAATTTAGGCATAATTGAAATAAGATATAGGAAACTATAACACAGTTGTAAGATATTTTATAACGTGCATTGTGTTGAAACTTTATAGCTGATACCCGCAACTTCGTCAGCGTTGTTTATTATCTTAACAATATATTTTATGCATAAAAAAGTAAAAAAATAAGTGTACACGCGTTAGAAGTTATACTTCATTGGCGTAACAAGCCTTTCGCCTTATTCTACGTTTATAGAAAAAACGACACTAACAATAGAGAAAAGGTATTTAATACATTGAAAGTTTTAATACAAAGAAATACAAACAACAAATATAAAGAAACAAAACGTTGACTATAGCTAACTTCATGGTGTTGGTTTTTCGTGACGGTGTGCGCGCGCATCGTAATAACTTCAGGATGTTGGTTTTTCGCGACGATGTGCGCGCGCATCGTAATAAATTCAAGGTGTTGGTTTTTCATGACGGTGTGCGCGGGCATCGTAATAACTTCAGGGTGTTGATTTTTCGTGACGGTGTGCGCGCGCATCGTAAAAATTTTCTATCACCCTTTTTTCCTAACGCGCCAAAAGAAGTATAACTTCAAAAATTGAACCATCACGGGATGCCTGGCAGATGTGAAACATCGAAATTGTTTTGTATAAGTTATACGCCTAAAAGAACAGATTACGACAGGAATCGTTTATTTATTAATTACATAAATATTCATTTTTTAACCGACTTCAAAAAAAGGAGGAGATTATAAATTAGACTGTATTTTTTTTTTTATGTTTGTTACCTCATACATACTACATACTTTGGACTGGGTGAACCGATTTTGAATATTCTTTTTTTATTTGAAAGCTGGTACTTCCCGTGTGGTCCCATTTTAATTTGGTCCAGTTCCGACAACGGCATGCAGTGCAAAACCGTATAAGTTTTAAATTTGCATTAAGTATGTACACGACAAATAGACGAATAACTCAATATCACGCTAACCGATTTCGATGATTCATTTTTTATTGGAAAGGACGTACTTCAAGGGTAGTTTGATGAGTGTTTGGTTAGGTTCTGATTATGGTATCCGTAACAAAGTAAGAAAACTTTCAAGAAACGAGCCTACTCCTTTCTTAAGGGCCGGCAACGCATCTGTGTTTCCTCTCGTGTCGCAGGTGTCCATGGGCGGCCGTGATCACTTACCATCAGGTGACCCGTATGTTCGTTTGCCACCAATATTATAAAAAAACTCTTCAATTCTTAGGAGCCTTTTGTGCTTATGTTCGTTGCTGTGTTGCAACATGACGCAAGCATTGTAATTACATTACTTAAGGTGTATTATGTGTGAAGCGATGGTAGCCGAGTTGGTGGTAGAAACTATCGCGGATTATCGATAAGGTTGCGTTCGTACCAAACGTTACTTATTGTACAACCAATTGAAATCATATCGCATACCGATAGATACCATACCGCAAAAATGCGCATATTTTAATATACTTAAGGCGGAACGGAGTTCGCGGGCACTGCTAGTAAAATATATTTATGTTCACAAAAAATAGAAAAATAAAGTAAATTTTCAAAAAAAAGTATTAACCGACTTCAATATCAATCAAAAACCCATAAGGCACTAAAAAGCGGAAAATAAATAGTTTATCAAATTAACCAAATTAAATAAAACATATGAATATGTGTGCTACCTAGAGATATATTAGAAGTCGGTGCCAACTAAAAATCGTATCATCTACATAGGTACAAAAAGTTTAAGTTCACTCTCGCGTCTCTGTAATACTTTTCTACCTGGAACAAATTTGAAATTTCGGTTGGCACCGATTTCCAATACATCTCTAGGTAGCACACATATTCATATGTTTTATTTAATTTGGTTAATTTGATAAACTATTTATTTTCCGCTTTTTAGTGCCTTATGGGTTTTTGATTGATATTGAAGTCGGTTAATACTTTTTTTTGAAAATTTACTTTTATTAAATACAAAACACAAAAATCCAACTAGGCGCAGGCGCGGTGTTTTTGGCGGTATTTATCAAAGGGCGCTAGATCGTCGGCGTGTGCCGCGTAACACTAGTATAATAATTGGCCGACAAAACAATTTGAATCTTATGTTTACAGACAGAGTTGCAAATGTTTTTGAGTATTTCGTTAATATTGCAAAGTTCGTGTTTTGCGTCGCCAAAAATATAATAAAATAAAATATAATAAAAAAAAAATTATAAATATATACTTTGCTTAAAAAAATCTTTAGTCTTTTGTAGTGCTAATAACAATCATAGATTCTTAAAACTTTTATAACGTTGCATTTACGGGAAATATAGTAATTTTTTTTTATAAGAGCCAAGTGTCCAAGAAGTAAGAGTAAAAAAAAAACCGATATATATCCAGTAGTAATTGCGCGGTGCGCGCAGAATGGCAGAGCTGTATTGAGATGAGACCACGCAATATATAACCATATCGTCTTATAAAACGAGATGATACTGTATTCAAAAATGGAATTAAATAAAATGACGACCAAGTATTCATTCCTTAATTAAGATTCCAATAGTTTAGACGAAGATTTTTTTTCCTACATTTTACAGGCTTTAAAGTTTGACTAAAATGTCATCTAACATTAAATGATGATGGAGTCTAAAATGGTGATAACACAATAAACCAATCGGTGACAAATCCAATTTTGGGACGATAGTTAGTATGGTGTTAATAACAAAATACCCTGCCACCATGCTATACCGTAGTATGGCATATCAATCATAATTTCATAACGTTCTTTTCCCTCACCGAAAACTCCGACGTATAGCGTGATTTAGTTAAGTTATTAAGTTTAACACATACCAGTGCATAAGCGGCGACGAACCCCGAGGCCGCTGTGACGCTGCAGCAAAATATCTTATTCACAGCTGGCTTCATACGTAACTTTGGTGATTCAACGTCACTCAGTTCGTTGGTCGTCGACATATTGATTGTTCTAACTCAACATTGACGTAATGTCATCATTATTTTGAATTAATTTCATGAATCCATTAAATAATTTTTAAAGGAATCCAAAATTTGAATGCTAAATTTAATAATTTTCAATTGAAGATTAAATAATTTTTATCCAATTACAAAATCTACATCTTCTCAATGGTGATGAGGAGAGGATTTACTTCTTTGTATTTGATGATAAGTTGTTCTTTGATGAAGTGATGAATCTGAAAAAAAAATTTAATTAATGTAATCAACTGCAATAAAATTTGTTATATAGTCAGATATTTTTATGTATTTGAAATTTATTTATTTTTACACTGGCAATATCTATCGTAAGTGTAACTATTCTTTAAGTCTACGTCATCCTTTTTTTAGGTTAAACACGTTCATAAATATTATCATAGTTCATTCACGCGAAACAAATACCTGTCACATGTAATCTTAAAATTAGGTATGATATTAAAAACATAACCTCCAAACAATTTGAACTACAAGATTAGGTGGTTGAGATCACATGATAGATAACACAGGTCAACAAAAAAAAATTTTTTTGGGTTTCCGTTCTCTTGCTTAAATTCTGATTCTAGACATTGAAAAACACTAAAATATTCATATTTAGTTCATAAAGTTTGCTTTGGTCTGATTTACGGCGATAAGTATGATTTAATTTATTTCATAAACAAAATATGGCAGCACTTTGATTAACCCGAAAGTAAACTGTATTATTATTTGTAAGAGGCACAGTAGTGAATGTTAACTTGTTTATTACAGCTGTAACAACTATATTTGTGTATTACTCAGTTGAAAAATGGCATCAAGACAGTGTAAAAATGATGTTGATTCATTTTGTTTTATTTGCGCTGAATTTATTAAAGTTAGAAGTAAAAAATTTTTCTAGTTTCTACAAAAGCAAACTTTAATCGGGAAATTTTTTTTTTCCTTTTTTTGTCGTAGGAGAAACCGAAATTTAACATGTAGAAGTTAGACCCAAAAATCGTGTTGACCGGTGTTATTCTAACAATTCATATAAATCTGGGTATCTATTTCTATAGGTATTAAATAAAGCTGAAGTGTTTGCTACTTGTCAGAACTAATGTCTAATGCCATTTTGGTAAAACTTTTATTAACAGACATGAGACTTAGCATAATGGTATTAACAATGGTAACTTATACTAATTAAAAAATAGGGATTAAGTAGTGATGTCAAAATTGTATTTAAAAGATTAATAGGTATTAATCAGCCCATTAATGCAATAAAACACACAGTTCCCGTAATATAACAAACCTATTTACATGACGATGACTAGGGTGACTTCTTATTTTTACGAGGAGAAAATCCTACATAGGATACACCTCACACTGCCGGGGCACAGTGTGAGGGTTATGTCGGACTTCTGCCGACTAAAAACCCCTCGGCCGCTTAGCGCGAATGTGGACCAGGGTGCGGGGTGACGACTAAAAAAACTCCGCAGCCCTGGCCACGCGCTTGTGTCACTTGAAGCGGCAGTAATAAGCCGTGCTCTATCCGCATGGGCCTTCATCTACTGATGACGGATGCTCCTGCATTCACATCGGCCGGTCCTTCCGTGCCGTATTACTGGGGCATCTGGCTCCCTCTCTCTTATCCTCTCCGCTTCCTCTTTCTGGCAGAGGACATTCTCGGAGAAATTTGGGACAGTGTTCCATGTAGAGAAAATGACCACTTTTGCTCACTACAGCAACGAGCCCACTGCGTTCTACCGCCCAAGCCGGATATTCCTCGACAGTGTGCTGGATAGTGCCCATGTCACACCCTTCACAGTGGTGACATTTTGGAGTCACATCCCTCCTGGCTGTTTGGTGCAGGTACTTACCAAAACAGCCGTGCCCAGTAAGCACCTGCACCAACCTGAATGTTAGCGCTCCATGCCTTCGATTTACCCATTCAGCTAAGACAGGACGAATGGTCTCTATTATCCTGATCCCCGCGCGAGGAGCAAAGTGCCTTTCTCACCACATCTCCAGCATCGCCGTCTGCAGGTAGGACTGTGAGCCTCCTCTTCTCGGGGCGCGATGATTTCACCTCGACTCAACCTTTCAACTTCGCTACTTGTACATCACGACATGAACGTGTGCCAACAGGTGCCATGGTAGGGAGCTCGCCATTAGGCACGCCGCCTTGTATGACACGGTACGATATCCGCGGATGACTCTGACGGACATCAATCTGTGCAACTTCCGCAGCACCACAGAACTAGTGGACGTCAGGGTCTCGTGCCATACTGAGGCCCCATTCATTGCCCATGGTCCTAATTACGCCAAGGTACAAAGAACGGCAACCTGTCCCCGCACCACCAACATTGGGCAAAAGGCCTGCCAGAGCTGACGCACATCGCATGACCTTAGTGGTCAATTGGCGGAAATGGTCGTCAAAAGACCAACGACTATCCAATACCAAACCCAGGTATTCAAGGGTCACGCCGACTCCAATTGGAACACCCCCCCAGCAGGAGGCGACCTGTGCGAACCGTGGAACGCAATTGCCTCTGTCTTGTTTAGGACCAACTCCAAACCTAGCGAACGGATCCTATGCACCACCTGTGCAACACTCGCTGTCGCCAGGAGGAGGGCGTCCCACAACGAGTCGTCGTGGGCTGTGACGAATAAATATTAACTGTCGAATGTATGTAAGCACATGACTTCATAACCTCTGCACCTATTTAGTTGATTCTTTTATAGTTTGTAATTCTCAGTATAAAGTTTGTATGAAAGATACTGTAAAGTCGTAGGTACGTAAAAGTAAAAATTTAAAAGTTTAAAAAACTTCATAGAAAAGTGAATAGGTATTTTAGATAAAAGACAGTAGGGAGGTATTTAAAAGAATTAACAGAATTTACAGAATGATGTTCAGTGGTTCAATGGTTTATAAATTATGTAACGAAAGTGTTAATACTATACCATGGTATACTTAGAGATGTAATTTTAGTTTATAACGCAGAAATCTTTATTTAATCACTAATGGGAAGGAAGCTAACATGAGGACGATAGTAGTTTCAGGGCCACATATTAGGATTCAGAATTTATTAAAGCTTCCATTTGATAAAGCGTTTGAGACTTCACATGAAAATCAGTATTAAGTATATCGCAACACTCATTTCGTGACATGTATTAACAAACTTGTCGTACGGTAAATGGAAGATTTGGCTTCATTTTCTTTGTTAGTCAACTCGTGCAAAGATGGTGCGAGTAGTTAATTTCCAAAAAATAAATTTACCGCAGTTACATAACAATTTAAAAAACAAAAAATTACGTAGTAAATGCGTTCACCATAATTGTTATGACAGGTTACATAAAAAACCGTGCTATTACGATGGGAACGTACCTGTCGGATAAGCGCAGGTTAGGACAAAGGCCTTTGTGTAATTTAATTAGTTCGCTTTGACCCGTGAGGAATTATAAAGTCTCGCTTATGCTCTGACCTTCGAAGCGGTATCTTAGAAATATTTTGCGGGTTTGGTAATATAGTAGTTTATTTTTATTCTTCACTAGTTGACCCAGCCACGCGTTGCTGTGGCTCAGTTATTAGTCCGAGAGCCAGGTGAAAATTTGGTTAATTATTTCTTCTCGAGAGATAATTGGTGATACGCATCAGACAATAGTATCATGACGCCTTATGACCGTCAGCTGCGGCACGGCGGGGGGGATGAGCAGTAGTAACCTCCCACGCTCGAAGAAAAAAAAAATACATTCACTCATTTCCTCTCGGCTAAAAATTTATCAAATTATAGCTAACCCAATATCTCAACAAAAAAAAAATCAGCTGGCTATAACATAGTGTATTGTACGTCAGCTGATGTCTCGATCATGGAAAAAAATCTTCACTTTCAGTGATATCCTCTCAAATAAAAATTTACCTGATGATAGCTTATATGTAGCTTTTGATAAATATATACGTCAGCTGGCTGTATCTCGGTGGAAAAATCGTCAGCTGATAATTTGAAGGTCGTTACGTAGAAGTTAGCCAGAAGCATTTACTGACTATTTAAATGCATCAGCTGACTAGGTTTCCCTCGACTTACTGCTAGCTGATTTTTTTTATTTATCACAGAAACATATTTAAATTCAGCTCACAAATTTTCATGTGGGAGGAAATGACGTCTTTTTAATTATTCTTGTTATTTTTAAAGATTCAAACAATTCACGCTAGCATAGCATAGACAGTATTAAGGTACGCTTGGAGGGGGTACCCTTTTGTTGAAAGAAGAAACATCTAGAAACATTGTTGAGTATCTGTGAAAAATCTATAAAAATGTCTAATGTAACGCCTTTTTGCGTTTTTTGCAAAAAAACAAAATCTATTTCTAATTTAAAATCGTTCAGTGAAGAAAATCTCATTAAGTGCAGTGCTATATTGAGTGTAAGAAAAAATAATAAACTAAGTGGACACGAGGCTGTACTTCCGACAGAAAAAAAACAATTTTCAGCTGTACCACAGTGAGTGTTATAGACGCTTTACGGCTTTGCCCCCAAAGTATCGCAAAATAATACCAGAAGATGCATCTGCACTTCCGGCATTTCACGCATTCACAGGGTGTGATTTTAACCCGGCCTTCTTTCGAAAAGGGAAAAAACGACCTTTTTCAATAATGGCTAAATCGTATGATTTCATCGAGTGTTTCATCCAAATGTCAAAATCATTAGAGGATAGAGACAATATTTTTGAGAAAATACAAGAGTTTGTTTGCCATATGTATGGATTTAATCGTCTGAAAAAGGTCAATGAGGCAAGAGTAGCGTTGTTTGAAAAAACATATAAATTCTTGGATACTGAGACATTCAAGTTACCAAAAAAAGGTATTGATGGCTCTTCCCTACCACCTTGCGAATCAGAGCTATATGAGCTATTTTTAAGAGCATGTTACATAGCTCAAATGTAGTCAAATGCACACCTGAAGGTTCCAACTTCTGATGATCCGGAAGACTATGGTTGGGAAGAAATTGACAATAAATATGATTTCACCTGGTTCTTTGGAAGTCAGTTACCAACATCAACTGATGAAATAACTATCCAGCCCGAAAAAGGTAACATTTTATTATCATATTAATGATATTATGCTAAAGTACGCATTCTAATTTTTTTTTTTGTACAGATGATGACGATGAAAATATTACCGCAGACAGCTCTGACAGCTACTCGGACAATGAATCAGAGAGAGATAGGTGTGACTCAAGCCATAGCGAAAACGAAAATGATTAAATAACATTGTCATTCTTATTGTAATTTTTCATATTTTTTTTATAATAAATATTTTTTATCAAGTAACTAGTTTATTTATACTAAGCAAATAGATTATTTAAATATTGAAATAGAACTAAAATTATTTGAATATACACGTATAAATTTTAAAAATATTGATACGGAATATTTGTTTCACCTCAACACTCATATTGGAGTGCTATGCCGAATAATTGAAGAGATGTCATTTCCTCCCACATGAAAATTTGTGAGCTGATTTTAAATATGTTTCTGTGATAAATAAAAAAAATCAGCTAGCAGTAAGTCGAGGGAAACGTAGTCAGCTGATGTATTTAAATAGTCAGTAAATGCTTCTGGCTAACTTCTACGTAACGACCTTCAAATTATCAGCTGACGATTTTTCCACCGAGATACAGCCAGCTGACGTATATATTTATCAATAGCTACATATACGCTATCATCAGGTAATTTTTTATTTGAGAGGATATCACTGAAAGTGAAGATTTTTTTCCATGATCGAGACATCAGCTGACGTACAATACACTATGTTATAGCCAGCTGATTTTTTTTTTTGTTGAGATATTGGGTTAGCTATAATTTGATAAATTTTTAGCCGAGAGGAAATGAGTGAATGTATTTTTTTTTCTTCGAGCGTGGGAGGTTACAACTGCTCATCCCCCTCACCGAGCCTTAGCTGACGTTCACGAGACTTTATAGTTCGATTTTCTGATGCATTTTACTAATTATCACTTTAGAGGAACTTGGTCATATATTTCTGTTACTGGCTCTCGGACTATATTACATATTGAATTTAAATTGAAATTGAGTTGAAAAAGAAAAAATAAAACGTGGCGCCATCTATGACATATCTATAACAGTTGGTATTACAGTTTTATGTAAATAAACTAGTTTAAAGCGCCATCTGTCCGAGATTGATGAAACTTACAATTAATAACAATAATCAACATTGTCAATCTTTGAATTTATCCTAAATCATACATTAGACAATCATAAATTATCATGTCTCAAGTTGGACCAAATCTATACATATATAATAAAAAAACTAAAGGGACGAAATCTGTACATCAAATATTTTAAAGAAAAAATACTCTCAATAGGCTTAGAATCAATGACAGAACACATTACCGTGGTTTTTAAAATTTTTGTCTGTCTTTCGTTGGTACGGGTAACTTTTAACCGTTGCGACACGCCGGCCACCAACAGCGCGAGATGACAATACAAAGAATTGGGTACTCGTCACCACCGTGGGATCGTGAGAACCACCTCACACATTAAGACCTAATTTCATGACACTATTCGTTCAGACTTCCAGCACTAGTTACATCTCTAAGTTAGGTTTTAGATTAGATTTAATAAATTAATTTTTATTGGACTAATGTCTCGCACCACGAGCTGTAAACACCTATTTGTTTTAGATTTAATAAAGTTTACTATAAAGTCTAGAGATCGCGGGGTTGATCACAGCACATTATTAAATGTTGACAGTTCTGTGTCTGGGTATTAAATATATCTATATATGCATGCTTATCAGCTATTTAATTACCATAATAAAATATACAGTTAATATATAATTAAATGTTCATTTTAAATTATATCCCTAACTCCGAAGGCTACAAGCATGAAAATTATGCATTCTGTGCATGAAGCTTATGTATAAATGTAAAATTTTTGGATCTGCATCATATCAAATCAAACCGTCAACTGAGGATATGAAATGAAATCAACTACAGACACATACACACATATATAATTATGATTTACTAGCTTTTACTCGCGACTTCGCTCGTGCTAATGTTGATTTTATATATATCCCTCGAGAACAGTAGTACTTTTTTATGAAAAGTACACGACCTTTTCAATCTCTCTGAGAACGTGCATGAAAATTTTGATGATGATCGGTGTAGTAGTTAAATCGTGAAAGCGTAACAAACAGACTCACTTTAGCATTTATAATATTAGGTAATATATAATGTAGGTGGTAGAGGCGCGCTGAAGCTATTACTGGTTTCAGCCTGAATGGGTCGGCTCGCCCGGGGTAGCACCACCCTCTCACAGAAAACCGACGTGAATAACGTGAACGACGACGACGTGAAAAAAAAAATAGTTAGGATGTCTTTCGTAAACGAGACACTTCTGGTCAGGAGTATATTGTTTATACATTAACAAATAATTATTCGTAACACATCAAATGATGATCAGATAGCAAATGAGTATAAAAAATTACCTAACAAGTACAGACAAGTAAAAAACATGCTTCAAATTAAACTGTGGCCTTAGATTGCTAGGTGATTACACCATTGTATAACACATTGACTCCATGGGAAATTAACACACTCGCTTACATAGGCAATATGGCAAAAAATCTAATATTTTCCTGTTTATACCTGATTCCCACCGGATTCGTTTGGCTTTAAAAACATGGCAAGAGGTCAATCGAATGAAAAAAAAAGAAGCATATAGTATCTACGAATAGTTCTGCATCAAATGATCAGTCCTATGCCCATTAGGGTGTCCATTATTTACCAAGTTGGCAGTTTTGACTTGGGTATCGTTCAAATTGTTAGTTTGTAGCCTCAAAACATATGTTTTTTTTTTCAATGCCGTTTAACCGTATTTAAATGACGAGACTTTACCCATTCAATTAATACGGGCTTTTTCCAGTTTTAAGAAATTAATTTTTATCTCGCTTGTTATATTCATTACTTTTATTGAATAACTTACCAAGTATTATTAATCTATCTACTATAATCACTTGGGATGGAGGATAGTTGGTAACATAAATTTTTTTTACGGTTTTCTCTAATATTTTTTCGAATAAATTTATAAAACAAGCAAAATAAAAATTAATTTCTAAAAAATAAAAAAAAAACGTTACATTAATGGGAAAGTTATCGTCATTTATGCACAGTTTTATCGGCATCGGACTTTTATAGAGTTATAAAGTAACAATTTGAACAATACCCAAGTCAATAAAGCCAGCTTGGCAAATAATGGGCACCCTAATGCCCATACGATCTCTTATCGTGTTTAAAACTCAAAGAAATTGCATTCTCGCTTTTCGCGTCTTTCTATGAATACCTTAATTAACCTTATACTTTAATTCTTTTAAAGTAAGCAACGGATTTTGACACTGCTTTCACTATGTTTAGAGTATTTCTTCCAGGAGGTATACATCTTCAATACATGTATATTTTATCTACATTAAGTAGACTATTTTATTATTTTACTAGCTGTGCCCGCGACTTCGTCTACGTGGAAGCTTATCTAAAAAACATTAATAAAATGATCTGAATGTTTTTTTTTCGAACCAGATTAGGCCCCCCTCGGCAGCGACTCAAGCCTAGGCCCGTTCCCTCGGCGTGGAGCCCTTTAGTGCGCTGCTCGCGCGATACAGTGACACAAAATCTTACATCACTGCGATAACGTTACACATGTCACCTCCACACACGTGCACGCATACACGCTTACACATGCAAGTGCAAGAGTTTTATTGTATTTCCCTTATCAAAATGAAAGAGATTAGAATTTTTTGAAGTTATACTTCTTTAGGCGCGTTATGAAAAAATGATGAGAGTGAAATTTTAAGATGCGCGCGCATCTGTGACACAAAATTAACAGTATGAAGCTGTCTGCTTAACCGCTCACCTGAAGTTAGCTATAGTCAACATTTTGTTTCTTTGTATTTGTTGTTCGTATTTCTTTGTATTAAAACTTTCAATGTATTAAATACCTTTTTTTCTATTGTTAGTGTCGTTTTTTTCTACAAACATAGATTAAGGCGAAAGATAAAATTTTTGAACAGATTGTTATCTTGTTACGCCAAAGAAGTATAACTTCTAACGCGTGTACATAAGTACACACACACTTTTTTTTATAAGAGTTGTTGAGGTATGTACACATATATGTTTCAACAACTCATATATGTAGGCGTGCCATGCACCCTTGAGCTAGTTGTTAAATAAAATCGGCCGAGGTATCATCTGAATGTATTAAGTCCATTTACTTGTCTACTTTTATCTCGTACTTACGACGCATCGTCATTAAAACTACAATAACTTTTAATAGAGTGGACCGATTTTAATAAAACAAACACTAAGTTACTCCCGAGGATATGCTTTATGATTTTCTTTTATTATTGTAAACCCAGTACATTGGTAGTGATGCGTGTTCATTCAAACAGACAGACATTTCTAAAAATGATTGAAATGTATTCTATTACTTATTCCTAGACACCTGTAACATTTTTTTTTCACGAAAATCGAAAAAGTACACGTTAGATTTACATTCTTATTATATGTATAGATTATTACACAAAGTAGTAGTATGATGTACTATAGAATTTTACGACAAAGAGATGCCTACAGAAAAGCCTAGGATGATATATATCTATCTCCAAAGGATAACTCATAGTAAACATTATTAGTTGTTGGAAATTATTAAAAAATAATCGATTATTTGACACGTTGTTTGGACAATTGTGATGTATGATTTGACAGGTCTAGAACGCGTGAAACACTTATGATTGATCGACGTTTCAACCTAGTATTACAGAGGCTGTGATTAGCTCGTAATGTGGACGAAATACGAAAATTTGAAAAATGTTGCTATTTTTAACAATGTACCATTAATTTTAGTGGAAAAAAGTGAATATAAATTGCCTAGCCATTTATAACACTAAATTCCTACATTGCATCCGTGCAAAGCCGGGGTGAATCGCTAGGCTTTACTCCTTACTAATATGAGAAAATGTGAACGTGAGTTTGTTTCGCTTTCACACGTTTGCTCAATCGATCATCATGCAATTTTCCATACACGTTCTCAGGAACATAGAAGAGAACACCTTCAATCCATTAAAATATACTGTTACGAAGGATAGATGGCATCTTCATTAACACGAGCGAAACCACGAGCAAAAGTTAGTTATTAGAAACAGATTAAAAGCAGGCAAAAGATAGCAATACTGTAGAATATAATTACATGAGTAGGCCAAGGTTAGCGATCAGGTAGTGAAGTTAGCAAGGTGGCTTAAGTATGGGCGATCCGCCTACTCACTTATTCGTGTATGTATGTATTACGCACGCCTACATCAAAGTTATCTTCGTAATGTTTAGCAAAAAATATATACCTTGTAAGTATGTAATGTAAGTAACCATGTAACTATATTTATCATTATCATTACATAGTATAAA
Organism: Antheraea yamamai; assembly: GCA_036509395.1. Taxonomy (NCBI): domain Eukaryota; kingdom Metazoa; phylum Arthropoda; class Insecta; order Lepidoptera; family Saturniidae; genus Antheraea; species Antheraea yamamai. The sequence continues at coordinate 4,613,425 of AP028451.1, forward strand.
ACAAAGTCTCCAACCGCGTCTGTCTGTTCGCGATAAACTCAAAAACTACCGAACGGATTTTCATGCGGTTTTCACCAGTGGATAAAGTGATTAATGAGGAACGTTTTAATATATAATTTATCATGGTTTTTTTTTATAATCGGGGCGGGACAACGTCTACCGGGAGCGCTAGTATACTAATAATTACAAATAAGAATGTATAGTAAATTCTATTATAGGTACATTAGCTGTCCGCCTCAGCTTTGCACGGGTATACGAATAAAATGATACCAAATCTTCCCTTTATGAACGACCATGTAATGAAATAACATGGAAACTGAACAACTAAACGTCAATCTGTTAATATTTTAAAGCTGTCTGTCTCATTCACTTTTTATGTGAAAATGTTTTACCCGAATTTTTCACTTTTCGGTGTGATTTTTCAAACGTTTTCTTTCAGACAAACCTTGTAATGATAATTACAAATACAATAAAAAAGAATTAGCCAAATGCCGCCGTATTGAAGCGATGCGCTTACATATATTCGGCAATTGATTTTTATTTATATATATTTTTACCGCGATTATACGTGGTTATTGCGTTCGACAAGTTCAGAACTACGATCAGCTGGTTTACATCCAATAACCGAATGGAGTTATAGAGATCTGCCATTCCCATAGTGATCAACCGATCATAATAACACTTTATCATGTTCCGATGTACTGTAACTTTATTGTTGAACATGATGATTTTCATTAGCGCATGAATTTAAAAGCATGTTGCAGTAATTTTGTTATAATGTAATCATAACATTATTAGATATCGTGTCGATGACGTAGTTTCCAATTTTAACGCGCTGAAGCCTTTGGGAAACGTCGTGACGAAATCATAACATGATGGTAGGGCTTTTGTAAACCCGCCTGACTAACTACCAGTCTCGAGTTGAAAATACCCGAGCGCCTACGTGTGTGTTCCGACAGCTGCACTTGAGAGTCAGTCTATCTAGGTATATAGTATTTACTATCATAGAACACATCGTCATTTAAGATCAGGTGAGATTGTGGTCAAACGCTAAAACCTATCCGGTGTTATTACAAAAAAGTTAAATACGTATTGAATACTTGCTTAAAAAAAGGTTGAGTACTTACGTATTAAATGCACCGCGCTCGCTGGACGTTCGACATCTTGCTCTCTTACCTCTGTTCGGTTAGTTCAAGTTGGCCTTGCGAAAAAGGATAACACGAGCTTGCCGCGCAGGAGCGCGGTGCATCTGATACGTAAGTAACCAAACTTTTTTAAAGCAAGTATTCAATACGTATTTAACTTTTTTGTAATAACAACCGTTGATGTATAAAAAAACTTCACTATTTTTACACAATAATTATATATTTAAATACAATGTTTTTTGTATAGTCTGTGCCAGAACCGATACAGTGTTTTTATAGGGCTTTTCTTTGTCATAAATTTGTAATTAATTATACATTCAAAAGCAAACTTATAATGTTTCTTATAGAATATTAGTTTGAAATCAAACGGCCTTGTGTTAAACCGTCACTATGCGAAAACAGATTGATAGAACGTTGTCAATAAGTGCTCTTATGTCACGACAGCAAACAAGTACTTCTTTGCTAAATATCATGCTTTTTACTAAAATGATAATATATCTCAGTGTTGGTTTCCTAAGGGTTATCAAAAAAATACGTCTTAAATTAAGGGGTAAGAGGGTTGTCTATTAAGTGTGTTATTGTCTGACAATAGGATCGTAAGCATTATAGCAGTAACATACATGAATGCAAAGCCTATAAGTAGACTCTTAACGTCAAATATAACGAAAAATTTTATTACCCAATTCTAAGAACACTAGGTATACATTTGTTTCTATCCCTTCTTAGCACGTATCAGACCCACGATTATAATGTCGCTTTATTAACAATGTCGTGCACCGGGTGGGTGCCTTTAACATACGATGATAGGCCGATACCGCTTTTGATATACGCCGAAGGCCCAATACCGCCTTTGGAATTTGAAACAAAATGATTATACCAAGTGGAAGGTTAAACACTCGCAGTAGTCTACGACACGACACTTCATGGTCGCATTTAACATATAAAATAATAATATCAAAACGAATACTAATAAACAACCACGAAAACTTAAGTTAAAGTTTGTTCTAAGACTTTCAAAAATATAAACACAATCGTAATAAACCTAGGTGCAATGACCAGTGCCAAGAGCTAAAATGGGCTACCCGGAGTTAATAACTTCCGATAATATACCCTTTTATATTGTACCTGACGATTCCATGTTCACTTTCAAGTGAAAGTGAAATTACCCGACGCGACGGTCGTTGACACTGTGCTTTAACAAAGACGCGTAGAGGATTGTGTATAATTTTTGTATTTTTCTAGATAATTAGGTCAGATATTAAACACCTATTTTTTTAATTGATTTAGAACGAGAATCGAGTGCGGAGTGTCCTCTATACATATTGCTACTGTCTAAACATTCAACCTGTATATAAGTTTTCAAAATGTTTCAAAAAGATTTAGTAATTAAAAATATAAAAAAAAAAACATCATCGTTTTTTTACTTTTTAAAATTTTAATTTAATTGTAAAGTGTATGGTGTCACACAAATTCACCCACAAGGAGTGGCTTTAAAAATTGTGAAACTCTTATGACATAATTTATGAATGCCTATAGATGACACGTTCTAAATCTGTTGTTAAATACCTATCACAATGCATTCAATTGAAACTGAGCATCAGTTTATATTTGTAAACAGTTGAATGAATCATCGATTGTGGTCGCCTCTCATATAGAACAATGCAAGGGCGGTGTTACTTCTTTCGATTTGTCACACAATATGCCATTGACCGTGAGTGCTGTTTGGAACAACTATCATATTTATATACAATCTAAACACATAACAAAATAACTAGTAAGCTGATGTAGATAAATACAAAAATCATTTATCCACACACACTATGGAAGTTAGTTTTTACTTGGATAGTTTTTTATAGAGAACTAGCAGGCCCAGCAGACGTTGTCCCGCCCTGTTTATAAAAAAATCCTGGACAAATTATATACCAAAACGTTCCTCGTGAATCACTTTATCCACTGGTGAAAACCGATTGAAAAAACGTTCAGTAGTTTTTGAGTTTATCGCGAACAGACAGACAGACAGACGCGGTAGGGGACTTTGTTTTATACTATGTAATGAAGTTTTTATGCGTAGTATAAAACATCACTAGATGACGCTGCAGTACATCAAGTACTCATCAATCCTTCAAGTAATCCTATTCATAATTAGTATGTTTTGTCAACTATTAAGGCAATGATGGCTCTTTGTTTAGCGTGTCTGGATATCGCGTCGACTGACGTGCGTTCGAATATCTATACTTGCGTATGAACTGGAGCTGTCGGTGAAAAAGTAAATCGTCATGATATAATAATATGGCGGGAGAGCTTTCCTAAGCCAGTCTGGCTAGCTATTACCCTCGAGTTGAAAAAGCCAGTCATTCTAGGGTTAGCGTGTTTACTATCTTGAACCACATCGTTATTAAAGTGATATTGTGGTGAAACGCTAAAACTATCAAAACGTGTAATTTTTTTTATAAAAAGGTGTAATAACAAAAGCATGCGAAACCGCGGCCATAACTAGAGAAGATAATAAAATCAATTGAATAAAATGTCCAAAAAATAGCCTATAATTATCTACGAAAAATCCCGTATTGAAGGGTCTTATTATGCTGATAAGTGCAATAATTTGGAAGTGATTGAACTTTAAATCTACTGTATTTTCATGATATATACATATAAATGCTGGATTTTATAAAAGACCGGCAGTAAGTATAATATACGATTCGTTTCCTGTGTTGCCAGTATTAATTCTTTTACGTTTTCGCAATATTGCATTTGTTTGCATCATGAATATAAATTACAGTAAATGTGTACATAACTATTGTTACAGTGGCAGATATAATTCTGTACAAATAATAAATAATAATGTAGCAACGTACAGTTTGAACTTCGTTCTAGTCTTTTAAAAAGTTACGTCACTGATTTCAATACACACGTAGTAACTGCTTAATAAGGCATCAAAATGGAGGGCATAAAAATACTTACATATATTTATCTGTTTAGAATAACTTTGTGTATACTTTTTTATCTTATTTTTAACAACCAATCTTCTATATTATTACTGACGTTGTCCAGTAGATAATAATATTACAAGCGTCTTGTGATCATTTCAATATTTTAACAAGATGATAGGCCCCCTTGTTAGGATGACTTGTTCCAGGAAGTCTTTGTGGTATCTCAGAATCCACGTTCCGTTATATTATTTCCTATTCACTTCACTGGTGTATAATAATCGAAATATATTACGTAAATTGTCACTTTGTCTACGTGCAGTCGGTTACCCACCGGTTCCAATTGTATTTCCAAACTCGAAAAATCTTTAAAAACCTAGAACCCGATTAAAGCGACTCCCACCGTTTCCAATTGTGAAACCAAACAATTCAGGGACTCACTCAAACGCAAACATAGTAATATTGATGAGACAGACGTAGCGCCATCTCTCATTTAGCAACATCAATAATTTCGTTTTGTTTGAAATACGATCGACCGATCAATCATTTGGTTATTGTTTATACAAAAATAATAAAATCGCGAATAAAAAACGGTAGGGTGGAATTAGGAAGGTGAAAATTTGGTGTTTTAGGTATCTTTTGATGAGAAATAAAAAAAAATACAAAAAATAAAAATAGTCAAAAAATATGAAAAAAGAAAATCTGGATACGGACACCCTAATCACCTAGAGGTATAAAATATACTTTACCACCTATTCTCATACCTACAAAATATACATTTAAAATTTCATATAAAACTGTCCAATCATTTCGAAGGAATGCAAACACTAACACCGTGACACGAGATTTTTATATAGGAGATTTTTATTAGATACAGAGTCAAATAACACAGGTTTGGTAAATAAATATAAAATCCACTACATGCCAGTCTAAGATCTCGCCAAAAACTCCCTTTATGCAACTATTATTCTGTAACTGTTTGAACCGTACTATATAAATGCATGATTTTTGTTTTGAATTTTGAAGCTAATTTTAAAACAACAACAAAAAATATGTAACTTACCCCGCAAAAGTAATGTCAACGACTACATATGGTTTTTACATGCTTTTTGTTAACAGGTTTTTGAATAAAATGAAGTGGAACTGAAATGTAGAAAATTGGCAACAGTATGCAGTATGCATCCTGTAAATATAAAGGTTATTACACTCTTAGGAAGAGTAAATAATAACTGTTCCCGTAAAGAAAAAAAAAACAATTTTACGCTGTAATATGTATAAACGATAAAGACGCAAATTTGCAAATTATAAAAGGAAAAAATATAACCAATAATATTTGGATTTGAATTTGAAACAAACGATTTAGATGAAAATATCTAACCATAAAATCATAACTTAATATTTATAACTAGCGGTACCCATTACTTCGTCCGCGTGTATCCTGATGTACAACACACAACTAATAAAGTCATCTGAATATATTAAATCTAAGTACTATCTACTTTTCTCTCGTACTTAAGTCGCGTCGTCATTAAAATTACAATAACTTTTGATAGAGTGAACTGATTTTTATGATTTCCTTGAAAATATTTTATCATGAACGTGGTACTTTAGCAGTGATACGTGTTCAAATAAATAAGCAGACAAACAGACGACATTTCTAAAAATGATTGAAATGTATTATATTACTTATTCCTGGACACCGGCAACAATTTTTCTTACAAAAATCTAAAAAATACAAACACGTTATATACATTCTTATTATATGTATAGAAGAAATGCCAGTTTTCGATTCCATTTTGCACCGAGAGTGGCGTTACGTTCTTTTTCTCTATGTCAAAAACATATTGTCTTTTATCATTACGTTGTTCTTCTAACGTAAATTAATATATTTCAGTATTTTATCGTGCTATAATTTCCACAGATTTGATAGGAAAAATAGAAAATATGCCATTTCCCACGGAACAATCATGAAACGAAACACGGAAGGATGTAACTTGAGTATAGTTAAGTAATTAGCTATTAGGCCTGCACGCAGAGCCGGCAACCCCACTTATAGACTGTAGAACTTTGTGTTCATAACAAATTAGTCGCTGTAATAAAAGGCTAGTGCATGTGTATTGCTATGTCGTGGAAGAAGGTAGATGTTATACAAGTTTCATTCGAGGCCAGGCATTGATAAATGTTCACCAGGAGGAAGTTGTTATAGCTTTACCATCAATGCATTAGCTTCTGCCGGCGACTTCGTTATTTTGGGCTAACGCTAAAAAAACCGATGTCCGATGATTCTTCATTGGTGCTCCGCTCCTATTCGTGTTAGCATGATGATGATATAGCATATAACCTTCCTCGATAAATGAGCTATCTAACACTGGAAGAATTTTTCAACTCGGACCATTCGTTCCTGAGATTAGCGCGTTCAAGCAAACGAACTCTTCAGTTTTATAATATTAGTGTTAGTATAGATATAGAACTATTGAAAGATTAACCCCTCATCACCTCTTTTTAATATCATACAACTATTGTACAGTTTTAAGCGATAGGCACGAAAATTGATATGTGTAGGTATTTTTATAAGGGAAATACTTAGGTAAACAAAATTCATTTCGTGTTTACTCAACTAGTTTGTACAAGAAAAATACAAGAAGAAAACAATAGTGTACGGAGCGGCGGGTACAGCTAGTATACAACTTAGAATCATCCACGCCTTCGTCTTCGATTACGTGGGAATATATAAGATGTTTATGAAACTTAACGTTTAATTTAATCTTTTTATTTTTAACCTGAGTCGCTAACCGTAAATTTTCACAGATTTAAGTTAAAAAATGATGGATTTTCATACTCTTTTCACTACCTTAGCAGTTGAAAGTGCAAAAACCCTTCCTTAGTGCTTTAACATACAATATGAAATGAATATACGTGCAATTTTTCATAGTCCTAGCACCAGTAATTTAGGTTTTGCATTTAGAAGTTAGAGCATCAGTCCGCTATTCCTGTATAGGTATATATAGATTACATATCCATAAGAATAACAAACTTCAGCGTCTAGTAATCATGTATAACTAATCGCAACGCAAGCTATGCCCTATAATCAGTACACACAAGTAACTTTTTTGAAAGCCTGTTAAAAATCTAATTTAATAGAAGAAACATAATCTAGTGTCTCTTTTGATCTATTCATTTTTCGGATTGTGCGCTATCGCCCGTGTATACTATGGTCTTATGTTTGAACGAATACAAGCAAAGCGCAATATCTTCAAACGCGTGTTCTGACGCAGTGAAGCGTTGCGGTAAACTGGAACGCATGCAATTTACACGTTTGGTAATATGTTAGTAAAAATTATAAATATTTATGATTACCGACATGAAATGGATTATGATATTAATAGTAAGCCATTCGTGTTTAATGCTGTTTGAATATGAGAAACTAGCATCCGCTTGCGACTTCATTCATTTTAATTTAATATAAGACTTATAACATAATTAGTTGCAAGGATTATGTTCTATAAACTTTTTTGTATTAGTAGTATAGATAACAAAAGAGGTCGAAGTTTAGGAATATTAAGAAAACCCGCGTTGCATTACACGGTCGGTCATGTCGCGTCGGCTCGCACTATTACATTGTTCTTATTTGTTTCGAACCTATCTTTTTTACAGCAAATATTCCCATCCCAAGAGTCATAATGTGTTTTAATTATATTATAATTTTTGTCATTAAACCGTAATATTATAAATGCGAATGTTATTTTGTTTAAAATACTTATTTGTTACGCTTTCATGACTTAATCATAAGATAACTACTGAACCGATAGTTGTGGAATTTTGCACACACGTCATCAAAGCTATAAAACGGGACACATGGCAACTTTTATCCAAAAAAAGAGAACTGGTCCCGAGGGATAGGTCAAATCTAACGGTTTAGATAAACACTAGCAAATCTCTGGGAAACAGCTAGTACATTAAAAATCGCTAAATGAAATGATGGTAGAAATTAGTACGTTGAAACGAACAAAAATAATTTCTGAAATTTTATAGTACAGAAATGTATACTATATCTTCATATCGATACTTATTAACGGGAAGTAATTGTTTGAAATGATGCCTTCAGTTATTTTTCAATCTCACGACATGCTCCGTTGGTCTGGTTGTTTTTCAATACATTCTAAACAATATTATGCTATAAAATAATATACATTTTGTTCTGCCTTAGCCAGGACATAACTCTTTAATATATCAGTGAATAACTCTACCAAGTTATCCATGGTAAACATATACCATCAGGCGAGTTGTGGTTCCATTCGTTGAGCTATGGTGAACAAATTCAATATGAGCCATATATTCAAGGTTTCCCCTGTTAACGTGACTACTTGAAAACGAGGTATGGGAATATATCATTTACCCTAATAAATGCTAATCAACAATAGATTTTTGAAGTGAAACTTTAAGAAGTTGAATGTAACCGTACCATAAGTGGTACGGTAGGGGTTTTTTTTATTTGTGTGTAAGTATACATAAGTATCTGCTGAGTCTAGTAGTATACAAAAATGAGTAAACGTATAGTTAGGTATTTATACTACGGGACTTCGTATAGTATACATATAGATTTATAAGCATTGTCAAATATGTATGTGTATATACATATAATCCAAAGAAGTTTCACTTCCTCTACGTGTATAGATTGATACATGCAATATTTTTTATGTATTAATCTCTGAAAGTATTGATTCGATTCTGAAAATATTTACGTATACAAAGACGTGATGGTCGTTACATATTCAAACAGAAATTGATGCACGATGCAAGATCATTATTAGAGCACTGTTTTTACGTAACTAAAGAACAGGTAACAAAACACCATACGTTCGGTTCCTACAACAGTTCCTCATTTTCACAGAACCCGCTTCATTCGGGTTCAACGTACGTCAGATAAGAAATTTTACTGAGGAAGGCGAGTAGCGAGCCAAAACGATCCTAACGCCAGTTACGACTTTACGTGCCAGGATTATGAAATGATAATAATTCTGGAAGTACCGGTAAATTTGTATTTACTTTTTCAACCGCAATGTCAGCATTAACGATGTTATGTTGCCCTCAAATACTATAAAACGCAACGTCTTTTTGTCTGTTCATTTATGTGCTTATTACTAGAGGACTACTGAACCGATTAAAATGATTATATTGATAAAACATTAGTTTATACCCGCAGCATCGCTCGCATCAAATTATACTTGATCTATCGCATAACAAACAAATTAACAAACTGACATTCGCATTAATATTACTAGTTAGGTTTAGGATTGCATAGGTGTAACTTTTAGCGGTGTTTTAGTTAAGTATTTTATTATATTAGGTAATAGATAATAAAAAAACCTTGACAACTTATATACCTAAAGCTTCCTCATGAATCACTTTACACTACTGGTGAAAACCGCATGAAAATCCGTTCAGTAGTTTTTGAGTTTATCGCGAACAGATAGGTAGACAGACAGACAGACACGCGTGGCAGAGGACATGGTTTTATAACATGTAGTGATAAGTTGTAAGTTACAGGGTTAAAAGAAAATTAGATTGAAATAGAATACGTACATTATTTTGTTATATTTTACTTAAACTATTAACCACTAACCAGTATAACGTAATTATCAAACGTGTACAATAAAAAAAATTAAAAGAAAGCGACAGAAATTCACATAAAAATCTACATTAAAATCAGTCACTGCTTTTAAGTAACAAAACACATTAAAAATGTTAAACGCTTGAAGCAAAATATAAAATTGAACCGAATTTAACTGTCACCATCATAATGAAATATGTAATAATAATAATATGATATACTAGCGGGCCCGGCAGACGTTGTCCCGCCCTGATTATAAAAAAATCCTTGGCAAATTGTATACTAAAACGTTCCTCATGAATCACTTTATCCACTGGTGAAAGCCGCATGAAAATCCGTTTAATAGTTTTTGAGTTTATCGCGAACAGACAGACAGACGCGGTAGGGGACTTTGTTTTATACTATGTAATGATGATGATTAATAAAATATAATTAAAAATTTGTAATCTAATTTGTTCCTATTGTTACGGTAATAAGCATTGTGTATAAATGCTGCAATAAATATCTAGACATCAAATAAAACGTTGCTTAATTATTTTTTTATAAACTAGTTCGACAAAATGTCTGGGCGGTACCTGATGGAAAGTACAGTACAGTCCATAAATAACGGCGACTGTCGGTGTTAAATAACAACGGCAGTCGTCGCTATCATGCCAACCTGCACATGTGCCTCTTCACGTCTCGTTTAAAGGACTCCATGTCATAAGAGGAAGCGAGCACACTGGCTGGGAGGCAATTCCACATAATCACAGTACGACAAAGATAAGAATTTTCGAACTTCTTCGTTCTTGCCGGGACGGTTGCTACTGTGAATCTGTGGAGACGCTTGAGTTTTCCTTGGCGGTGGGGCTTATTTCAAGGCCTGATTCATAATAAAATTTGACAATCTTACATTAAACGCCTATACAGATATTTCAGCAGCTACACTTTAAAAACTAGTCTTTATCGAGCCTTAACTTGGTTATTATATCTTTGTTGGGTGTTCGTTGCTAAGTGCCAATATTTTCCGTCCTGAAAGGAATCACGCTAAATATAGGCATCGATAGAAAGTAACACACATTCAGAAGGCTTCGGAAACGATAACCCCCGACGTATACCGACTAACCCCAATAAACAACCCAGTTACACCGCGTTAGGACGACGTTTCTACAAAACGTACGCGTTACAGTTAGAGACACTTCCGTCGGCGCGTGATGATATGGTGAGGAACGTGACGCGGGACCCCGAGCGGCTGGGTTCATTGTTCCCGCGTCGGGTGAGACGTGCTATGAATATGTTTTAATATTAATATTCACGTATAAACTTGTATCTTTCAAAACTCAGTTTTATGATTTATGATTATTTAAATTTGTTTCTTACTTTTCTAAATTCATTATAATAATCTAGATAACTCACTTTTGTCCGCGGTTTTGGTCGTGTTAAACCTTATGTGAGTGACAAGGTACATGGGTAACTTTTTCATTTTCAATTTGAAAAAAAAAATACCCTTGTAGGTAACTGTGTTTTTTAAGATGTTATTTAAGATGTAAAACACACTTAAACTTAGAGGGAACTGGCTCCCAAGTGCAGCAGCCGGAATCCACTAACTGCTGCTTGGAGACAGATTTTACACTTGATGGTGGTTGCTAGCCAGTGGATTTAGAAAACCACCCCACCAACGTGTTATGGCTTCGTCACGATGTTTCCTTCACTAATGAAACTTCCAGCTCAATCGCAAGGATTCAATTTTCTTTTTATATCATAGGAGGCAAACGGACAGGTGGGTCACCTGCTGTTAAGTGATCACCACTGTCCATTGACACTTGCAACACCAGGAGAGTCGTAAGTGCGTTGCCAACCTGTCTTGAGGGAGAGAGGGAGTAAGGGAAGGGGGAAGAGGAGGGATGGTGTGCCTCCGGCGCTCTCTGTGACCGAACGAAACGCAATAATGCAAGCACTGTTACTTCACGTCGGTTTTCTGTGAGAGGGTGGTACTACCCCGGTCGAGCCGACTCATTCATGCTGAAGCCATTAATAGCTTCAGTGTATCTCTACCACCTTCAAAAACCTTCAAATATACGTTCATCGACGCAGTGTCTAGACACGCTACCAACTGACTCATCATCGCTTCAATAATGATAAAGCCCTCCTTGATGTGTCCGTTAACAGCGAACCATATTGGTTGCGGTTAAATCCCGTCTCATTCGATTCCAAGAGCGACAACTATCTGACCGCCTATGTTCAGAGTAACAGCTAGGAATCAGGCAGATCGTGACCCGAAATCCCACCACAACTACTACATCGATATATCGCTCGGAATTCGATATCGTGCCGGTTGCCCGGTACGGCCGGTGATAGCCCGGATACAGTAAGTTGGCTGCCATTAAGATTTCCGATTGGCACCATCACCGGCATCTCACACTGCCCAGCTGAAATACTTACTTATTATTCATGCGTTGATCCATACTACAATAGCCTTTTGACATTTAACCTTGACATGTGCTTATCAGAAGAACAATTGGGTAGTCTGTTAAGGCCTTGCTAGGCCAGTAGCGTAATCAGTTCGAGAAAAAAAAAAGACAAATACGAGTGAAAAGTAGATAAGTTGCTGTTTTTTTTACATAGGAATTCACGCGCAAGAAATCGCAAGCACAGCTAATAATATTTTAGCGTCCGGTTTTATAACTGAACGTGATACAGTATTTTTAGAATCCGCATTCAAAACCGTAACATGGAAACTGTGAGTATCTAGTCGAAATGATCTCGACACGCACATGTACTGTACAAGTTATTGGCCCCATAAAACCCTCGGTTTTCTTGCGTTTTTTTAACATTCCAACAAGCCTCGACTGGGTCGAGTTAAATAAATTTTCGTTTTTTAACCTTATTTTAAAGCTGGTTTTAAATGCACGTATGCATTTATATGTATTATTTTTTTTCTTTTTATTAAAAACTAGGTGCGAAGCCCGGTTTCGCATACTTACTTGTATTAACGAAAAAAAACGAGACACTAAACCTTCCCTTCAGTATAAACCCAACACAATAAAATGGCAACAAAACGCCACCTGTTACATTATTTCAATATTTTTGTTCTTGGCTCAGTCACTAACTCACTTTTTATATGAAGATCTTTTAACCCAAATGTATCACTTATCTGTACGATTTTTCAAACATTTTCTTTCAGACAACAAAAGAAGAATTAACCAAAGGTGCAGCCGTTCTTAAGTAATGTGTTCACATCAATTCTATAACTGTATTTATTTATAGCTAGAAATACTGTAGATATCAAAATATATACAATTGAAACAAGTGGACTGGCTACGAAGCGATTTTATATTCAAATCATAGCGTGACTTTCTTAGACTATAAATGCATGCATAACAATTGTTACTTCTCTCACAATGACCTAATCATTCCATCAAGCGTAATAACTGAGATAACAACTTTAAAACAAAAATATCACATATGTATATATTAACAGGCATAGATAAAACATTTTAGTACCTTTTTCTCCTCTAGCTATCAACCGATTTATTTTATTTATATTTTGTTTAAAAACTATTAGCTTTAGTGTTATCAATTTAAAAAATGAAGTTAGTTGTTTTTCCTCGTATTGGGCACTTGAAAATATATTAAAGTATGGTCGAATTTCGACCACTCGTGACTTTCAAGTTCCTGCAAACAAAAACAAGTATATAACCTGTAAAAGACATAGATGAGTACAAATCAATTTGTAATGAAATAATTTACGCCACATAAATCTGCCTCCTAATTACGTATTTCGCATAAGCAAAAGCTACAACGGAAATGGTTAAATACAGCCTTAAAATGGTCAATTTGAATTATGTATCGGTAATAACCTAAGCCTTCGTACAGCAACGATAATACTGCATCCGTATACGCAATAACAGAATTTTCATATGAAGTGTCCCTCTACGGGTACAAAGTTTTTTCTTCACATCTGTAATAAATCGACATTATTATCTGTATTCCTTTTGAATATTTTGTTCTAAATGCTAATTGAATTAAATTTTGTAGTTTGTAAAGGTAAAGATCGTGAACTGCGACGAATAGGTGTTGATAAATGAAGGCTTCGATTCGTAGACGTTAAATAACTACAGTGGAACCTGGTTAATTGGGATCTCAAGGGATCAAGAATGTTGTACCATTTATTGAGGGTTTCCATTAATCCAGTTTCCAATTAGGCAGGTTTAAAATTATAGTTGTCTCGTTTACAGCGGCTCCCGCTTATAGAGGTCGAAATGTACGGCTATTCCATTTATGCTATGCTCCCTACACAGTTTATCACGCGACTTTCCACAATCATAATCTGATAGAAGATTAATTTTTTTTAGACACTGATAACGTTTTATATTGACGTTTGGACATTTGGTACACTTTTACTCCCTTGTTTTTAGGTCAAAACCTCAGATAGTACTGACAAACAAAGCGTGTGCGAAAAACATTTTAATGTTTATAAACAAAAGTGTCAAAACCTGTCCCAACCCGATTAATTTATCTTATTTATAGAGGGAATTGAGTTACAGAGTCCCAATTATAAAGGTAAACATCGAATAAATCCTAGAAATCAGATCTCATTTAACCAGGTTCGAAAAGTCCCTTTAATAGAGGTAATTCAATGAAAAAGTACCCGGACCTCATTGCAACTCTCAATAATAGAGGTGTCTCATTTATCCAGGTTCCATTTAACCAAGTTTCACTGTATTTTCAATTTTTTTGTTCATAATCCTAGGGTTCGTTAATAGGTAGTTAGGTTTGAGAGCGCTTCAACTAACTTAAAAAAACCCAAAAAAAAATGTAAATTATGTTCTCTTTTGAATTTTGAAATTAATTATAGTCTGAATTATTTAATACTAGCGGGCTCGGCGGACGTTGTCTCGTCCTGATGAGAAAACGGTTTACATATGGCTCATGGGAAGCGTGCGGTGAACATGACGCTTCCATGATTTTAGTTCACCCAAAAAGTGCTCAACGCGCCTAAAGAAGTGTTGACTTCAAAAAAACTAATAGTCGATTTGATACCGTTCATTCTACGTCTTAAACATAGGAGGGTGCATTCGAGACTAGTCTAAAACTAATTTCTTGAATTGAATTATACTTATTCTAAATATGCTGACGAAGCGTCTGGGTATCTTCCCGTGAGAACAACGCTACAGAAGCTTAACTGTAATACATATTCAGTATAAGCCTGTGGGAATATAAGTAGCTACTAAGCAGAAATAAAGAAAGTCGGTTTACAAATAGGAGATTAAGGTAGTGATCTGTTATAGTCGTCTACTTACATATATGTATACTTTAAAGCTGATATTTAACCATATCTAGTATCGTTTTACTTGTATGAAATACGCAATAGGGGGAGGAATATACATAAACTATGAATTCCTAGCACAGATATATAAACAGCTAAATTCTAGTCTTTAGATAAAATGAAGCAATCATGTTACAGTATAAGCATACTGTACATATATTATCAGGTAACATGTGTATATAAAACTTGTTAGAAATCCAAAAACAATGCCTGGATAATGATAAAATGAATAATAATAAACGCATATGCCGATTTTAATAGAATCGCCACGCAAATGGGCTCATTTTTCTGACTGACATAATATTTGTAATTATTTACTACCTTGAAAGATATTATGGTTTCTTAATACAGCATAACATAATTGAATATTGTTTTTGCCCCCGTACGGTTACATTAGCCGCCCCCCCCCTCTCTTTCTTTATATTTTTATTTCTTTTTTTTTTTTTTTTGTTATTCTTATTTAAATTATTCCCCCACCATTTTTAAAAATTTATTTTTTTATTATTTTTTTTTTTTTTTAAATATTTTTTTTATTTTTTTTTAATTAATATATTGTTTATAAATCATTAATTATATTTTAATTAAAGTTAAATGATTTATTTTTTTTTTTTTTATTTTTTTTTAAATTATTTATATATAAAAATTTTTTTTTTTTTTTTTATTTTTTTTATAATATATCTCATTCTTTCTCTCTCCCCCGCCCGCTTTTTTCTCCGCCCCCTCTCCCCCCCCTCTGATTTATATATTTATTTTTTTTTTTTTTATCCGCCGAATTTTTTTTTTTTAATTTTTTATTTTTATTTATTACCATTTACCATAAAAAAACTTCATTTTTTCCCAAAAGTCATTGAATTTTTCTTTTTTACTTAAAAGTTAATTACAATATGATAATAAACAAATAATTTTTAGGTATTAATATTTTATCAAAATATAAACATTTTAAAAATAAATCCTTCAAGTCCAATTAATTTAACTTTCGTTGATTTCAATCCATTTTTTATTAAAAGTCCTAAAATTTTCTTGTAAAAAAAATTATTGTTAAAATCGAAATTTTTTAAAATCGTTTTGGGGGATCATTTTATCATGGTATGAACTCATAAAAAAATACATGGGATTAATTTTTATGATCAAGTGGAAAATGGGGGGTCCAGTTGACGTGATCTTGCTCATTAGCGAGTAGGTGTATCCAGAAACTACGTTATTTCCACGAAGTTCTTATCGAGTTCGCGCGAACTTGTAATCGATAATTGTATTGGCCGTAAATAGGCTAACATAAAAGGTATTTATCGACACAAAGTTCGTTCGACAGGCATTTCTTCAGTATCATTTAAAGTTTCCTTTTTCTTTTGTTTTTCATTTTAATTTAGTACATTAAACTTATATGTTAACTAGCGGGCACGGCAGACGGTGTCCCGCCCTGACTACAAAAAAAAACCTTGACAAATTATACACTAAAACCTTCCCCATGAATCACTGTATCCACTGGTGAAAACCGCATGAAAATCCGTTGAGTAATTTTTGAGTTTATCGCGAACAGACAGACAGGCAGGGACTTTGTTTTATACTATGTAATGATTATGTATTATTTTTGAACTTATTTGAACTTAACTTATATGAATTTTAATATGAAATAGTGTATTTTTTACTATTTTAACCTAGAAGCATGATGAGGTCATAGAACTTAGCGTTCCAAAATATTTAAATCGTAATACCTCAAGCCGTTTTCGAGAAGAAGGACTTTGACATACTGACCGACAGAAAGACGATTTGGG
Source organism: Antheraea yamamai (assembly GCA_036509395.1). NCBI lineage: Eukaryota > Metazoa > Arthropoda > Insecta > Lepidoptera > Saturniidae > Antheraea > Antheraea yamamai. Next base: position 4,630,188 of record AP028451.1, read on the forward strand.
TGATCTGTACGAATGGTGTAGTAGTTTGAACGGTAAGATTGCCACCGTCTCCATGGTGCACGCTTCAGGTTCGAGTTCCACACAAGTCAATTATATATTAATACACAGATGATTGCTCTAAATCTAAACGTGTTTTGTTTCTGAATTATGTCTATAAAGTCCCGCACAACACAATGACCGATGCGAGCGTTTCCTTTAAAAATATCTATAACTGTTTCGTCATTTAATTATAAAGAACGTAGCTCTAAAAATGAACGTGATTATTATAATACTAGCCGACCCGTGCCCACTTCGTTGGGCGGTAATAGGTATTATCAAGCTACAACTTTTCTCTAGAACTCAATCATATATATCTCATAATTATGGCAGCATTCGTAAGAAACCTTTTCGTTCGACCATTTTTCTCCGACTCCCCAGATATATTACCCCCTACAACCTCACAAACTTTACCTCTTTATAATAGATTATAGAGAATATAATTAGTTAATAGCTTCTGCCCGCGACTTCGCACGCGTGGAATAGTTATTTTGGGCTAAGACGCAGCGGAAGCTCTCAAAAGGAAAAAAGTCCCGATTTTAAAACATTTTTCATTGTTGCTCCGCTCCTACAAAATCGGTTTTGTAGTTCCTGAGATTACCCCCTACAACGTCACAAACTTTACCTCTTTATAATATTAGTTTAGATATGTTTTGATATCACTCGATATGAATTAAATATATTTATTGTACGATTTGAAATTAAAAAACATATTAATTACTGTTATTTATCTATCTATAGCTATATTTGACAAAAACACACCTATTGCTAAATTTAGGCATTCAGTGTGTGCTCGCAATCTTCACCAGCATCGGCCCACCTTGTGGTAAATCTACGCAAGTTGTGCCATCTTTTTTTAGTATCATAGACAAGAGTGTCTTTATGGTTAGAGGGTTCAGACGCCACGTCAATTGATGTATATTCGAATTTTTGTGACTGAACCAGTACTTTCAATGAAGGAAATTCATACCATAGCCTTTTTTCTAAGCCTGCCTGATTTACTACCGCTCTCAAATTAAAAATCTGTTGACAAACAACTATGGGTTTGTTCCAGCAGATGCACTTGAAAACCAGTCCCTTTAGGATCAAGATATATGGTCCTAGACGGTATTAGACCACATCGTCGTGTAACCTTTTTTTTTTTAATCTGGCATTCTCATCTGTGCTGCCCGGCTAGGTGCAGATCGCCAAGAGGATTCCACCGCGAAAAAAAAAATTGTCGTGTAACCTAACTTGAGATTGTGGTCAAATTATAGAAAAGATAGCCGATATTACACGCGTCAACAGAAAGTGTACCTCCCATTCCCCTGCAAGTGGTCCCCGTATAGTGCTAAAGAATGACACATTTTTGGCCGGTGCTATTTTGTAGATAAATTGACCCTCGCAGCGACAAATAGAGTAATCGATCAATAGACGATAATAAAACATAGATACTCTATTTAACCATACGATTAAATAAAATAAAATACTAGTACAAATATGAAACGTTGTTGCTTCGAGTGAATTGTATATTTCATGGTAGAATAGAATACTTTTGTTGACTGTCTGATTCGTGCATCGTGCAACACGCGCGTGACGCGTCACAGTCTAGAATATGTTTTCTTTATTAGTTATAATCGGTTTTAAATATAATACAAACGGCTTTATGAAACAGGTTACCCTTACACCCACGTGATTACGTGCTAATACGTTGACTCAACGTTATTAACATTTTGCAATATCAACAGACAACTCGGAGTAAAACCGTGAGACCGGTTGTTTTGTGAATGGTCGAATTCTTCGCATACTTTATTGGAACAGATAATTCTGACATTACGAAGCGAACTTTATATATTTTTACTATATACCTTTGATATTTATTTAGCAAAATAATCCTTACTAATATTATAAATGCAATTGTGAGTTGGTTTAGGATATAAAATAAAATTTCATATAGAAAAAGTATTGTTGCCATGGGAAAAATCAGATCTACATTGATAGGAGCAAATGCTAGTTATAAAATAAGGCGAGAATATTCTTATGTGTGACATTTTTTTACAATTACGATCATATAGTAGGTATATCCTTTTTTTATTTCGTTATTATTTTTTTTAATATCACACAATATGTGAATAGTATCACACAACATAATATGTTGTAAAGTGCCTCAACGCAATTTGTGTCTATTTGAATTATTCAAAATAATATTTATATTTAAAAGAATATTAACTATCAAAACTATATATACTTTCAACTGACCTCATGGTATGTCATATCTGCGCGCGTGACTTCCATTTAAGCTACTTTACTCTCAACTACTTCCTACAAAACGCTAAAAAAAGAATTTAAAAAATTGTGAGTCGTTACGGGACACCTGGCAGATGTGAAACATCAAAATTATTTTGTACAGGTAATATGAATATGTACGATTCGCAACCAATCTATCGGCTATACTTTTTGTAGTTTTAATCTTTATATATAAATTTCTTCTGTACTGTGTATGTCACTGAACTCCTCCTAAACGGCTAGGCCGATTTTAATGAAATTTTGTGTGCGTGTTCCAGTGGATCCGATAATGGTTTAGATTCACATTTGGACTCGATAGCTGGCGTTGCGGTTGACTTTTAGGGTTTTTTTATTATCAAGGTATGACAACGTCCGCCGGGCCCGGTAGTAAAAATATAATGTTATAGTAACAAATTATTTAATCCATGTCACATGTTTTTCTAACTTATTTTGTGGGACGTGGGAACAAAAAAACGTTTCTACAGAATATAAGGATAGTTTAAGATAGGAAATAAATATGGCATAATCAAAAATATAATATCAAGATTTTTTCACTGAAAGAGGCCTGTTTATTCAAAAAACATTTATTTATATTTGTTTAAAAAAAAAACAGAAAATGAGCCGTCACGGGACGCCTGGCAGATGTGAAACATCGAAATTGTTCGAATCGAACGAATCTCAAGTTCTCAAATTACTACAGGTATGCGAGCTCAATGCGGCAAGAGAGATTGCGCACAGTCGCATGCGTATGGCATCGCGTCGCCACGTCTTACACACACTCCACGGCCTGTATCGCCACGCCAACAATCAGGTTTACCCCCGCCTGTTTCACATCAAACATACAATTTTTTTTAATTATATAACGTGGCGACGTGTCGCTACACCAATTGTCGGCCTGCCCGCAGCGGTACGCCCCTATAAATGTTTCCATCAGTATTTTTATCTATAACAACCAATATACTTTGTAAGAGTGGCAACCGTAACTATATGGACCTATAGCAAGTTGTCTATTATATTGGCCCTTACCAGAGTATTATTTGAATACTTCATCGAAAAAAATGCTTAAATACACCAGAATGTCTAAAACGGGGCACGTCATATCAAAATCCCAATTAAAATTATCTAGTAGATATATTTAATCGCAATTCAGTGCAGGAATACCCACTATGAATACTGCGTGTAACTGAAGCATAATAGAAAATACTTGGTAACAAAATTAACAATGAGAATGGCTACGTCATAATTAAAATAAAAAAAACAAAACGTACAACTACACTACGAGTGAAACGCTCTTACTTACGTTAATTAAGTATCTAGTCACTTACGTCAGTGACAAGTAGAAATAGTTTTAGTATTATAAATTGAAATACTAATTAACAAGCGCGTTGAAATCTTTTATAGGTGAATTAAATATATTTAAGCTATTTTTTAATCACAACAAAACTGGTTGTTAAGTGATCGCTTAGTTTTGAAGATAAAAGCCCAGGAAGTAACCAGAAGTCAAGTGTGGTTATTGGAATATAATTAAATATTCTTTAGTGGTGAACTATTCAAACTAACAAATTACTGTTTCAAGTTAGGCGCTTGAAAATATCCTACCTGTCCTAATTTCGTTTTCACTTTCTTAGGTAGGAAATTTAAATGACGACTTATTTAAAACAAAGTTACAAATGTAGGCAAAGTGTTTAATGACTTCTGTAAGTCTGAAGTATATATATATTTTTTCTTTTTTTGTTAATATTTCTGTAATCATTATATACATTGTAAGCATACGTTACATATAAACAGAGCGAGTACACGTTGAAGTAAGTTACTAATAAAGTGACTAACTATTAAAATAAGTTAATAGTGAAAATGTGGGAAAAGGTTTATAACCACTACATAGAGCACTTTCTTGCAATAAATTACCTAAATAAAACATACAGACAATTTTCCACGGACAAAAGTCCTTAACATACTTATTATTCTATATAAACAGTGAGTGTCATACATTTTAGATTCGTGATATGAATACCAATGATTAGGGATATGTTTATTACATATGCATTGGTGATTCATATAGTAAAATTAATTTGAAAAATACTACCAATTTTCACGTACTATAAGAGTTCACAATATATTGTCGACACATATTTAAATCTTTTCAATATAGATTTTTAATTTTAGAATTTTAATTCAATATAACACATCATCTTCTTATCCTTATCCCATCTAAGTAGAGTTGGCACAAAATGTTTTCCTCTTCCACTCTCCCCTGTCAGATGTCATCTCAGTATTCACACCTTTTATACACAATAATTTTTCACACAAATATTCATACCTTTTCCGTTCTCCCTTTACTCCTATATCCGTCCACATTTATACTTAAAACTGTTCTAGTTAGACGGCTTATAAACACATAGAGATTTTATATATTTTTTAAATAGAAATAAATATTCTACTAATCAACGTGCAAAGGTTATACATAATAATTATATCACAAACATTTATATACAAAATCTATCTCGTAGACCAATTATTGTAACGGAACGAATTTCATTATTCGCAATAGTTTAAGAGCTCGTAAAAATAAATTACAGCAGACAACTAGTGGATTTGTATCGTAACATTTGTGTAAATAAATTACTTACATTCATAAGATAAATATTGATAAACAGCCAACACAAATATTAAATTAAACTAGAACACTGTGAATAAAAAAAAACACTGTTAATGTCACTGGTTGTTACAAAAATCACCGGTCGATATTCAACAGTTCTAGTGCAGATTTAATTTTAAATATGGAAAGCGGAACGCGCGCTTGCGCAGGCGCTCGGCGCGATACTGCAGCGCGATTGGTTGTACAAACCGCGGGAATTCGTTCGTCATCCTGTCAAAATGACGTATGTAACAGGTTCTATGGGCACGTAAATATGATAATGGCGAAACGTTAAAACTGTTATAAACTAGGTTCAGTTTGCGGTTTCGTCTATTTCAATTGTGGGCTAATGTTTAAATAAGTTTATCGGGTAACTAACCGCGTTTACCCGTATGTCATGCGGACATACTTTCTAATGTATTCATTACCGCATCCTCTCATAGGAAAATAGTAAATGTTTATAATAGTTATTCTTATAATATAATTTTCGGATTTTTTTTACACCTTACTATAGTGTTAAGATCAAATTCCAGTCCTAACTAAATGTTAATGTGAGTTTATTTGTTACACTTTCAAATCTTCACTATTAAATCGATCGTTATGAGATTTTGTATGAACATTGTTAGGGCATACAGAAGAGTACTGTACCCGAGCATTACGTAAAATCAATACTAACACGAGCAAAGTCGCACACGAAAGCTAGTAAGATTTATAAAGCTATGTATACTCAGTGATAGTACGCTTGTATACCATATTGATAGATACTGATTCGAATCCTTTAACGAATTTGCACTCTAAGCATAAAATAAGATGAATATATATCATACATTGTCTTTTCAAGGTATGAAATAGTAAATAAGCAGTTTGACTACTTGGACATTGCAACCTCCAGATATATATTATTAACCACAACGGAACCGCGTCTTGAGGCCAGTTATAATGAGGTTCTCTCCTGAGGACTAAGTCAGAAAAACTCTTATGTTTAATAACTGTTACCAACTAAAGTCCTCAAACTGGAAGACAGTAGTGGGAACACTATCGTTTTAATGCAGAAAAAACAAGGTAGAAAGGTAACAAATAAGATTACTTAATGCGAATTAATACAATGCCATTCTTTGCCCACGATTTTGCTTGTGTTAATAATCTAAGTAAGTCTTGGTATGTGGTAGAGCCACGCTGAAGCTATTACTGGTGTCAGCATGAATGGGTCGGCTCACTCGGGGTAGTACCACCCTCTCACAGAAAACCGACGTGAAGTAACAGTGTTTGCATTGTTGCGTTTCGTTCGGGCAGTGAGAGCGCCGGAGGTACACTTCCCTACCCCCTTTCTCTCCCCCTCCCCGCAAACACAGGCTGGCAACGCACTTGCGACTCCTCTGGTGTTGCAAGTGTCTATGGACGGTGGTGATCACTTAACACCAGGTGACCCACCTGTTCGTTTGCATATATAAAAAAGTGATATTAAAAAAAAGAGATTTGATCGATCCCACGTGAAAAATGCCCTATTATAAAAAAAGCTCTGCCACCACGCCATGGTTTCGTCACGATGTTATTATTTACCGAAAGCTCCGACACAGTTGCAAGGATTCGAATCTGCGTCTATCAACGTGGTAACCATCACGCTATACAACTGAGCCATCATTGCAATGCTTTCTGGATGAGAGGTACTGTATGCCCTTTTCTATACCCATGACAATGTGTTTGCACAATTTCATGATAATCGGTTTAGTATTTAAGGCATGAATCGTAACAAACAAACAACTTACATTCGCAATAATACTACTTAGGATACACTATCAGTGTACACATAAAAATAAATCACTCAGTGCAATAAGTTGAACTAAATTTCCGTTGGTCTAAATCGAACGTTGTTTGTTGCATTTATTTTGTAATTGTTACGGTCAGTAATAATAAACTGCTTGTAACAGAGTTTGTTTATTCATTGGCGTAGAGTGTATTCATACTGATTCTGTCTCACGACATGCAATCAAGCTAGAAATTCTATTCATCTACATTAATCAAAATATTACTATAATTAATAATTTATTGCTACACCCTGTATATATAGCCGTTATTACAAATAAACAACGAATGATGTCATCGATCATTGAATTTAGAAACAATAGCTTAGAACATATAACCCTTATAGAACTTTGTCGAACCATTCGAATAGTGACGTCAGTCTTGCAGAGTTTATCATCTCACTATATTAAAAGGTATAAAAGTAATCCCGTCTTGGTGAATATGTCTAGAGTTCTATCCTGGAAATCAGTGCGAATATGAAGAGAAACCGAATGAAGAAATCTACGAGAGGAATATGACACGATGGTCAAATACTGAAAATCTTTAAATAATAAACAAAAAAACTATCTTCCTGAGTTCATATTCAACGATTAGCTCAGGATAACGGTGAAATAAGCCATTCTGTTAACTCCTTAGGTAGCTACAACCCTCAACTTGAAAATCTGTCGCGAAGCATCTATAGATGTGTTCTGGCAACTGCACTTAAAAGCTGTTCCTCCTCAAGGTTTAGCGTACTACTGTATATGAATATTACATAAACCTCAACAAAATCATTATGGAGTTTCTATGCTATTCATTTTACTACCACCCACCTCTACCTAGCGCTGCAATACACTAACTTCTACACCGTTTTAGTCGAACGTCACAAAATTTGGTAAGTTATGTAAGTTTTGCTAAAAAACAACTATCAATTAAAACCTGGCGGACATGAGATTCGAGGCAGGGTTAAATTCATATGGTTAGGTCGCCATAATGACCTACCCGGTTTGAGAGGTTGAAAAAAGAAAGGCGAAAATAAATATATATTAATAAAAATCAATTAAATAATATATGTAAGTGCAGCAATTCAGGGCGGTTGCACCTATCAGATTAATTGATTCTTTCTTTCTTGTTTGTCAGAACTAGTTTATATCAAAGAAAATGCTTGTAAACTCATACAGAAAAATGAAAAATTTGAGTTAGAAATCTTTGAAGTTTATTAGTATATCTATTTATATGAATAAAGAGTGACTGAGTGAGTGAGACATAATATCATAGGAAGATTTTCAAAAATATTGACAGAGTGACGTTCAATCATTCAGTAAGTAATTTTATTTTATTATATGGTCGTATTGTATAGGAAAAAGTTGTTCTAATTTTTTCAAGTTCAAACACCCGTCTGAAGTAGGGTGAGCGGCTACTTGAAAAATAAGAATATACTTAAAATTATTTCAGTACCGTAATATTAAACTCGTAACAGGACATGTGTCTCGTATCCCAGACAACAGATGGACAAAAACCATAACACTGTGGAACGAGCCTCATGGATATAGAAGTAGAGGTAGGCCAAATGACGACGGAAAGACAAACTGCAATCTATAGCTGGTAAGAGCTGGATGGCCGTTGCAAGGAGTCGTACTGCTTGGCTTTCTCTGGAGGACGCCATTATTAGAGGGTTCCAGGAAAAAGTAATGATACTAAATTGTATATTAACCCCTCGGCTTGCGAATTAAGATTTAATTCCAAAATTCAAATTCAAATTCAAAAACACTTTATTCAATTTAGGCCCTAAGAAGGCACTTATGGCGGATGCTATGTTTTTTTTTCTATCCTACACAAAAAAATAAGCCAATAGATAAATTACTAGCCGACCCGTGCCCACTTCGTTGGGCGGTAATAGGCATTATCAAGCTACACCTTTTCTCTAGAACTCAATCATATATCTCTCATAGTTAAGGCAGCATTCGTAAGAAACGTTTTCGTTCGACCATTTTTTCTCCGACTCCCCAGATATTACCCCCTACAACCTCACAAACTTTACCTCTTTATAATATTATTTTTATTATAAAGATTGATTTATTTATTTTATTATTAATAGCTTTTGCCCGCGACTTCGTACACGTGGAATAGTTATTTTGGGCTAAGACGCAGCGGAAGCTCTCAAAAGAAAAAAATACCCCGATTTTAAAACATTTTTCATTGTTGCTCCGCTCCTATTGGTTTTAGCGTGATGATATGTAGCCTATGACACTCACAAATAACGTGTTTTTATATTGGTAAAAGAATTTTCAAAATCGGTTTAGTAGTTCCTGAGATTACCCGCTACAACGTCACAACGTCACAAACTCACAAACTTTACCTCTATATAATATTAGTATAGATTATAATATTAGTATAGATAATATAATTAGTTAATAGCTTCCGCCCGCGACTTCGTACGCGTGGAATAGTTATTTTGGGCTAGGACGCAGCGGAATCTCTCAAAAGGAAAAAAGGCCCCGATTTTAAAACATTTTTCATTGTTGCTCCGCTCCTATTGGTCTTAGCGTGATTATATATAGCCTATGACACTCACAAATAACGTGGCTTTATATTGGTAAAAGAATTTTCAAAATCGGTTTAGTCGTTCCTGAGATTACCCCCTAACACGTCACGTCACAAATTCACAAACTTTACCTCTTTATAATATTAGTTAGTTAGATAAATTTCAGGATCTAGTAAAAAAAAGTTTTTAGAAATGCATACACAATTTAATAATACATTTGATATAAAAATTATAATTTTGCATTACATAATTTATTATTCAAGTTTTTCAAGTTTTGTAATAAATTCAGTATTTTTTTTTAAACTTATACTGCCAAACTGTCTGTTGACTCGTGCTTCATAAGATCTACATTCGTTTGTATGTAGCTTAAACCGCTATGGTTCTAGGGACTCGAGGGGTTACTAACGGAGTGGAGTAAACAGGCTTTTGTATTTATTTAATATTAAACTCACGAAAAGAATATTTAATAGCCCTTTATATATCTCTTTATTCAATTTCAAATAACAAAACCCTCAGGTGTAAGCTGTTAGGCGATAATCCAAACATCGAGTACAGGGACATACGTTGCAGGTGATTCACCTCCTTCAGTATGCCTAAAACACTTGAATATACAAACCGCTGTCATTGTATGTTAGCTTATTCATACTTCATAAAAATTCAAATACAAAAACCTTTATTACTAAATTTCATTTTAAATTTGATTTATCTCTCGAGAACAGGTCTTTCTTTCTAGATGGAAAGTGCCCTGTATTTTCGTATCCCTGACAACGTTTTAATAGTGAAGCCGTGAATGCTTAATAAACTTATTTATATTGTCATTCATAATATTAGTTAGGACTAGCTGATCTACGCGACTTCATCTAAGTTGTTCTGCGCATGCGCGCCACACCGTTTTGCTACTTCTTCACGACAGTGAAATCGCTGAAGGCGTGGTGCTTTATAATAAACTAGCCTATGCCCACGACTTCGTTCGCGTGGCATAGTTACTGTAGGCTGGGCTAACGCTGACACGCAGCGGAATCTCTCTAGAGAAAAATAAATGATTTAGAAACATTATTCATTGATGCTCCGCTCCTATGAGTCTTAGCGTAATGATATATAGCCTATGACATTCACAAATAACGTGGTTTTCTATTGATAAAAGAATTTTCAAAATCGGTTTAGTACTTCCTGAGATTACCCCCCACAACGTCACAAACTTTACCTCTTTATAATGTTAAGTATAGATATAAGATATCGTGATTGATATATTTTGTTCGATAAATGTCAATTATCTAAGTTGCTACGTGATGCGTGATTATTATTTATTTACTATATATATAGCAAATATATAGCATAGTTATACATAGCAATATTCATATGTTAAAAGTCGCGATCGCTTGCTAATAGTCATTATCAGCGTGTAAGAGACCGAATGCCTCTTCCCGGACGAAGGTATGAGCATAATCAACGCGCCAGCCTACGTTGTATTAACGATTTCAAACTCAGTTCTATGATATCCTACATACAGTGGTACTACAAGAATATTTCTCAGCTTCAGGTCTCTTCACAATGTTTTCCTTCAGAGTCAGCCAATAATGTTACCTATTTAAATTAGTAAATGTACGCGAATTCCGAAAAAATCATTAGTACACATCGGGGTTCGAACCTGCAGACATTGAATTAATATTCCACCGGTCAAATCACTGGATCACCACGACTAATGCTATTGCTAATAGTGTTTAGGGCAAATACCGGTAGATTAAGCATTTTGGGGAATGATATTAAAACCAACAACCAATAACAACAGAGACATTTTTTATTGTCTGTCGTATTAAAAAGTTTATACTAATACTAGCGGGCCGGGCGGACGTTGTCCTACCTTGATATTAAAAAAAATATCTAAAATTTAACCGCATCGCCACCTACCGGGTCCAATTGTGAATCTAAACTATTCTCGGATCCACTGGAACACGCACACAAAATATCATCAAAATCGGTCCAGCCGTTTAGGAGGAGTTCAGTGACATACACACGTACAGAAGAAATTTATATATAAAGATTATAAAGCTGGAGAGTTTGTTTATTCGATTGAATGCGCTAATCTCAGAAACTACTGACCCGACTTTAAAAATTCTTTCAGTATTAGATAACTCATTTATCGAGGAACAGGCTATAGGCTATATATCATCACGCTAAGACCAATAGGAGCGGAGCACCAATGAAGAATGTCTCTAAATCCTTTTTTTTCTTTTTGAGAGCTTCCGCTGCGTGTTTCTTAGCATAGAGTAACTATTCCACGCAGACGAAGTCGCGAACAGACGCAAGTTTTAGAAAATAGAGATGAATGTAGTATGTAAAGGTCGTCTATTTGTTTCCAAATACGGATTAGATGTTACAAAGGTTTTCCTTCAATGCATCCTACAAGACGATGATTCAAACAATTCCCACGGCAAACAATACATCTGCCGTCCTTCACTTTCGAATTGCGTGGACAAAGATGGTATGATTGTAGGACTAATGGACTGAGTACAAATCTTGTAAAGTGAGGGAGAACATTAAACTCGCCGGTGTACCGTGTAGAACATTTTAGGTCATGGAAAATGTACATTTAGAAAAAAAACGGTAAAAATGTTTTTTTTTTTATTAGTGTTTAACAATTTCAAGTGTGATTAAGTAATGGTGTAGTGGAAAGGAGACACACATACTATTGAGGTGAAAACTTCTTTTGGCGCATTGAGCGGCATTTTATGACCTAGCAAGACCTTAACAGTTTCACCGGACTACAGAGGAGATTTATAATTTCGCTTCATGAAATGCTTCAATCAACAATAACTAAATAACGGGTCGGCGCGAAAAATACGTCTCGGTAAATTACAGCTCACTTGAAATGTGAGCTTTTATTTTGTTTAGTTTGTTTGAAACACAGCCAATGTAATTCACATGCCGCAGTGTATTCAAAAGATGCAAAAATAATACCCGAAAAAGCAATTTAACGGCCGGAGTATCTTACTTTCGCTAAATACATGTTGAATAAGTTATATTTTAAGCTTTAAACTAATAAATAATATCAAATTTTGAACAAAATTACCGATTTTATACCTGTAGTACAAATGTTTGGCCAAGGCTCTTCAACCACGCACAATAACGGGAAAAAGTACTTTATACATTGCGTGTTAAGGTTGAATTCACACTAAATGTTGTTTATGTTGTCTTTCCATTTGTGAGGGGAGTAATTTATTGCTTTGCTCGTTTTATCGTAAGTATTAGATAATATTTTGAACATTTGTGACTTTATTAGAAGGTGTCATGGTTGTAATTAGGTTGAACTTAAAACTGTTTTATTTTGTAAATGACAGTTATTCTCTTATTGACGTTATATGAACCAATATCGGTTACAGAGACCTTTCTGTCCATCACATAAAATATTTAGGACATCACGCATTTATTACTTGCCAATTAGTCGTGAAGAAGGACAAGCCTGCTAGGAGACTAGTGGTGTATCGACCGTTTCAAGACATTGTACTTGATTTATTTCAACGCGACCTCGAATGGATGCCATGGGACTCTATATGCAACCTTAATGATGTTAACATTATGGTGCCATTATTCAATATTTACATAAAACATTTGTTTGATGTTCATGCTCCCACTAAACGCAAGTTCTTTCGCAGTGTGCCTACTCCTTGGATAACACCGACTATAAAACTAATGTGTAAACTACGTGATAAAGCTCGTGGCCAGTACAGATGCACAAAACTGGACTCCCATAAAAACTATTATCTTCAACTAAAGCGGCTTGTTGAACAGTCCTTACAAAATGAAAAGAAAGCTTACTTCACCAAACATATTAATGAGAACATTACAGAATCCAAATTGCTATGGAAAAATTTAAAATCCCATGTATACGTGCCAAGCCAAGAAAGTATCCTCCCTGACCACCTTCATGATCCTGAAAGGATAAATGATGCCTTCCTTGATGTTCCTGGAAACCATAATGTAACCATCTCACAGTTGACATTTTTTGAATACAATAGATATGGGCCGTCAAAATTTGCACTTAAGACTGTTGATAAAATAACTGTTTTTAATATAATCAAGAATATTACGACAAATGTTCAGGGAACTGATGGCATATCTAAGGATATGATAAGGCTCACACTTCCGGAAACCTTGGCAGCTATTACATCCATTATTAACGTGTCTATCAGTACAAACACATTTCCAGATCTTTGGCGATGTTCAATTGTTCGACCAATACAGAAAAATAGTAACCCACAAAATTTCAATGAACTGCGTCCAATAAGTATCCTTCCCTGCTTGTCAAAAATTCTGGAACGAGTTATGTACACCCAAATTATAGAATATCTTGAAAGTAACAGTATTCTACCGGATCTTCAATCGGGTTTCAGACATGGACGTGGTACCACTACGGCTTTATTAGACGTTGTGAGCAATGTTCTTGAGGCACGAGATCGGGGGAAGGGAACTCTTCTTGTTTTGCTCGATTTTTCACGAGCTTTTGATACAATCAACATACATTTATTATTAGCTAAACTACGTTACTATGGATTCGACCAAAATACTATCAAATGGTTTCACAGTTATTTAGCTAATCGCTCACAGTATGTTGAAATAAGAAAAGAAAATGGATCTTCGGTTGCTTCCTCCCTCAGACCTGTAACTCGAGGAATTCCACAGGGATCTATTCTTGGACCTTTACTGTACATTATATACAGTGCCGACATTATCCACTGTTTGCATGATTGTAAATACCATATGTATGCGGATGATATACAACTATACATGTCTTTTAAGGGTGATGAACTCGAGGCATCCGTTCATAAAATTAATGAGGATCTCAGTAGAGTAATATCCTGGTCTGAGCAAAACTCATTGGTCCTCAACCCCACCAAATCCAAATTCATGGTTCTAGGAAGCAAGATGCAAATTAATTATATTATATACGCCAATCCAGTGATAAAGATTATGGGCAAGAATATAAATAGGGTTGATATAATTCGTAATTTGGGATTACTCATCGACCCGGAACTTCGTTTTGAGTCGCACATAAATAATGTTATTAGAAACTGTTTTTATAGGTTAAAAGTACTGTATCGCTTTAGACAGTATTTTAGTATCACATTGAGAAAGCTACTTGTTGACAGCCTAGTTCTATCGAGACTAAATTACTGTGATACAGTGTATGGTCCTTGTTTATTATCGCGTACTGATCGTTCTATCCAGCGTGTGCAGAATGCTTGTGCCAGATTTTGCTTCGATGTCCCGCGCCGTGGACATATTACACCATTTTTGAATGACGCAAATGTCCTAAAAATGGCGGCACGACGCGAGTTACACATGGCTACGTTACTTTTTGGGCTGATTAAAACCAAAAACCCAAAATATCTGTATGACAAGTTAGAGTGGAGACAAGATAAGCACACGTATTTTTCATGTTCTCGCACCATGACTAACCCATTATCGATACCTCTCCATAGAACTACCGCTTTTAGAGGGTCATTTAAATATGCCGCCACTCGTTGTTGGAACAACATCCCACCGCCATGTCGATCCAAAAAGAGTAAACTTAGCTTTAAACTCTCATATAAGCATTATCTATTGCAATTTCAAATTCAGTAATTAGAGTGACGTATAAGGTATGTGAATAGTAGTAGTATTCTATTGTAAGCTCTGTTTACTGGTGTGTATTGTTTTTATTTACTTTTTTTTTTCTCTTCTAAAATTATATTTGTTTTTGTTTAATCCTAAATTTGTGGTTACAGTTTTTATATCTCTTTAGTATGGCCATCCGTGACGTGTTACGTGCGTCTGTGTTATTTGTTTGTTCGTTTCTAATTCTGTATTGACATTAACGTCTGTTTATCATCATATATAGGCTCCCATCGAAAATCAGCGCTGCAGTACTACTTACAGTATTGCAGATTTTTGCTGAATGGGTTCGCCAATTGTTGGACATCTATTTTTCATTTTTAAAATGTATTTTTTTTTTCTGTCTAATTAGTGTGTAATCTAATTTAATTGTATGGTTGTTCCAACAATAAAGTATTTCTTTCTTTCTTTCTTTTAAAACTTTTATTCTCCCTTTCTTAGTAAACAAATAGCTACACATAAGTATATATTTACGCGGACAGCTTTTAGCTTCGATTTTGTACGTGACCCTTTTAGTCCATTGAAAAGTTACATTTGGGGTTGCGTTTTTTAGAGGACGCAATTTTATTTTTTTGATGTGTAGGGGGGGTCAGTGTAAAGCTAAAATCAAGTTTGTGGGGTCGCCACCCTTGCCCCACGGCCGCCATCTTGAAAATAGGGGTTGAAATGGTTATTACGATTTATCTCTTAAACTATTTATCTGATAAAAAAAATGTCAACATTTTTTGTTGCAAATTTAATTCTCTACAACTTTGGTCCAGTATCTTTTTGTCGTAGAATTATAAATAAAAAAGTTATAAGCGAAAATGTTCAGAAATTCGAGAAAAAAATTTATATTTTTCGATATAACTTTTTTTTTATCATTTTACGAAAAAATTATATCAGACCATTTTTGTAGATCGTTTTTTAAGGAATAACTTTTATAAGCAACATTTTTTAATTAAGTCAAGAACTAAGGGTTCTACAGCGCTCCGAAGTGAGTATTATGTTTCAGTACTCTTAACTATACATATATTATACGTGTGTATTAATAATGTGTCATCAGTTATTTTCTTTTTTTTTATTTTGTTATTATAATTCTCTTAATTATTAATTTTGCAATAT
Source organism: Antheraea yamamai (assembly GCA_036509395.1). Lineage (NCBI taxonomy): Eukaryota > Metazoa > Arthropoda > Insecta > Lepidoptera > Saturniidae > Antheraea > Antheraea yamamai. The sequence continues at coordinate 4,646,210 of AP028451.1, forward strand.
TATTAATTTTTTTTAGGTAATTTAGCACTACACTGCTTTATATTGACAAGAAAAAAATAGTGATAGAATATTAGGCAATACACGGAACTGATTGAAGCATACGTATCTTCTATACATATAATAAAAATGTAAATCTAACGTGTCTGTACTTTTTCGAATTTCGTGAAAAAAATTGTTGTAGGTGTCTAAGAATAATTAATAGTCGTTTCAGTCATTTTTAGAAAAGTCTGTCTGTTTGAACGCGCGTCACTGCTAAATTACTGCGTTCGTCGATAAAACTTGAAGTAAAATCATAAAGCATATCCCCGAGAGTAACTTAGTCTTTGTTTCATTAAAATCGATCCACTCTATCAAAAGTTATTGTAATTACGAAGCGACTTAAGTACGAGAGAAAAGTCGATAAGTAAATGGGCTTAATACATTTACAAGATTTTATAAGTACTATTTTTTTCCTTAGGTTCCACGCGGACGGAGTCGCAGGCGCAGCTAGTATAACATATAATAAAATCTATTACATTACAATTATGAGTTATTTCTTGTTAATATTTTAGTTACTTTAGAATTTTATTTATTAAAGGTAGGGTATGGCATAATATACAATCGTAAGTGGAGTACAAGAGCCTGGAGGCTGCAGATACGCTCGCCTTTCCTTATCTATACTATAATAAAACTGTAGCAAGGTCAAATCTGTACATTAAATATTTTTTGAAAATTTTGATCATTTTTGTCTGTCTGTCTGTCTGTCTGTCTTTCTGTCCCTGTGAACACGCATCACGCTGAAAGTACTGAACCGATTTTAACGAAACTTGACACAATAATAACTAATATTCCAAGGTTACATTTAGGATACTTTTTGTCCCATAAAACGCAAGGGGTTCTCCAGGATAACGAAAGACAAAAAATTGTAGTTAATGTAACTAGACTTTTTTGCGACACCTTAGTACAAGAGCCACCAATGTTGGAAGAACGAGAATTTTAGAAAAACTGGTTCTTTAAAATGAAGATATATTATGCCATTCCAAACAGAATTCAGAATACCTGGTAGCCGGTTAATGTTGTGTTTTTTAATGTGCATCACACATTTACAGGTTAAAATTTTGGGTTATAAATAATTTAAGGAACATTTTTTTTCAGTAACTTTTAAACGCTATTAAAAACATGAATTTATCACTGCCAGACAATTTTGTTATTGACAATAATGTGCCCGATGATATTCTTTATAAATAAAGTAATTCATTTCAAACCATTTTAGTTTTTCCATTGCAAAGAACATATTTCATTTTATTAACCATTATGATATTGAGATTTCACCGTAAACACCGTAAACGAAACACAACGATAAACGTAGACATATGACTCGAGACTGACGTCATCTTGAATACATGCGTCTATAATAGGCGCTTCCACAATTATCGCTATATTTATCATACATAAAATGGGGTAAACATATCAATGCAGTTGCAGTATCTAGCTCTAAGTTTCTAAACGTTTTCAAAGCATTAGCCGGTTTTAATTGGGGTGTTCATCCATAACATTTAGTTCGTTTATACTTCAATATTACACGCAGTCGTATTGACTATGCCAGCTTTCTTTATGATAGTAGTGCTCAGGTTAATCTCTATAAACTTGAAAAAGTTCAAAACCAGGCCATGAGAATTATCGGGGGTTTCATTAAAAGTACTCCAATCCATGTTATGGAAAGCGAATTGAGCATATGTCCGTTACATCTTAGGAGACAATATTAAGCTGGCAAAATTCTATTTAAATTTAAGTCACTCGAAAAGAACGAACTAACTAATGTATCAGAAGAACTGTCCACTTCTTTCCAATGACTCTATTGGCGTAAAAGAAAAAGACCACTATTTTTTCTCAATATAAAAATACTCCAAATCAAACAAGTATAAGACATGAAATGTTCACTTTACACACCTGGGTCGATAACATTGATTTGCAGAATATAATTAAAATAAATGTAGATGGTATTTGGAAGCCGAAGCGTCAATATGATGTTGTTAAAATAAAATATATTTGTCTTCAATATATAAATAAACATTATCAAAATTTTATTAAAATATACACTGTTAGGTTCTTGTTACGTGGTAGAGCCACGCTGAAACTATTACTGGTTTCAGCATAAATGGGTCGGCTCGCCCGGGGTAGTACCACCCTCTCACAGAAAACCGACGTGAAGTAACAGTGCTTGCATTGTTGCGTTTCGTTCGGTCAGTGAGAGCGCCGGACACCCACCTCCCCTCCCCTTCCACTTTCCCCTTCCCTTCCTCCCCCCCCCCCCCCCTACACAGGCTGGCAACGCACTTGCGACTCCCCTGGTGTTGCAAGTGTCTATGGATGGTGGTGATCACTTACATCAGGTGACCCACCTGTTCGTTTGCCTCCTATGATACAAAAAAAAAAAAAAAAAACACTGACGGACCTAAAGCTGGTAATTATTTAGGAGCCGCATTTTTTGAGTCAAATTCCAAAACTTTTATGAAATTTCAAATTGATGAAAATATTTCAATTATGCACACTGAATTAATAGCAATTGCAGAGGCCTTATCAATTGCACAATCAACTGAGTCCATTAAGATTGTTATTTTATCCGATTCAAAAAGTGTTCTTCAACACGTAGCGCGATGTACCTCGACTTTTCGAGGAATACTAATATCCTACAAACACTATTTTGAAGCAATTACTAGATTTCAAAGCAAAGAACAAAGTAATTGTTTTACAATGGATCTCTTCTCATATAGGTATAACTGGGAATGAAAGAGCTGATCTTTTAGCTAGAGAAGGATCCTCCGAAGGTGCTTCTATTAATATTTTACCAACTTGGATGTATGCTCAGTATTTAAAAATAGCCGTTACTCGCATTGGAAGGAATACTTTGATGAGCGTTCTAAAACAAAACGAATATGGTACAGAACGATTCAGCCACGCCCCTTAAGGTCACCATGGATTGATGACAGTACGATTTGCCATCAGGAAGCAATCACAGGAATAAGATTACGCTCAGAACACATCCCATGTAAAAACTTCGCCTACCTGATGCGTAAAGTACTACCACCACTTTGCCAGAGTTGTGAACTCATCGATGATGTGCACCACATCCTGGCAGAATGTGTTCGAAACGAAGATATTAGATCTCGGCTTAATGCTTCTGGTTCGTTCCACACTGGTTTGTACAATTCGTTATTGTCTGACTCCACTTCGAAAGATGCTAAAGAATTGTACAAAATTAATATAAGCTATTGTTAAGTTTATTGTCATTCTTATTGTTATATAGTTGTATGTCACTTAGGCGATATAGCCGAGAAGGCGACTAAGCCTTCATTAAAAAATAAATAATAATAATATTAAAATTACAGCTATCTGAACAGGGTTTGGACATACTTTATTTTATTTACAAAAAAAAAATAGCATCGGGCACATTATTGTTAATAACAAAAATGTCTGGCAATGATAATTTCATGTTTTAGTAGCGTTTCAAAGTTAGTAAAAAACAAAACATTCAAAAATTATATAAAAATCAATATTTTTGCCTGTAAAGGTGCGATGTGCACTAATAAACGCAACGTTTACCGGCAGCCAGGCTCACTCTGTTCGGAAGAACATAAAGATATATAAAAACTGGCTTATTTTCTTTTTCGTAACCGTTGCTAGCTCTTAGACAAATAGTTACAGGCAAGTGACATTTGACGCGTCGTGCTCATATCTTTTTAATATTTATATTTTTCTTCAATATGATGGAGTGTGAAAAAGTTTTAATACAAGTTGAAAATAGTTATGATATTATTCAGTGTTTCATTCATCATTATTTTATTTTATGAATACATTTTATCGTTTAATTTATAATTTAACTCTATCAACTTGATATTTTATAATGTAAACTCTACCGACTGTATAGTAAACGTCTACAAAAAAGGGAAAGGAACTTCGTTAGAAAGTGGGGGGTCCATAGACCTTTAAAGCTTTTTTTCACATTACCACCAATATATGTTGGTTGCTACGAACGGGTTGTAGGCTTATTTTAAAAGATTTCTCACATACCATTGGGTATATGTTTGATTGAGTCCCTTGATAGTTTGGATTCACAATTGGAAACCGATGGTGTGGCTGCAATAAGGTTTTAGTTATATTAAATTTTTTCGCGTTTAAAAATACAATTGGCACCAGTGATCACCGATTTGGTGCAGACGAAGTTGCACGGGTCAGCTAGTATTTTATATATGTTAAGCGTTTGACCACGATCTCAACTGATGCTAAAAAAAACGCTAAACCTAGAAGGGACTAGTTTTCAAGTGCAGCTGCCGGAACACACTTTTTGGTGCTTGACGACCGATGTTCAACCTGTGGGTGTCAGTTGCTTTTTGAACGGCTAGCTCTACTTGGTTCAGCCGTGGCGGTGAAGTAAACAACATCTATATGTAATAACCTCTCACTATTTCAAATATTATGTAGAAAGAAAGATTATAGGCTAAAAATTAATTCGAACAATACCAAGTCGCAGGTATAGCTACTAGTTGTTAGCATTGGCTCCTTCTCCCGTAGTGCATAATGGTCCTAATATTTTTACATAAAAATGAATTGCCGAATGTATTTCAGGGCGGATGCGTCTACTCCACTACATATTTTGTTTTGTTATGTTCGTAAGTCTCAGGACAAGGCTTAAGGCTTGTATAAAAGAAAATGTTTCAAAAATCATACGAAACAGTGAAAATTTTGAATTAAAAAATCTTAATATATATATTTCTTGTGTGCGTGTGTATGTGACTGAACTCCTCCTAAACGACTGGACCGATTTTGATGAAATTTTGTGTGCGTGTTCGAGTGGATCCGAGAATGGTTTAGATTCACAATTGGACCCGGTAGGTGGCGCTGCGGTCGACTTTTAGGATTTTTTTGTTTTCAAGGCAGGACAACGTCCGCCCGGTCCGCTAGTATGCATATAAAAAATATACGATAGACTGAGACAGAAGACAATACGGAATTCTTCAAAAATATTGACAGAATTGACAAGATGGCGTTCTATTATTCACTTGTTATTTTATTTTATCGCATAGTCTTACTATAAAAGGAGGATTTGGTATCATTTTATTCGTCATTGCAACCGTACGAAGTCAAAGCAGGCAGCTCGTGAGTAAAAAAGATGAACGCCCACATTTAACAATGGCATTACGATTACATCTTCAAAATTTAATTATTGGTAGAAGCCTTAACCCACAACCGAATACGTGGGTGCATATTTACACATTACTCTTGTATATTCGCAGCTAATGCATCGCTGACTTAGCGATGAGTGTATTAGAACTGTGTATTCAATCATTTACATATTCCATCACTATGGAGTAGAGGTCGTGCGTTCAAAAATTGCATCTGACTTGTGTGTTGAACATAATTGTCAATTCTACATTTGAATGTTAAATATTATGCATTGCAGGTATTTAGTCGCTATAATACATAACGGCAGCGAACGATCAGTACCAGCCTGTCTCTCCAAACAGAGCGTGTTCACGCCTACGCCCGCGAAACCACAGATCACTCCGCCGTGGTCTGGGGGTAAATTTCGCTCCCGCACACCAGACTAGGCCCCCCTCGGCAGCAGCTCAAGCCTAGGTCCCTTCCCTCGACGTGGAGCCCTTGAGTACGCTGCCCGCGCGATACTGTCACACAAAATCTTACATTACTTCAACAACATTACACATATCACCTTCACCCATATGCACGCACACATGCTTACACATGAAAGTGGTAGGGTTTTATTTTTTTCCTTATCAAACTGAAATAGTTTAGAATAAATTATCCCACTCAAAATACATATAAGAGTTGTTGAGGTATGTGTGCCTGGTACACATATGTGTCAATAACTCATATAAGTATGAATATATTGCTTAGCTTAGCTTAGTTAGCTCAGATAGGTCGCGAATTGCATGATTCAGGCAACAGCCCAAGCTGAGGTGTGCCGTGCATCCTTGAGCTAGTTGTCAAAATAAAATCGGCTAAGTGCCTTAAAGCGCTCGCCTTAGTAGTCCAGTGAAGTTGTTAAGACTTTGTTAGGTCAATAGCGTAATCAGTGAGAGAAAAAAAAGCTATATAATATAAAATAATACATGTTATATTTTATTTGGATCTAGCATTTAGCGGCGATCGCTTAGTTGGTAGGTATCGTATTCAGACACAGCGTCGATGGTCAGGTTAGGATCATAGGTTTTTTTTTTCTGCAGATTCTCGGTCCGCACCATTTTTTTGCTATCGCTTTTTAAGTGTAAGTTAATAAAGTAAATTTTCAAAAAAAAGTATTAACCGACTTCAATATCAATCAAAAACCCATAAGGCACTAAAAAGCGGAAAATAAATAGTTTATCAAATTAACCAAATTAAATAAAACATATGAATATGTGTGCTACCTAGAGATGTGTTGGAAGTCGGTGCCAACCGAAATTTCAAATTTGTTCCAGATAGAAATGTATTACAGAGACGCGAGAGTGGACTTAAACTTTGTACCTATGGTATGATTTTCGGTTCGCACCGACTTCCAATACATCTCTAGGTAGCACACATATTCATATGTTTTATTCAATTTGGTTAATTTGATAAACTATTTATTTTCCGCTTTTTAGTGCCTTATGGGTTTTTGATTAATATTGAAGTCGGTTAATACTTTTTTTTAAAAATTTACTTTATTTTTCCATTTTTAGTGTACATAAATATATTTTACTAGCAGTGCCCGCGAACTCCGTTCCGCCTTAAGTATATTAAAATATGCGCATTTTTGCGGTATGGTATGCGATATGGTTTCAATTGGTTGTACAATAAGTAACGTTTGGTACGAACGCAACCTTATCAATAATCCGCGATAGTTTCTACCACCAACTCGGCTACCATCGCTTCACACATAATACACCTTAAGTAATGTAATTACAATGCTTGCGTCATGTTGCAACACAGCAACGAACATAAGCACAACATGCTCCTAAGAATTGAAGAGTTTTTTTTTATAATATTGGTGGCAAACGAACATACGGGTCACCTGATGGTAAGTGATCACGGCCGCCCATGGACACCTGCGAGAGGAAACACAGATGCGTTGCCGGCCCTTGAGAAAGGAGTAGGCTCGTTTCATGAAAGTTTTCTTACTTTGTCACGGATCCCATGATCAGAACCTAACCAAATTCTCATCAAACTACCCTTGAAGTACATCCTTTCCAATAAAAAATGAATCATCGAAATCGGTTAGCGTGATATTGAGTTATTCGTCTATTTGTCGTTTACATAATTAATGCAAATTTAAAACTTATACGGTTTTGCACTGGATGCCGTTGTCGGAACTGGACCAAATTGAAATGGGACCATACGGGAAGTACCAGCTTTCAAATAAAAAAAGAATAATCAAAATCGGATCACTCAGTCCAAAGTTATGAGGTAACAAACATAAAAAAAAAAAAAAATACAGCCGAATTGATAACCTCCTCCTTTTTTTGAAGTCGGTTAAAAATCGTATCTGTGAACATCTATTGCGTTTTTTTTTTATATATTTATTTCTTTGTTTTTATGATTTCACTTAACTATTTTATGACGGATTTTTTTTAAAGACGTTATTGCCTTTATGGCGGTTTCATTCCGGTCCTCTATCGCCATCTTTAGATTATACTCCACAATATGCCGCGCCGGAGCGTCCATGGCCCGACGGATGAACCTACTAAGGATCTTAGGTTGGAAACCTAGCTACTGAGTCGGAACTTCCAGTGATGGGAACCATCGTGGTGGTGGTATAATCTTTTGTAAGTCCGCCTGACTAGCTACCACCCTCAAAATGAAGATATGTAGTCAAGCACCAATTGGTGTTTCCCGACAGCTGTACTTGAGAGTCTTGGACCATAACATTATGGTGGTAGAGCCACGCTGAAGTTATTACTGGTTTCAGGATGAATGGGTCGGCTAGCCCCGGGTACTACCACCCTCTCGCAGAAAACCGACGTGAAGTAACAGTGCTTGGATTATTGCGTTTCGTTTGGTCAGTGAGAGCGCCGGAGGCCCACCTCTCCTCCCCTTCCTGCTCATCCCCCCCCCTTTCTCCCAAACACAGGCTGGCAACGCACTTGAGACATGTGTTGCTAGTGTCTATGGATGGCGGTAATCACTTAACATCAGGTAACCCGCCTGTTCGTTTGCCTCCTATGATATAAAAAAAATATATCGTCATTTGAAATCTGGTGTGATTGTGATCCAACGCCAAAACCAATAAAGCATATAAAATTTGATCTATTCCTCGGAAGTCGTACTTTTTACCTGGATGAAGGATCCAAATTCCTATTCTGTACTCCTGTCAATATGTACGTAAAATTTCGTGACGATCGAATGAGTAATTAAAGCCTAAAAGCGTAACCGGTATATGACATGGGGCTCTTCAAGAAGGGACTGTAACGCGTTCTTCGAGGTCGGAAACACAGCAGTGATGCCATTGGTCTTGCAGTTGTCCATAGGCGACGGTAACCATTTTCCATCAGTTGGGCCGTCTGCCAGTTTGTTACCTTTTCATATATAAAAAAAAACAAACTCACTTTCACATTTATAGTAATAGTTAAAATTCAATCGTCATTGAAATTAATATGTGTAAAAATAAAACTATGAATATGTATACAGGGTATATTGTGATTTTATTCAGCTGTTTAATATAACAAATATTAGCAAACGCGTGCGAAGGGCTAGTTAATATAATTATCATCAATTAGTGATGCAAATAGTTAATCCCAACAGTATATAATCACATTTATATTAACTACAACCACATATGAGTCTGAAAAGAACATATGAATCTCGAAAGAAATTCCAAAATTCAAAGGTAAAAATTTTACATTGTGACTTTTTGTGGTGTAATATTGGTTCACAATATCTTCTCAAGCAAAAAAACATCAGAAAAGGAATAAAGGACTTGGGTCAAATAAAACACATATCGACTACTACACAATAATGTATTTAATAGTGACGTGTGTGGGGATAATGGGATAACTACTATCTCAGGACTCAAATAGAGATTATTTAATTTTAATAATTACTATAGATAAGCAGTTAAGTACGAGCCTATTTTTCCGTAATAAAAATATATTGATGCCCTCCTGACACTCGAATTGTTAAAAATATATTTTAAAGCTGCTCTTTCAGGAATATTACTACTTTTTTCTTTTGGTGCACGTTTCCGAATTGTGGAAACGTCAGCGGTATCAAGAATGTCATTAGTGTCAAAAATGTCAAGAACGCATCAACATGTATATTTATTATACAAATATATAGCTACTTTTCACAAAGCGTTCAAGGCAGAAGGGGTTGTACATAATTTATCATATTTCGTCAAATATATATTTATTATATAAATTTTCAATTAATCATGCATAACACGTCCTATAAATTTGTAAATAATATTAAAGGTTATATATATTTTATTGTTTATTTAATTAAAGTTTAAACATCAAGAGATTATTAAATTTAAACACACTAAGATAATTGATTTTCATTTACTTGATCGATAGTAACATGAATAAACACCAGATCTTATTAGAAACATAATAAATTGTCTAAAAAAATATTTCACAAAATACTGACAGGTCCACCGGTAATGTATCCGAACAAAGAATGGCTTTAAGCTCTTTTCAGTGGACCTTTTTAATCACAACAGCAGATATAATCTATAGGCGTAAATAGGATTTGCTTAGGAAGTGAACGGACCTGAGCAAAATGATAGCAGAAATACCTAAATAACTGCTTCGTAATGAACAAATCCGATTAAATAGCATCGATTATTTTAATTATTTTTTATTAACATTATGTATATATAAACAGCATTGTCTATGATTGCTTATGGCTGGTAATATCAGAATATGTTATTTCGAAGCTAATTTTCAAACATTTCTGCTATCGGTTCGCTCTTACGAATAGAGGACCGAATTGTATACACAACACCCTTGAATGTTGGAGATTATTTTAATATACAAAGTGGTCAATAAGAATCCTAATTACGCCTACAGTATAACGTATCTCTTCAGCTCGTCTCCCTCATTCCCTTATAAACACTATTAGATGGATAAGTACAACAATTTTGGTCTAATTCTAGGCGATTCGGTTCGGCGAGTATTTCTGGTAACAGGTTATCGAAGAATACGACGCGTGATTTATATATAAGTATTCTTTGGAGTCCTTTTACCAAATTCGTAATAAGTAATTTCTTCTTCGTAATAAATAGATTAATTAATTATTGATCTCATAATATCTCTAATAACGAAACCTAAGTTACTTAAATTTGGCCTCGGAAGAAAATTTAAAAGGCTTAAAAGATAGCACTGGTTTCACCCATAATTGACAAATACAAATATAACTTCTTTAATAAGTGTAAAATGCAGTGGAAATCGACGAATTATGTGGTATAGAAATTAATGAAAAATAATACGTGTTAATTTTATTTAGATAAAGTATAATAAAATTAAGATTTTTAGAAATGAATTGGATAGAAAACGTAGAACAAAGTAAATTACATTGAAATCGAGTGCCATAAGGCGTCTTTGATTTTCACGTATTAAGTACTTGCTAAAATCGATTATCGATTCTGAATATATATTCTATTGTTCAATCGATATATCGATTCGATGTGGGAAATTTCGAGCGTTGATTTCGAGTTGGTGTCTTTAATATTTACATAAAATAATTTCTCCAACAATTAAATCGTAAAATATTTTCCGGTACTGTACAACTTAGTAACTCTTTCTTAATAATAAATTAAATGTATTTAGACTATTAGCTCGATATTTAAATCGTTTATCGATCGATATATGTCACAAGAGATGATCAAATCGTGTAAGCACTCATTGCGAATATTGAGATATAAAAATTATCATTTTTTTTAAAGAATCACTCGCAGTTATTAAATCAATACCGCCGAACCGAATTCATGTTGTTTCACAGCCTTATAGTCTTGGTGGTATTTACAAATCTTTCATGAATTCTGTCCTGAACACTGTGATATTTATGGCACCGATTCTTTATCACATCATATATTTTAATACGTTGGTTGTTAATAAAATGTCCTACATTATTCCTTGTGCTATGTCTGCTATATGTAGGGTGACATCACTATGATGGATTTATGAATTTATATGTGGTGTTCACGATTTAGTTGACAATTATAAGACAACCACCAACATGCTAACGGGACTTTCCAATGTAAGACGCCTATGAATTGTATCACCCAGGACAGAATTCATAAATATAACAAAATAACAGAGTCGTTCGTCTACTCTTAAGGTACGTCGTGTCGTTTGTTTGTGTGGATGATATCACGATTAAAAATTAATATAATTTACATTTCGTTCTTCTATATACAATTGGTTCTTAATGTTTTTTTTTGTTGTAAGCCTCGTCTACGCGTTTCTCAGTCTCAGGGAATGTATGTTGGTAAGTCTCTTCGTTGCCTTACAAAATATATTATAGTTTATACGCACGCATCGAACTTTGATATTTTTTAAAATATATATATATATAAAATTGTTATAGAAAATATTTTAAACGTAAAATCTTTTTGTCACCTTTCATGAGTATCCGTCTATCTATATAAAGTATTACTTAATTACTAATAATCTATTTGAAGCAATTTTTTTTTTTTGGCTTTTATATTTTAGCCTTAAAAATATACTAAGTTTGAAAATACTTTGGAATTTGATTTATAAGTAGATTATACGTTCAACTTAGTTCTTACAAGGCTTAAGGGAGAGTCGTTTTAATTGTTTACAATCACAATATCTTGTGCGTGACTATATTTTGACATTGTCTTTGCAAATATTTCACAATTACCCACACATTTCTATATGTCGGTTATTTTTTGTTCGGGAGATTCAAAAATATTTAAAAATATATATATAAAAAAAATAAAACTTTGTGGTGATATTCAACAAAGTATACTATAGAAATATAAAAGAGAATACAGTATTGATAATATTTGTTTTTGACATTTAAAGCTCGAGGCTTCATTAAACCTCTGTAAGCGCCATCTGTGAATAGAAATGGTCGATCGTTCGCGTTTCGGACGGACTATTTTTTTTTCTATGTAAATACTGTGATAATATAATACTTTCATATATATTTATATATCGTAATTTTTGTACCGGAATGACCATAGTGTTTCGCCTTTCCATTATCGATATTTTCCTAATTTTACAGTCGATAAAAATTAAAACGGGTTAATATAAAAATGTGCTATATAGCATTCGTTTGTATTTAATAACAATATTAAATATGTATAGATTCATATTCATATAATAATTATTGCTTACATAATTACAACGTCGATATTCGATAAAAGATCGTTCGTCAAAAATTCTATTCGTAGTTAATCATAAAAACAATTAGTTTTTCGTCAAATCGTCGAGTCTCAATGATATAACGGTGAGGATATTTAAATATATCCAAATTTTACAGCAGCCATATATATCTATTTCTAACTACATAAATCTATTTTTCATGATTTTATTCATATAATAATGATTTTTAAAGATAATTCTATTCGAAATCTTGAGATTTTTTTATCGATTAAAAAAAAAACTCGCATTCATCGTACATAATTATACATAGTAATCGATTCATGATATGCAGTGGATTTTTCGAATTATACTATCTTTTTATTGACTTTCCAGACAGAAAAGCCAATTTTAAACTTCCCCTTTTCCAGACAATTCTATATAAGTTGCAAATGTGTGGCAAATCAAAAAATTTCGAATAAAATCGTCGTTTTATAACGATATACGTTCCTCTACGTCTCCTTTCAATTGTTCGCAAAGTATTGCAATCGAGTTGTGGCACTTAGTGTAACAGATCCACTGTATTTAATACAGCATCGCGAGATAATCTTCTTAACGCTACATATCGATATAAATTATGTTCTTGTAATACTTTAAGTTAATCGTTTTGTGCAACAACATACCGAGTTGTATCGGAACCCGTTTACCATAGATATTTACAATTATCTACGGGTTCTGACTAGAAAAGATGTTGGTTAAAGTTGGCCGCACATTAATAAAAGCATAGATTAACAAAAAAAACATACTTTCATGGTACAGACAAAAAAGAAGATTCTAGAATCTATGATCACTAAATCGTTATGTTTGATATTCTCCACTTATGTTTAAACCTTCCCGTGTGCGACATGAAACAGAAACAAAAACAAATCTTCCCAATATACGTGTTAACAATATATTGTTGCCCTCATGAGATTTGTTTAAGTCATATTTCTTTGGTCATATGATCCATAATAATAATTGAATCGGTATGGCACGTCTTTATCAGTTTATCAATAAAAATATCGATACACTGTAGATATTTGTAATCGAGTAGATTTGTTTCTGTTTACATTAATTCGATTAACATTTTAAAAACATTGTTCATTATTACAACTACGTGTTAAATTCGCGATTTTGAGAGATGTTGCCTGTAAACATATCATTCGGCCTTTCTCAATTAGTTTTTTTTTAATTATTTTTAAAAAGTACATTTCTACCGCTAAGTTGTTCCGTTAAAGCAATAGGTTTTCTTTAAGATTTTAAAATAAGTCTTTTAAAGAACATAAAATGAGGTGGGGAGACGGTTCAATAAAGCGTATGATATAAGCATCATTTTTATCGATACATTTTATAAGTTTCTTTGTTTTGTTGGAATTATTATAACAATATGTGATTCAATTTAGTATATCTTTGCTGTACGTGATACATTACAAGCTTAATAAAATATAAAAGATAATAGTAAACTATAGACATAATTTGGTACTCTATAATATTTCGTATGTATTATGAACCATTGAGATTTATTATCATTATTATCAAAGTAAATTAGTAAATATTTCAAGTAAAACATTATAATAATTTTTAATTTCAATCATGATTTCAATGAAAATATTTTTTTTTACATATTATCGATAAAAATGATCAGTTTTATTTGTTATTTTGGTTCGTGCACATCCCTTAACATTTTTATAATCTTATATATGAAGAATCCGAGAGCTATTTACATGCGATTCCTCATAACACACGTAAATATTTTTCAGTGCATAATACACGATACTTTGAATGGTATCCATAAAGCGACTATCACAAAAAACAATTGAGGAACTTTGATGTTATCTCATAAGAATGTATTAGCGTATCAAATTGAATTAAAAGAGCGATTTTATAGCTGAAATTAATATTCCTTTAAATGTAACACCAAACTTGTATTTTCACAATAATTTAATAATAAAATCGACTATAATTTTTTAAATGTCATATCGGGTCATTTAGTTCTTAATTACTGTCAGTATTTTTTAATAAAACATTTTTAAATAGCGTTCGAAAGAGAAAACGCATAAACTAAGTTTATCAAACGATCCTTTCAAGCGACAACTGCGATAGCAGTAGTGACCTTCGTTACAAATTCAAATCCTTATCGATAACCTATATAATTTAGAATCGAATAACTATACCCCAACTCTAGTTAACCGGAAGCACTCTAGCCTAGATATTTTTGATACTCTTTTACATGAAGTATGCAATAAAGTCGCTCTTTTAAAATAATTATAATTTTTTTTAGTAACGCAAATCAATGCTTAGGCCTTAATTAATAAAGTATTGTTATTAACGATTGTAATGATATATGTATTATCGACGCGATAACTTTTTTTTAATATAAATCGAAATATTCAAAACTAGACATAATTCTCTTAGAACTACGATATATATTCACAATAATAAGTAATGTCATATCTAGATAACCCATACCGTTTAACGCTAAATATTGAAGATGATCTGCAGTGACACATGTTCAGCGTTCAACCAAACTTGATTTTTTTTAAATCTTGTCAATACACTGGATGCATGTCTTTTAAGCCATGTAACTATATTCCTAATTCTCAAACATTGCTTTAATAAGCTGGTAATTGTTAAAACTATGTACTGAGTCTATCTGTGAACGCAAAATGCGCCTTTTTAGTTAATTTATGAAATAGCAATTAGCAATAAATGAAAAACACCACACATTACAGATTACACGTTAACAACTCCCAACGAAACTCAAACAAAAGTATTGTTGCCAAATTTAATTAAACTTCTACGGTAGTTTTATCCGGAGCTCAGTCTAAACTGATTTATCGATAAAACATGTATCGATTCCTTTATAACACTAGTATCAACGTAATCTGTCGTAATAAAAAGCAACCTGTGAACTCTAAACAAATGTTACTACAGAACATCTGTTTTAACATTTAAAAAAAAACTATATTATTACATTTCTACCTAACAGAACATCTAATTTTAATGTCAAAATTTAATTGGATTCATAAGTGAGATTTGGAATCGATTTTATGTGCATTAACGTTTAAAAAAAAATAAACGATAATTTTAAATCACACCTATATATAGTATGATTTTTATTTAACGTCTTTGATTACAATAAAGCCAAGTGGCTAGAGACAAAATGTATATAACTTTTACAATGAATATTGTGTATAAAAAATTATTCTTGTTTACTTTGCTATTTATAATTGTGTTACTGATTTTAAAACTTTACAACGACATCGGGTCGAATGTACAATATGTATGTACAAAATCAGCTTCTTCTAAAACAACACTACCATCTTGATACAGTATAAAATATCTGAACTTTAAAATATTTCAAACGTCATATAATATTTAAGCCAACGTCTTTTTTAGGTTTCCGTCATGATTTCGTCGTAATTTTTAAGTAGTAATATAATACTGATTAATTTAAATTCTGGAATTTTCGATGCACAGCCTATAAAGCGTCGAGCAGTTATTCCACGGCTGCATTATATAACAACTGACAGTTAAACTTATATCTGCCAACATATTATTATTAACAGCAAAGTAAACATTACAATACTTTGGTAAATCGATTTTATATCGTTCAACAATACATAAAAATATTCTCTTCGTAGGTTTTCGTTTATCTCTACTCGAAAATAACAATGGTAAGGCCTTCAAGAGTTCCATAACATTTTGTCTTTGTACATCAGTTATTTTAAGACCTTCAAATTTCAGAATTTAACGTAAAAACGTTTTCAGATTAGCGATTTCCCATCAAATTTTATTAAAACATACGTACAAAAGTCAACGTGAGATCCGGTTTTTGGAGGTTGATGTTTTTCTTGACGTAACGGCAAAGTACAATATTCAAAATTATCCTTACTCTATTAGTCATACTCTGTATCCCATACCAAAGTCACAACAAATTAATTTTTTTCTAAATATTAATCTTTCTTTCAATCACAATACTTCGATAGTATCCACCATCAACTTTCAAATGATCATGGAATAAAATACTTTCCTTAATTTTCTTAAATTAAGAATATTTTATTACGTCATAATGAAAGAACTTAAAAAATATAAACATAATTAAGTAGTAATTGCTTATTTTTATTTCGTGTCTTTTTTCTAGATACTTCCGTTTTGATAACCAAACTTTAACGTAGCATCGTATCGATAACGGGTACATCACTAAATTGACCTTCAAAAAACGGATCGCTCGTTGACTTCGTCAATACAAGATCTCTCTACAAAGAACTCGTGCACGTTTCGTCTAGATTTTTAATACTAATATAAAACTGAATCAATTTTTCGTTTAATTTAAAAAAAAAAAACAATAATATTTTAAATTTCCCAAAAAATTTCGACTTTAAAAAAACCGATTCGTCATTTTTAAGCTAAGAAACTGACTCCAGTTTTATAAAAACATTATACACGGACCTAAAATTTATATTTCAATGTGCACGCATAGTTATTATTTTGATAGAAAATCGTTAATCGAAAACCAGTATGTATACATGGAGCTAGTAAAGCTCTCTTGGGATTCAGAGTGAGTAAATTACGTGACGCCTAACGGATGACTAGCTTCATATACGATATAGTCGAGACGTTGTTGGTGCGTGGAGCGTTCACGCAGTCCCGGGTGTAACTTACTCCACGGGCGCTGTTTCCATTCGAACTCAATGCATTTATTCACTTCCTATAACGAATTATTTGAATACATTTCACATTCGAATTCATATTACACAACTAAATGTATTCCTTGAACCAATTAACAAAACAGAAATATTTAATCCAATTTAGGCCGTAAGAAGGCGCTTATGAACGTACTACCACCGGTTCGGAAATCACTCGAATAGTTGCGTTTTTTTTTAAGTAGTTTAAAAAGCAACCCTATTTTCTTTAATTGTTTTGTTACAAATATTTAAAACTGAGCAAAACTAAATAAATTTTACCACTCATATACCAACTATGACATGTTTAATCCCTTTTCTTTAATTTATTTTAAAAAAACTTATTGAAAAACTTGCCGGCCCAGCGGACGATGTTCTGCCTTGACAATAAAAGAAAAATCCTAAAATCCAACCGCAGTGCCACCTACCGGGTCCAATTGTGAATCTAAATCATACTTGAATCCACCTGAACACTCACAAAAAATTTCATCAAAATCTATCAGCCATTTAGTAGTAGTTCAGTCACATACACACGGTCAAAAGAATTATATATATAAAGGTAATTAGGATTCTTATTCGTTGAAGATTAATTTAAATCGCTGAAATAGTTCAAACTTTATAAATAATTGGAAAAGGGACCCTATTTTCTTTACCTATCATCTCGTTACAATGATTTAAAACGGAACAACACTAAAGCAATTTAACCAATTTAATTATAATAACTTATTGAAAAATAGACACTAACCCCTTGATAATAAAGGTCCATAGATTCAGGTCTGTCACCGACAAGGACTCGAACAGCGCCACCTTCCAACAAAGGGTCGCACATGCCGAATTTATTCTGTTTCTCGTATGTCGCGGACACCTGGAGATCGCTCAGCCTCTTGCTCAATCGCACAAAACCTAACAAATCGTACTGCCATATCCAATAACCTAAGGAGAAGCATCATTATCATCATCAGTCTATAAGAGACCAACTGCAGGGCCATAGGTAATGGTATTATAACTCAAAAGCTGTAGACAGGTCATAAGCGACAGCGCCTTGTTAAACTTGGCTAGCTAGCTTACTTATGACGGCTGCCCCCACCATCCGCCCGTATCTAAGCAACATATAACTATTTCTTTTTCAGCAATGATATTAAGAATATCTCGTCTTACTTCCACATTTTATCTAAGACAGTGCGGCGTTACGATATTACTTTACGTATGTGTGCGTTATCATGCCATTTGTTTTATCAAAATATCATGTAGGAAACGTATTTACAACTTTTAAGTTATAATATCATTGACCATAGGCCTCTTCCCGAAGGAAGGTATGGGCATGATCACCACGTCAGCCCACGACGTATTGGCGATTTTAAACTCTGAGAAATACACAGTTTTATATTTCCCCACATACGGTGGTACTATAAGAACATTTCTCTGGTTCAGGTTTCCCCACGATGCTTTCCTTTACCCAAATAAACTCATCGATCGCATTAACAATGTACCACGGGGTCAAAAAATAGCTTCTCTCAAAACTTTGTCGAATCTCTCAAGTAATGACGTAGACCTTTCAGAGTTTTCCACGTTCGTTTATTGAATGACACAAATTAATTCGTTTCATACTTGTAAATATATGTATATTAATTACTACATATATATGCGTACATGGACGGGGGGGAGAGATATATTGTTTCGTGACGCTATGTTGACAGGGGGTCGCAGAAAATATGACAATATGTCCTAGAGGGGAAAGTGTCTAAACAGGAAAAAAATCACTTGATGTATTTTATATTACTCCTAATAACTTTAACCAAAACAATTTTTTTAGTGCACACTCACCAGTAAATTAAAATATATATCTAAGCTAAACTATAAGGATTTTTTTCGCGGGATCCTAGTCTGTCAAGTAGTGGATTTTATATTTTATTCATAATCTCGTCTTATTTGACTCGTATATCTTGTAATATGGGTGGTGTATTACGTAATATAATTTGGTTATTGTACACGAGTGAAGTGGTTGGGAAATAATACCAAGGATCATGGATTCTGAGACGCCATAAAAACTCCCTGGAAAGTTCTAACAACGGAGCCACCAAAACTCCCTGGAAAGTTCTAACAACGGAGCCACCATCTTGTTAAAACATTGAAAAGATCGCACGACACTTGTAATATTATTACCTGCTCGACAATGGCTTTAATAATATTATAGATTGATTGCTAAATATAAAATGAACACAAAGCTACTATACAAAAACGGGTAGTAGAAATTAAGTAATGGTTTTGGTTAGATACTCACCGTGTATAACAAGCCGACGGAGGTTGACACACTGCCAACACAATAAAATAAACGGATTCATGTTATACATATCCACCTGAAAACAACATTTTACAGTTATTTCGTTTCATTTCACAATAAAATATTTGCGGTTTATTAAGTTTCGATGTAAAGGCTGTGGATACACGGTCACATGTCATTCTATTCAACATCAAATTAACATTCATTACTTTAACGTTAAATTAATCTGCTTATTCCGTTCGGTACTTTTTGAAATAACACAATTTTAAGTGTTGCTTCTTAGCGAGTGGGAAAGAAGAAAGCAAACGTTTTTTGATCTCCATGTGACATTTTGATAACGTTTCTAGAATCTACGATTCCAGTCAAAGCGTGCGTATCACAGTATCTAATGTCGCATATTGCATATACTGGTAAAAAAGCAACTCAAGATAATCTTAAATTTCGCTGCTTTAAATGCACGTTTGCGTTTTCTTGCTCGTAATATTATTGATTTAAGGGAAGTGTAATTAAAATAGTGTAAATAAAACAGTGTGTCGTAAAGACACACGATAGAAGTGAAACTTTTGTATTAGAGGAAAACATTTTTATTTATTATTATTAAAAAAATACAACAAGAATCAACGTGACGCGATGTTCCCAGGCGATCACCCATCCAAGTAGTGACCGCGCCCAACGTCGCTTAACTTCGGTGATCGGACATGAACCGGTGTTTCCAACACTCTACCCGACACAGTGTTTACCCCCACCACTTTTGGTCACACAAAGGTTGCCGGTCAGAATTTCAAAGGCCTTCCATAACAAGTTTCACTTCAACAGTAATAAAGTAATTATAAAACACACTATAACAAACCTCTAATGGGACTGGACTTAAGAATCGTTGATACGATGCGCTCGCATCGTAGGGACTATCCGCCCACACCACTTCACGTAGAGTGTTCTGATAAAGGCTTACTACATGAGTAAGTATGGGGCTGTATAACTGCAAAACATTAATTGGTTATTTATTATCGTGCTATTGATCATCTTTTGACAGCAGCAAACTTAACAATGCGTACGTATTAATTATTAAAAATTATAGTTACTTAAATACAACTATAATATCGTGGAGTTATTTTTGAAGCTGTTCTATCACGAGTGACAAATAACTGTTATTTATAATAGGTCTTTACCTATGAAATTGCCGTTCTACAGTACTGGCCATTTCAAATCAAAATAATTTTTGTTTGGCTAAGAATTCTAATTTCAAATTAATTTTATTTTAAAAACATGGAATTCTTTTTCCAAAAGTAGTCATTTGTTTATTGATTAGTGTTACATTTTCATCGCATTTCAATCTTTTTTGTCATCATGGATACGTTAAAAATTCGAGTAATTATGGAATATGAGTACCGTCGTGGCAGCAACGCGGCACAAGCGGCACGCAACATCAACCACGTATACGGAGCTAACACTACAAACCAACGCACCACCTGTTATTGGTTTGCTCGCTTCCGTTCTGGGAATTTCGACCTGAAAAATGAACCTCGCGGTCGTCCGAAGACTTTGGTCGACAATGACGAATTAAAGGCGATTGTGGAAGCTGATGATACACAATCTACGGCTGAATTAGCAGCAGCTTTCGACGTTACCGTCAAAACAATATTGGTCCATTTGCGTCAAATTGGCAAGGTAAAAAAGCTTGACAAATGGGTGCCCCACGAACTCAATGATCGCCAGCGCGAAGCACGCGTCGGGACGTGCCTTGCACTGCTCAACAGACACACAAATTAAGGAATTTTAAACCGCATTGTTACCTGCGATGAAAAATGGATTCTGTTTGATAACCGCAAGCGCTCAGCAAGTTGGTTGGATCCTGGTTGAGCACCTAAACAATACCCTAAACGAAAACTTACCCTAGAAAAGTGATGGTTACTGTTTGGTGGTCTAGCGCCGGTGTGATTCAAACGATTCAAACGGGGTGAGTATTACTGCAGATGTGTACTGTGAAGAATTGAACACAATAATGGAGAAGCTGGCACATCTCCAACCAGCATTGGTCAATCGCTTGTCTCCGCTGCTCTTGCACGACAACGCGCGACCTCATAATGCACAGCAGACGGTCTCTAAGTTGCAAGAACTGGGGTTGGAAGTTCTCCGTCATCCGCCCTACTCTCCAGACCTTGCGCCTACAGACTACTACTTTTTCCAGAATTTGGATAACTCCTTGGCGGGAAAAAAATTCAATACCCGAGAGGCAGTACAAAATGCTTTTGAAGAATTTGTTGCCTCCCATCCAGCTGATTTCTTTAAGAAGGGCATCAATAAACTGCCACTGCGTTGGCAAAGATGCATTGATTGCATGGGTGATTACTTCGATTAATACAAATAAAAAATACATGAAAAAAATTCGTTTAAATTTTTTCATACAAAACGGCAATTTCATAGGTAAAGACCTAATATTTTCATGTGGTGACAAATAATAACGCTGATTCTTATAGAGCTACAGCTGTGACGCCTGTTTAACTATAATTTAAATAATGTCTCATACTCATAACAATATTTCAGAGTATTAAAAAATCTTAAGTAAATCAGGCAAACATTTTATAGGAAAAATTGTGAGCCATCACTGTACGCCTGGCAGATGTGAAGCATCGAAATTATCTTGTACAGGTAGTATGCATAAAATAATAGTTTAGGACAGAAAATAAATATAGCATAAGCGAAAAAAAAAATTAAGAATTTTCACACTAAAAAGACGAGTGTTTATTCTATAAACGTTCATATTTATTAAGCACAAAAATTCAAAATCATATAGCATGGCGACGCGTCGCTACGTCAAGAGTCTGTCTGACGCACCGCTATAGATGTTTCACATCAATGTGTTTCTAATATAACATGGCCCTCGTGTTTTTAAATTACGCTTGAACGATATATGCATTGCAAATGGCGTGACAATTTATGATATCTCTCGTTATACAACAAGTTATATGTAAAACGATCCACAGCTAAATTGGCCATGTATACGGTTGAAAATAATATTGTATTAAACCTAACATACGAACCAATATTATCTGACAACCTAAGTGAGCATTAAACTACCCTAAGATTGCATTCCGAAGTTTCTATCACCAATTTAGATTCACCAAAGTTGTACAATTTAATCAACTGGGGCCATCAAAATAATTAGTGTACACTCTTTATAACGAATTTGTAGGGACCGGGCATTTTTTTTCGTTACAGACAGTTTTCGTCAGTCATACGGGGGAAGAGAACAATTCAATGGTTTTGTTGTAAATCTACCAAATTGAACTAATTTCTACGTTGTAGAAATTTATTCGTTCTAACGAACGACCTTATACAGAGTTTGCACTATATTTCTAAGTTGACGATGTCAATTATAACAGAAAAATTAAATAGCTCGGAGATGATGAACTTTTATGTAGATACTGCTAATTTATTTACTTCATATATTACTTGTCTATTGTCCAGGACTTCGAGATATAAATCGAAGTGAATTTCTGAGAAGGAAAACATATTGATGAAACCAAAGCATAGTGGTAAAGCCTTTTCTACGCCCATCGCCCGTTAGCTACCACAGTTAAGTTGAAAATCTATCACCAAGCGCCTGTCGATGTGTTTCGGCAGCTGTATTTGGGACCAAGTCCCACTCTAAGATGTTTCTCATTTTAGACCTCATCGTCATTTAACATGTGGTCAAACGTTAAAACCTATATATTAAACGTAAATACTTATACTTTATTATGTTTTCTTAACCACAATAGGGGTAAGCCGGTTTGGGGATCTTTAACATTCAAGTGGGACAAGAAGATACTGTCAATTTATCGCACATTCCAGCGACTCTGAAAAATAGACTAACTGAGTAGTATTGTTCACAAAGTTACGCGTAATGTCAGAGTTCTTTGTATTAATTAAAACTTAAAAATCACTTACAAATTTACAAAACATCACTTTAAGCGATGTCAGTTGCAGTCTCTCAACTAATACGTTCTCTATTACATCGTTAAACTTTATATGTGGCAGTGAGATCTGGAATAATACGATCAATTTTTATTTGGACGACTTGGTGTGCACTTCAAACGCATCGGAGTAACAAAAAAAAACATAATATATCGATCATGCTATCGTATCATAATAATATCATCTTATAATATTTATATTTTTCACATAGGAGTGTCTGCTCTTAAATTACACTTAATCATAAACGAGTTAAACGTGCTTCGCTAAAGGCACAGTCTACAGATTTTACGAATTTACTTCCATTTGTGTTTTAGTTAGAAGGACTCCTTTTCCTTACGGTAGCAGTATTAATATGCAGATTTATATGCAATTTAAGTGTATTTTATTTCTGTGGATTAATCACTGAAACGGCTAAGCCTAAATACTAGACTACCATAGCGAAAAATATTTAAAAAAGTTAATTCACTAGTGTCGGGCTCATGCATAGAATGTTCTGTTACACCATACGTATGTTTGTGGTAAGATAAGCCTTACCGTGAGCCTAAATCACTACCTCACCAGTTTTTATTATTTATTGTTTTAGGAATTACTCTAGAAATCACGACAACTTTCGACTTGATTTTTTAAAAAGAAAATAAAAAAAAAATATTAATAAAACTTAGGTATCCTTAATTAATGACAGTTGATAGTTTTGTTGTTTTTTTAAGATAGTAAGGCATATTCTATTAACAAATTTAAATGGCTAACTATCACAATTCAAAAGATATAAAATTAGGGCGAATACCATAGAGTTAGCTAGGTTCCATCTATGGAAACGGAACCCCAAAAACGAGTTTTGATCGATACTCACAATATTAACAGCAACATCCAAACCATTTGGATAAAAATCCCTCAAATGTAACCAGTCTATAGGTTTCAAGTTCATCTGTCGTTTGTAAATAATATTGAACGACAGTTGAGTAAAGTTACTCAGGTTCGATAGTGTCTCAAGGCTTTGCGTGTTCAATTGTTCATAGTTGACTAGTATGTGCTGGAAGAAAAAAATTACACACGTCGTTCATACACTACTAATAGAATCTCCATCAACAGCGTATCTTATAGTAAGCACAATGCAATCAAAAGACGGTGACCACCAGGAGATGTACGTTCCATTGCCAATTATTACTGTCCTGGCGCTCTGCACCCTTCTCAGTAGCTACATATACACTAGCTGATCTAGAAACACGACAAACCAAAAGTGAGTAACTGTGTCTGGTTCATCATGTATATATTGGTAACAATCCAGCAATTACAGATACCCTACCATAATTACTTACTCTCTCTTACTACTTAAAATATCTCTCCCTGGACATTACTTTCATTCAAAACAACTTCTCTTTCACATTATCATTTAATCCCTTAACAGATGACTATTAACGTACAAGTAAGATACACTTATAATTAAAATTAGTAAAGATCGTCTTAAAATATATTTACAATGCGTTTCAAATGAAAAGATAATTGCATCCGCGTCTACTTCAATCACTACTTGCTAAAGATGTTGGCAAAAAAACAAGTTTGTAATTTTCATACAGGTAAAAGTAATTTAAATCAGTACGTTAGAAAAACTTTACGTACAAACTAATTCAAATTTATAGAATTACTATATTTTTTAAAGCGGTAACGAGTGATCTTTCTTTTAGAATATTACTAAGGAAGAGTAACCATTTTGGCGTGCATACTGAATGACGATTGCAAATAGTAATATAGTTTACAAAAATATATAACTTTATATTTTATTATATCATGGCCAGGCACATGACACACAGCATAACCTAAACATATTCCTATTTTTGTGATACTAAAACTTCTACTGTAACTGCATGCAAAGCAAGATGGTAGTTTGGCAGTTATCTTCTTATTTGAAACGCACAGTAAATATTACTATTTTCAAGTAGGTGTGCATTAAAAAATACTGTATACAATGGTTTAGGTAAAAGCACGGAAAAACATTCTTAATACAAAAAATAATCCCCATTAATTACTGTAGTTCCTATCACTTTAATGAACTTTGTAGAATTTTTATCTTTTTTTTTTATAAACAGTTTATGCCTACCTTCAAGGAAGAAAACATCATCAAGTTTGTATTACATCTCGACAGTACAGCATCAGCTGGGGAATGTACTTTGCTGAATGATAAAGCTCTTGAATAATGCTCTATTAATTTATGCTGTAACAATATATTAACATTTTAAATATTCCCTTCAAAAATCTATATTTTCTTGAATATATTTTTATTTTCAATTTTCTGCAAACAATTGAACTTTGACATAGCGACAGAAAAAAAATAACGACAAAATAAAAAAAAAGCTACCGGGTGTTAAGTTGTTAAGCTTACAGTATTCTAAAATATGATAGTTCATGATGACATTTAACATATAAAATAATAATATCAAAACAAATACTAAACAAAGAGACAACTGCAAGCGGTTTTAATATCCTTTGATAATAAAACGGACAATAAACGTTTTTGTTTTGTTCATGCTCTTCCCATGTTCACTTTCAAGTGAAAGCGAAGTCACCCGACGGTCATTGACACTGTACATTTACATAGAGGACTGCATATAATTTTTGTATTTTTCTAGATATTCAAAGTTAAGATATTCAGGTCAAATATTAAGCACCTATTTTTTTAAATTTAGAATGAGAATCGGGTGTAGAGTATTCTCCATAAATATTGCTACTGTCTAAACTTTCAGCCTGTATAATATTTTTTTTATATAATGTAAATGTAAATAATGTATAATGTAATTTTTTTTTTTATATTATAGATATGGTTTCAATTGGTTATACAATAAGTAACGTTTGTTGCGAACGCAACCTTATCAATAATCCGCGAAAGTTTCTACCACCAACTCGGCTACCATCGCTTCACACATAATACACCTTAAGTAATGCAACTACAATGCTTGCGTCATGTTGCAATACAGCAACGAACATAGACACGATAGGCTCCTAAGAATTGAAGAGTTTTTTTTATATTATCGGTGGCAAACGAACATACGGGTCACCTGATGGTAAGTGATCACGGCCGCCCATGGACACCTGCGACACGAGAGGAAACACAGATGCGTTGCCGGCCCTTAAGAAAGGAGTAGGCTCGTTTCTTGAAAGTTTTGTTACTTTGTCACGGATCCCATAATCAGAACCTAACCAAACTCTCATCAAACTACCCTTGAAGTACATCGTTTCCAATAAAAAATGAATCATCGAAATCGGTCGGCGTGATATTGAGTTATTCGTCTATTTGTCGTGTACATACTTAATGCAAATTTAATACTTATACGGTTTTACACTGGATGCCGTTGTCAGAACTGGACCATATTGAAATGGGACCACACTGTAAGCACTAGCTTTCAAATAAAAAAAATAATCATCAAAATCGGTTCACCCAGTCCAAAGTTATGAGGTAGCAAACATAAAAAAAAATAATACAGACGAATTGAGAACCTCCTCCTTTTTTGAAGTCGGTTAAAATTCAAGATTCTCTCTATACCAGAGCTAAACAACTTTTGAAGACAAATAGTATACTCACAGTATGCTTTTCATGTTCATTTTTCGCAGTACCCATTTCACAACCCAAAAACATTAACTTTTCTATGCAGTGCGAATGTTTGAAAATTAAACTCTCTATTATTATTCTGAAACAAAGAGACAGAACTGTATTAAATTTCCCTACATGAATGGTAGCACAAATTTGTTTAAAAAAAAATTGTAACGGCACACGGCATATTACAGGAGAATAAAGTAAATTACTGGGAGAGGTTGTTAAAATTCAAAGAAAATTTTTATGATAACTGGAGAAAATATGTTGATGAAAGGGATAAAAAAGCATCTGGTATGAAACAATACAATGTCAGCCTCTTCATATGACTTGATTTAATGGATACAATTTAAATTGACAATATGTCAAGATAGCATTAGGACTTCATTGGGGGCATTATCCGTTAGAAAGTTTTGCATACCTTATAAGAAAATAGGTATTTCCTACTGGCCATGTATGTGGAAGGATTAATGATGTGCATCATTTTATGATGCAGTGTACTAAGGATAGCATTTAGATTATTTTTTTAATATATTACAGAATAGACAATTACTGTTGTTGGCTATTGGTGGAGACGCTACATATACCATGATTACAGGATTGGTCCGCATCAGTACAATAGCCGCTAATTGGTTGGTAACTATAATGCTTTGTAATATATATACTCGTATACATGAAAAAACCCTTACTTAGTGCTAATGCTACTCAGTGCTACTCAATGCTCACGACATGCAATAGATACCAAAAAGTTCTATTTTTTCTTATAGATTAAAAAATAAGGTCCTGAAATCTTATATAAGATCCCAAAGGCAATGCGACTGTGTTAACTGTCGAAAAGGAGGTATTCTAAAAATTTTACTTTTATGACTTTTCCAATTCCACAATCAAACTTGTCTAAATACCGCGAGATGTCACAGAGGATTATTGACATACCTTTTCAGTGCCACCGTTGATATCCTTGGACTCTTCTGCACATAGCTAGGACCTATAAATATTAATTCCTTCAGTTTCGTCGTGTCGAAAAATCTGTAAACGAATAAGAATTCCTTCATTAATGCGCTGCATTTTACTATTTTATTTATATTGGAAACATAGTTCCTTTGAGGCTGAAACTCGGCAAAATTGCATGTATGAGAACTGTGATCATTCGGTTCGGAATTTTTGGTATATGGATCTAGGATAATTTTTTGAACTCGATTGCGCTTTACCCAAATTTTAGTCGGGGGCGATGAAGGACGACTTAGGTAACGACTAATAAAAAAATCGAAACTATTTATTGGGTTTGAAGTAGGACTCGACAACCGTAAAGGTGCTTTTTAAATATACGCAAAAAAAAACACTTAAGACATTGTGGATTTTTTATAGCTCATTTACTAATCTATACAAATATTATAAAGAGGTAAAGTTTATGAATTTGTAAGTTTGTGTCGTTGTAGAGGGTAATCTCAGGAACTACTGGTTCGATTTGAAAAATTCTTTCAGTGTTATATAGCTCATTTATCGAGAAAAGTTATAGGCTATATATCATCACGCGAAGACTAATAGGAGCGGAGTACCATTGAAGAATATTTCAAAATCGGGGCTTTTTTTCCTCTTGAGAGCTTCCGCTGCGTGTTAGCGTTAGCCCAAAATATCTATTCCACGCGGACGAAGTCGCGGGCAGAGACTAATATTCAAATAAAAGCGAAATAAATATAGCGGTATTTTATAATTACCTGACATAAATAAATATTTTGAATGAGTGTGATAAAACATCTATATATCTCTTAAAAGTTGGTGAAGACGAAATCTGCATAAGTCGTCACCTAAATCTATAGAAGTTATTTATAAATTTAGGGGACGTTGGTGAAATCGGACATGATACATCCAAATCCAAGTCCAAACAATCCTACCGGAGGTAAAGATAATTATCGTTCGCTATTTCTAAAGACCGAGTTGGAAAGGTTCGTTCCTCAGTGTCGTTTACCGGCCATTACTGTCTTGTTACGAAAATATGCTAAACATCTTTAAAGAATTATGTAAATTTTGTTAGCAATTATATAATTCGATTTCCTTTCGCACGAATGTTAATATGAGCAGTACCACGCAACAGCTTCCTTTTATCATTATTCTGCGATATATTAACCGTGTTTCGTTGCGTAAACGAAATCTGAAATTGTGACAGCGCATTCCTATCGAACGAACACAATAAATTGACGTGACGACGGTAATATGAATTTAACTATAAATGTAATTGTTTTGAAATTTTGGGTTCAAAGTTTTAAAACGCTTAGAAGAACGGGGACAGTTTTACAAATGCTGCTGCCAAAATACAAGTAGAAGTGCTTCGTGCTTGTAAATGTAGAATTTGTTTACTCAATTTTTTTTATATCATAGGAGGAAAACGAACAGGTGGGTCACCTGATGTTAAGTTATCACCACCGTCCATAGATACTTGCAACACCAGGGGAGTCGCAAGTGCGGTGCCAGCCTGTGTTTGGGAGAAAGAGTGGGGAAGGGGGGGGGGGGGGAGTTGGGTATCCATATATATTAATTAACTAGGTAAAACATGTCTTTAAGTAAGTAGTGTTAAGTAGGAAAATATACTTCAAAAATTTATTAATTATATCATAATAATTATTTTTTCCAAATTTAATGAGGTCTAGTAGCATAATTTGAATCACCTCTCCACTATGAATCAACGTAAAAAAAATACAACATTTATTTTGTAAAATGTATGTATGTGTATGTAACAAATGTATTCTTATGTTCTATCCATAAAAAAAACATAGGTTGGAATGCGGACTATCTTATAGTTAATATTAAGAGCTAAAATTTTCAGGGGTACTTTTTTTATTAATTCGAAAGCGTTTGAGCCCCTGTGAGCAAATAAATTCGAAAACACACCTGCAAAGGACCATACTCATAAAAAATATATTATACTAGCGGGTCCGGCGGACATTGTCTGCCTTGAAAGCAAAAAAAAAATCTTAATAGTCAACCGCAGCGCTACCTACCGAGTTCAATTGTGAATCAAAACCATTCTCGGATCCACTGGAACACGCACACCAAAATTTCATCAAAATCGGTCCATCCGTTTAGGAGGAGTTCAGTGACATACACATGTACAGAAGAAATTTATATATAAAGAAGATGTATAACGTCGAGACAACTTAAGGATAAATAAATTCCAATTTTAGATTCTTAGAACATTTTAATCTTGTTTTGTTTTAAGCTCTTGACTACATTACGCGCGAGTCCGAACTTACGGCTAACTCAGAGCGGCCAAAACGACTGACGGGGACTGTACATCGGCCACTTGTTGTGGATCAAAATTGCTCTTCAGACCACATCATTTAAGGAAAGATCTTAGTATACGTAACAAAAAAAAAATTCGTGTGACGAGACTTACAGCGCTTTTTCTACTTTGAGGAGCTGTCAATAGAAAAATGCCAAAACGCTAGAACACTCATGACGCCACATTTAACACATATAAACATACTGGCGGGCACGGCAAACGTTGTCCCGCCCTGATTATAAAAAAATCCTTGACATATTATATACCAAAACGTTCCTCATGAATCACTTTATCCACTGATGAAAACCGGATGAAAATCCGATCAGTAGTTTTTGAGTTTATCGCGAACAGACAGACAGACAGACGTGGTAGGGGACTTTGTTTTATACTATGTAATTATGTAGGAAGCCGGGGCTCACATAACTAACTACCTGTCATATAGAAAAACAGGTAATTAGTTGTGACACAGACTCATGACGTCACAATTGGCAAGCTCAATCCACTGTAACCATAACTTACACAATCGCTCAAAGTGTAATGAAAAATTTGAAATTGAAAGATGTTATAACAGAGAATTCCTAAACATTTGTGTTCATGTTTTTATTTATTAAAAAAAAATTGTGTGGTTTTATGAAACAGCGATGCAAATTGAAACTTTTTTTCGGCTCGTAGGCATTAAGTCAAACATTTTTGAAAAAATATTCGATTTAGGATACTGAAATCGGGTTTTTAATCTTAACTTAATAATTGCAAAATGTGAAATCAATAGTAGACAAGATATCCAACAATACATTTTAATTTCATTTCCATCATACAACCATTAAGGTAATAGATGCATGTTAAAAACTGAGCACAATCGTTTAATCATTTTCATCATCAGTAGGCATTGGTTGCTCTGCCGACCGCCTTTCACTTTACCCCTACTCGCGGCAGGCTGTAATGTGACATGCGATAAATGGACGAAAAAGTTTGTGGCGATGGAAAACACTTTCACTTTGAAAATTAACAAAAACATTTTCTTAAACGTAACGATTTCTATCAACTCCTACCGCAAACGGGGTTAAAGAGCTTCGTTCCAAAAACAAGGTGGAACTTTGTTATGGCTATTGCTCTCTGGCCGATTTATTAAAGAAAGAAGAAGGTGTCTGATTTCTAACGATAGACTTTTCTCTTTATACATAATCAGCTGATTGATGGTTATCATATACTAGCGGGCCCGGCTGACGTTGTCTCGCCCTGATTACCCCCCCGCAACCCCCCTTGTGGGTGGAATTTCGTAAAATCCGTTCTTAGCTGACCTCTACTCGGCGAAAGGAATATTCCTACCATATTTCAAGTTGCTACGCCTTATGGTTCCAGAGATATCGTGATGAGTCAATATATAGGTGGGAATCTCTAATATATATATAGATAAGTACTTATTTGGGAGTTTTTGGCGGGACCTTGGAATTTCATATAGTGGACTTTATATTTTATTCATAATCTTGTTATATTTGACTCTACATTATATAATAAGCGTAAAATAATTTGGTTATTGTGCACAAGTGAAGTGGATGGGAACTAATAGCATGGAGCATGGATTCTGACCTGCCACAAAACCTCCCTGCAAAGTTCTAACAAGACGGCCACCATCTTGTAAGTTCAATGAAATGATTGCAAGAAAATTGTAATATTTACCTACTATATTACTATCATTACCTGCTCGACAATGGTAGTAATAATCTATTAAAAGAACGGTTGCTAAAAAAAAGTACTTTTATACATATATATATATATATATATATATGGGTCATTCCACCAAATAAGAACATTTTTACGGGGCGATCCTCGCGGATTATGTTTAAAATTTATGGAGGTGTTCTCTATCATAAGACAAAAATTCCCTGAGAGTTTTAGCTCTTAATACGCAGCGGTCTTGAAGTTATGATTTTTTGAAATTTTGGAAAAAATATTTTTTCAACTTATTCGTCAATTTTTCTGATATGAAAAACATTTTTAAACAAAATCGACAAACATTGTATTTGAAGAAAAAAGAAGAAAAAAATTCAAATTTGAAGAATTTTGGGCTGCACACCAAAAAACATCAATTTTTCCACTTTAATTAGATTTTTAAGGGTCTTCTGATGAGTTTATGAAAAAATAAATATTTTCATTCAAAAGCTGAGAATTATTCCTACAAAATACAATGTTTGTCGATTTTGTTTAAAAATGTTTTTCATATCAGAAAAATTGACGAAAAAGTTGAAAAAATATTTTTTCCAAAATTTCAAAAAATCATAACTTCAAGACCGCTGCTTATTAAGAGCTAAAACTCTAAGGGAATTTTTGTCTTATGATAGAGAACACCTCCATAAATTTTAAACATAATCCGCGAGGGTCGCCCCGTAAAAATGTTCTTATTTGGAGGAATGACCCATATATATATATAGTAAATACCAATTTATAAAAATAAACAAAGGAGTACTCACTGTGGCAGTATAAAGTTGATGAACTTCTCTAAGTCACGTTCATTCGCTATGTAAATATGTAAATTTCTCGTATGCTTCCTGAATATGCGCGTAAGGAATACATTCTTCTGCAGATGTCCTGTGCTTAGCTTTAAGGTATGTCTAAAACAAACAAAAAAAAAAGATTACTAAAACCATTACACTATCAATGTCAATCAATCATTATCAATCAATTACTCATATAATTAGGTGTGTTATACAGGTAGTTAAATATAACATAGTTTGCAGAGGTATGTTATAAAATAAACCAGTTGTCTTTGGAAACTTAATGATGTTTAATCAATCTCTTGTAATACATAACATGGTGTCAGGTGCAATTTTGTGAAATTTGTGGCGATTGAAGTTAGATTAATGAAATGTCTAAATGTGATAAAACCAATGCCATTATAACTAAAAAGCTGTAGACACGTCATAAGCGCTTCGACAGTGCCTTGTTAAAACTTGGCTATCTAGCTTATTTTTAACGAATGCCCCCTCAACCCGCCCGTATCTAAGCAACATGTAACTATGTATTTTTCACCTCCAACATTGAGAATATGCCATCTTGCTTCCACATTTTATCTTAGATATTGTGGCGTTACAATATTAGTTTAAGTATGAGTGCATTATAGTGCCATTTGTTTTGTCAAAATATCATGTAGAAAACGTATCTACACCTTTCCACTTATAATATCATTAAATAAATAAATAAATTATATAATAATTATATATTATTAAATAAATAAAACTGGAACAGCACAAATAATGTACAACAGCTTGTTCAATATATTTTGTTAAAATTTAAACTAGACTTTTTAATCAACTTCAAATACCTCGTTTTCTTTCAGAAGTTCCCAATTTATAAATCGATCTGGAAAATTCCTCTTCTATTGGAAAGAGGATATTTCCAAGGAGATCACTTTTCATTGCATTAATGTTGGACCTTTGATTCTGAAGAATCACCAGGGAACTCCTCAAAAACGAATAGGAATTATATAGTGATTGAGATATTAATATGACAAATCAAACCCTGTACCTAACATAACTATGGTGAAGAACATTGTAGTGATTTTTATAAAAGTAAATGTTATGAAGTGATTCTCTTGAGGGATATAAAAGACTTCATAAAATTTACTTGAAAAAAAATTATGAAGTCTGTTAAATCTACACATATATCTGTGGACGTCTAGTATATTATCATTATTACGTTACATAGTATAAAACAAAGTCCCCTAACGTGTCTGCCTGTCTGTCTGTTCGCGATAAACTCAAAAACTACTGAACACACTTCCATACGGTTTTCACCAGTAGATAAAATGATTCATGAGAAGGTTTTGGTATATAATTTCTCAAGATTCGTTTTATAATTAGGACGAGACAACATCTGCCGGGTCCACTAGTCTACTCATATAATAAGAACGTAAATATAACGTGTCTGTACTTTTTAGATTTGTGTCAAAAAAAATTGTTGCAGGTGACTAGGAATAAGTAATAAAATACATTTCAATCATTTATAGAAATGTCTGCCTGTCTGTCTGTCTGTTTGTTTAAACACGCATTACTGCTAAAATACTGAGTACACGGGAAAAACCTCAACAAAAAAATCATAAAGCATATACTCGAGTGACATTCTTTGTTTCATTAAAACTGGTACACTCCATCAAAAGTTATTGTAATTTGAATGAAGGCATGAGTTAAGTAGAGAAATAAATAATATCTAACACACAGTAAACTAAAGATTAAGTTCCATACTGATGAAGTTCGTTTTTAACGGGAACGGTGGTGCCAATCAAACAGACACTATAAATACACTATCAAAGCTAAAGTCTACAGAAAAGTTATAAGAGTAAAAGATTCCATTAGATTTAACTATATAATAATAATCATAAATACAGTGGTACAACAAAATAATCCCAAGGAGTATTGATGCCAGGCAGGCGGCCGATTGTAAAAATTAAGCCAAATCATATACCACAACAGGACAAGCATGTTGTACCGACCCTACTTATGTGGGATAAGGGTAAGAAGAAGAAGAAGCTGATGAAGTCAGGCACAGCTATATACCATTAAATGATTATGTTTCATTACACAACAATTATGAATTACCTATTACCTCATTAATATACAATGAAGTACAATACAGTATGTGTTAGACTAAATATAAATAAACTGGTATCCATGACGTCCTTTTGCTGACAATGGTTGCATTGTTAATGTAATTGCTATACTACTTAATTCCTGGAACAATATTACCCTGTTTAAACAACTTAGTGTTACATTGTATGAATAATACATATGGTACACTATGTAGCCTAGATAATAAGAATTC
The DNA here is from genome assembly GCA_036509395.1 of Antheraea yamamai. Classification (NCBI taxonomy): domain Eukaryota; kingdom Metazoa; phylum Arthropoda; class Insecta; order Lepidoptera; family Saturniidae; genus Antheraea; species Antheraea yamamai. Next base: position 4,681,128 of record AP028451.1, read on the forward strand.
CCAAACTGCCAGGAAAGATCTCGTTAATAGTGGTTATTGACTATTATCTATACTAATATTGTAAAGAGGTAAAATTTGTGAGTTTGTGATGCTGTAAGGAGTAATCTCTAGATTGACTAAACCGATTTTGAAAATTCTTTTACCAATAGAACGCCACGTTATTTGTGAGTGTCATAGGCTATATATTAACTCGAAAAATGAAAGACTTTTGTGTAGTAGTCAGATTTGCAAAGTAAGTCTGAGAAAAAATGGTCGTTCGAAAACGTTTCTTAGGAACGCCGCCTTGACGATGAGAGATATATGATTGAGTTCTAGAGAAAAATTGTAAAGCTTAATAATGCCTACAAAACAGTCAGCGACAGCATATGTCTAGCTTCAAGGTTTTTTGTTTATAAGGGCGGGACAACGTCCGCCGTGCCCGCTAGTACATTATATATGAGTCGATACATTTCAAAATAAGCTAAATCCAATTTTAGTCGTTCCTAATATTTTATATTATTTTTAAAGATCTTCAGATTTTTTACATGTAAAATAAACTAAAAACCCTAACACGAAAAAAAAACTAAAAACCCTATGAATGACATAATTTGAACTTCTTTCTCGGTGTATAAAAACAGGAAATCTTAAAAAAAATAAACATGTTATATAAAAGATTCAAATTGTATTTAGCTCATTTTAAAATGTAAGGGCTCATATGTAGTCTTTTCCAATCACACTCAATTTTTTATAAATTGATGGTACCACCATTGAATATAGTATCCTGAAAAGCTGGCTATCAATTATGGCTGCCATGGTAACTAATTGAAAGTCATAGATACCCTGGGGATTATCAAGAAGTACTCAGTAAACACACTAAAGCTTAGTTTCAATCTAGTGTTTGATCTCACATTGAACGACCGAGAATACTACCACAGAAATACCTTGATAGTAAATTTTTACACTTTATCCGTGTTATTACAAAATACTTACGTATTAAATGCACCGCGCTTGCCGACGGCTGCCGCGGCAAGATCGTGTTATCCTTTTTCGCAAGTCTAACCTAACCTAACCAAACAGAGATAGAAGAGCAAGATGTCGAACGTTCGGCGAGCGCGGTGCATTTAATACGTAAGTATCCAAACATTTTTAAAGCAAGTATTCAATACGTATTTAACTTTTTTGTAATAAGACCCATATGTTTAACATGATCATAAAGTTATATATTTGTTACATACTAGCTGATACCCGCGACTTCCTCTGATTAATTTATTACCTGAACTATTTTATTATATCATAAAGAGATTAGGCAGCGTTTTCGACAAAAGCTCTCCCTGGCGGCTTGACTTTTTCCGACACTTCCAACACTTATCGTTATATTTCACCAATTCACAAAAATTCTCGACAAATTATATACTTTAACCTTCCTCGTGAATCATTCTCTCTAATAATGAAAACCGCATGAAAATCCGTTCAATCGTTTTTGAGTTTATAACGAACAGACAGTCTGTCTGAGCGGAGGACTTTGTTTTATAATATGTAGTGATATGTATATTTATATATGGTAGCTAACAATATGGCCAAAACAAAGTCTAGAAAGAGAATAATCAATGAGTAGTTACATCTAACAGAACACATTTATAATGTGTTTAACTTGAGGGTGGTAGTCAGTTAGCTGGGCATTAGAAGACTACCACCAATATATTATGGCTTTATGGAGATATTTTCTTTTACAAAAAGCTAATAATCAATTTGGATTATCTATAGATCGGAAATATTATTTTTACAAATATAATTTATTCATTAGTAGACAACAAAAGTGGCTAACATTAAAAAAATTGCAGGTATGAAAGTTCCTATGTACTTCCTCGACAGTAAATACAGTTTGCATTGGACTTTTGCTCTTGTTATAACATGTTTTACATTGTTAATGTTTTTTCTAAAATATAAAGACCAGCGGCATGTCAGTGGATTCTATTTGAACATAATTGTATGAATAGATATGTATAAGATTGTGAACCCTTGGCTGATTTTTTAAGGTTGAGATCTCAAAATAATGAATCATGGTTTTTAAATATCTAGCCATTTTTTTGAAAATTATAATCGCAATTTACATAATTTGTTGTTATTCAATTTTTAAAATTTTGTAATAAATACAATTTTTTTTAAACTTATTCTGCCAACAATCTGTGGACCAGTGCATCATAAGGTCTCTACATTTGTTTGTATTGAACTTAAACCCTTATGGCCTGAGAAAGTCCAAAGGCTAGCATGCAATGAAGTACTTCACAAATGAAGAGTGTAACAATTGCAGAGCATTCCATTTATTTAACAGATTCATACTTGATTAAACAAGGTAACATATAACAATGTAATTGTATCCATTTCTGAGAATACAAGCTTATCTCGGAATTACAATCAAAATCTGTTATAAGGACATCCAAGGGACTACTCACTCATATTTAGCCATAAAAACTGATAGTCATAACAACCTTATGTATTGCAGGACCTTTGTTTTGGGTCAATATAACCTGTATATCACCATAAACAGCTTTGACTGTATTATTTTTTTAAATCACTATTGAAAACAATCCTTGATGTAAACTTTCAAAGATCCTTTTTGAACAAGGAACTTGTAAATAAAATTTCATGCTTATAAACTCACTTGCCTGTGAGTAAACTTCAAGAAATTTCAAGTAGGCAGCCAAAAAATAAATATGTAATACAAATATTAACTTACTTTTTCCCTTCATAAAGCAAGAAGGCACTGCGCCAATGGCGACATGTGGACATAGCTGCCAGTGCGTCCTCCATGCTGAGGTGGTCTAATATACACCTCAGTGGAAGTAGAGGCAAGCTGTCCCATCCTAGTGACATCTGTTGAAGACAGTAATGATAAAAAAAACACCAGATAATATTTTCAACAAAAAATTCTGTATATTTAATAGCAACCATTCACGACTTTGCCCATATCAAATTATAATATAAATCTTTAAAACAATAAAATATAGCTTACTGCCACCTAGTAGGGAGTTATAGGAAAGTGGATATGATAAAAACCTACTTCATGAGTAAGTACTCAGGTGAGGCAACCTTTATAGTATGAGTTCGATGATTATGGAGTATATCTATCTCAAATATACAAACATAGATGTGCATATGTATAGATAATTTTTACACAGAAAATAATTAATAAAAACTTGTCTAACCATACTCTTTTTTTAAAGTGAATATAAAAGTTAATTTTTTAAATCTGTCATTACATTCGAACATCAGTTTGTCTTCAATATTATTTTTAATATGTAGGGATAAGGAAATAAGATATATACTCCCAAAACATATTATCTCTGTATGGCTCAGACATATATAACTTGATTTTTCTCTAATGAAACGCTATATACCAATGAATAATCACAGCAGTTTAAAGATTTAATTTCCAAACATTGTTTTTTAATGTCCTCTATCAAAGACTGTATCTAAAAACCTAAACATGCTTTATTGTAACTTAAATACATACAAAACCATGGTAAAGATTAAACAATTTATAAAATGAAAGCATAAGATGAATTTATAAAGATTTTTAAATAAAAGGGTATTTTGTAATCATTATTTTCTATATTAAAAATATCACCACATTAGTTGTATAGAATAATAACATATAAAAACTTTTTTATTTTTGTTAAATGTCACTTAAAATGTAATGTTGAGCCCAATATTTCCTAAATTATTAAAAGAGCAGTTGCAGGCTTTATATTGACAACTTATTGTAACTACCTCCATGGGGACATGCTCAATCATAAAAGAGTATGCATACCGCATTCATTATTACAAAAAAATATTTGTATGAAAACCTATCAGATCCATTATTATTAGCTAAAATCAGTATATCTTATTTTATATAATAATACGAGTTTACAATTATTCGGTTTACTAAAAAAAGTCTCGTCTTTCAACTAAACAAGGTGTGACGACTTAACAGCTGTTTTTTTTATGAAAGTGGGTGAGTAGAAATCCGTAAATAATTTAAATCTGACCTTGTAGCTTATACATATTCACTAGGATAGTTAAAAGCCTACGAAACGAACTCGTTTACTCAAAGGAACGAAGTAAAAACCTTCTTATTGCGACGAAAACACGAGTACAAAGAAAGGTCACTAGAAATCAATAAAATATACCTCAAAATTTTCTTTCTTCTTTCGTTCTGAAGACCTCTTGCTTCACTTCGATTATAGAAAATCGTTTGTAATTATTACAATTACACATTCATTACAACTAAGAGTAATTTGAAAGCATTTATTAATTTATAATATGCCCTTTGTAAATCGTAATATCGCGCAAATTATATTTCCACCACAACTGGAAAGTCAATGCAATAGTACAAGATCAAATACCTCAAGTTTTAAATGTTCTATTTATTAAGTTTTGCAAAGGTTGACTATTTACTCGTTATATTCACTTACCGTTTTCTTAATACTTTTTACACTAAAAATATATGCTACTAATATAACTTATAATTATATTTATTCGAAATTTAAAATATATTACGTACAAATTAGTTAAAAACAATTATCTGTGAGCTAGTATTAGAACGCACACTTATTATTGAGTTGTGTCCAGTAATGTTACCATACTCAAAAGAATTAATAACCATATTTCATACACAAATTTTGTATATTTACGTACGTTTGCTGACAAAAATATATATTTATTTATTTATGGTATATAATTATTATATAATAATAAACGTGACTAATAAGCACATAATGGAAAGGTATTTTAGAAGTTTCAGATATTTATAGCATCGCAACATTGACAACAATAGGGACAATGGCGGCCAAAAATCAATTTTGAAATTGTGACAGCCGCAACCACTTTGTCTAAAAATGTTATAACAAGACAATAATTCTTCCAGGCCATACTTAATTTGCTTAACTGTAGTCACCTGCAGTTTTAGCTTACTAGTTCAATTATGTGCTTCCCATTTTTATTATGGCTTATAAAGTTGCTATTGTAAACGGTGATGTAAGAAATTGAAGGTCTCTACAAGTTTTTGTGCGCATTTACATTATTGTTTCTGTTCGGTTTGGGTGAAGTTCAAAACGTGTATTTGTGGTTTTAATAATGGAGAGCGAAGAAGGAGGCATGGTTAATACAGAAAAAGAAGACTACGAAAGTAGCGCTCATTCTACACCTCAGGAGCATAAATCCTTCGCCGAATTTGCGAAAGATAAGTTAGATAGCGGTAAATACACCATAATTCAATAAATAATAATTTTATGGCTTGTAAAATTTCTAAACTTTATTATTTTACCTACAAGATGTTTAAATGGTAGTTATTTATTTAAAATAGGACACCGGTAATTAATTTATTATTATTTATAATGTTAATATAAATTATTCTCAGTGTAATATTTAAGTAACATAACTTACTAAGTATAAAACTTTCAAATTGTCATGATTTATGTGATATTTCATTGCTTTGCCTGTGAAAATCGACAAATGATGTTACTCAACTTTTGCATAACAATAAAAAAAATGCGTAGATACTTTTTTGCTTAAAAGCAAAAGGAGTTACAGAAATATGTTTGTCTTAAATTATTTCTTTAAGCTGTAGTTTTCGTCTTTCTACTAAATGTTAAACAAATAAACAGTTTTTCAATTAATAAATTGGGGCTTCGGTCACTTTAAATGACACAAAAAACATTGAAATTGTCCATTTTGTATATTATCCAATAGAATTATTATTATATCAATACTAGCGGACCGGGCGGACGTTGTCCTGCCTTGAAAACAAAAAAAATCCTAAAAGTCGATCGCAGCGCCACCTACCGGTTCCAATTGTGAATCTAAACCATTCTCGGATCCACTCGAACACGCACAAAAAATTTCATCAAAATCGGTCCAGTCGTTTAGGAGGAGTTCAGTCACATACACACGCACACAAGAAATATATATATTAAGATAACATATAATTTTATGTAAATGCATAACACTGATTCATACATATGACTCATACTTAATGTCTGAAGTAATCAACAAGTAACGACGTATTTGTAAACCTACTTTACAAAACAAACATATCACATTAGAACGAGAAATTATAATAGTAAAAATTACCTGTTTTCTCTTCATATAGCTGGTAGAGAACTTCGTAGACGCCTCCCAATGGCTGGGCAACTTGGTGCACATTTGATGCATCCTAGAAGATTGCTGCTACATTCCACGCCCACTCAACATACTGATGTTGTGTTGACTTTCCCAAAAGGTAAGATATTCTTAATACTTCCGTCCATAGTTCATCCATAGTTTTTTTATCCGATATGAAATATATATAAGAGTTGTTGAGGTATGTATGCTTGGTACACATATATGTTTCAACAACTCATATATGTATGAATAGTTAGCTTAACTTGGGTTAGCTCAGATAGGTCGCGAATTGCATGTATCAGGCAACAGCCCAAGCCGAGGTGTGACGTGCACCCCTGAGCTAGTTGTCAAATAAAATCAGCTGAGTGCCTTAAGCGCTCGCCTTAGTAGTCCGGTAAAGCTGTTAAGGGTTTGCTAGATCAATAGTGTAGTCAGTTCGAAAAAAAAAATGAATACATAGTCTAGAAATACTATAAAACTAAGTTGCTTTTTATGTCTGTGTGTTCCTTTAGTTCTCTTAAAGTACATAAGAGATTTTGATATGGTTTTCATTTATTATTTAGAGAATTTCTTCTGAATGTTTAATATATGTTTATATGATATTTTCATAAAATGGAGAAAAGTTTATATATTCTGAAAAGGTCACCTGGAGGAGCTTTCAAGCACTTTAATTGACAAAGGTGGCTATATAGTATTACATACTTAAAGTAATATGGAATTTTATATCTTAAAATGCCTATAGATGAAATGTACCTCAATAAAAATTGGTTTCTTCGAAGATCCTAGTTAGCTTCTATGACTTTGATTAAGTAGAAATATCAAAGTGCCAAAATATGGACTTACTTGGAATGGAATAAAGCATTTAAGATACTTATGTGCCTACATAAGTAATTGAGTGGGATCGAGTGACCGTAAGCTATAAATTACATAATGTTATTCAGAAAAATGTGGGCTTTGGAGTCTTGAAAACTGAAGTATTAATAGACTGTGGCTTTATTTCTTATATTCACAGTATTTTTGGAATATAAAATGCAATAAATATAAAAAATAGGGAGTGACTCATGGAAAATTTAGCTTGTCATCACTAAAAGAAATTCCAAAATCAAATGAGTAGTGTTCAAGAATTTATCTTGTATAAACATACAAACTTTACCTATTCATATTAAGAGTATAAAAGAGTATGTATAGATATGGTTCTGCAACAAAAGTTTTCGATAATAATATAGCAAATTAGGTACAATTCCATTGTAACCCCTTCTAAGTTTTAGTCAAGTCTAGTTATGTATGTGTATTCTTTAAACTATATAAGGAACACGCAACATTTATTTCACTATCATTTGGAAAATTTATTTTTAAGGGTTAATATGTACCCATATATGTTATTAATAAAATTAAAAAAAATATTGTATTCTATTCAAATTATATAAAATACTAGTGGACCCGGCGGATGTTGTCCTGCCTGGATAATAAAAAAATCCCAAAATTCAACTGTAGCATCACCTAGCGGGTCCAATTGTAAGTCTAAACCATTCTTGAATCACACTCACAAAAAATTTCAGCAAAATCTGTCCAACTGTGTAGGAGGAGTTTAGTCACATACACAAACAGAAGAATTGCATTATATTGAACTGTAATGTTATCTAAAAATTGAGGTATATCAAAATAATGTGTTATATAATAATAAGATGGTGACCTAAAAAAGCTTATAAATTTGTGATGGTTATAATATGCCAATGTCCTAAGGATAACCTAGGGTTACTATTTGAAGCTTTTATAATATTAGCTGCCAATCCCTAATTTGCATGGGTGCAGGTGTACTAAGGAAGAAAATGATAACAAATCTTCCTTTTACAGTATGATCCTGTACAAAAATAAATAAAAACTGAGTAACTGAACGTCAATCTATAAATTTTGTCAATATTCTCTTGGAAATCTCCCTACTGTCTTCTGTTTCACTCAGTCACCTTTTTATATGAAAATGTTTAATCCAAATTTTTCATTTATCCATATGATTTTCCAATTATTTTATTTCCTACTAGCTGACCCCACTTTGCTGTGGCTCAGTTACTACATGGTCAAATTAAAATTGAAAAAGAAATTCAAAATTAAAACGTGGCGCCACCTATGAGATGTCTATAGAATCGGTCTTACAGTCTTCTGTCAACAAACTAATTTAAAGCGCCAACTGTTCAAGACTAATGAAACTTACAATTAATAAAAATAATAATCATTGACAATCAATTAATTTGTAATTAAAAAAATATTGAGGCTATTAATCAAAATATAAATTATCCAATCTCTCAAATTGGACCAAATTATACATAAACTGGCGGAACCCGGCAGACGTTGTCCCGCCCTGATTTAAAAAAAAATCCTGGACAAATTATATACCAAAACGTTTCTCGTGAATCACTATATCCACTGGTGAAAACCGCATAAAGATCCGTGTAGTAATTTTTGAGTTTATCGCGAACAGACAGACAGACAGACGCGGTAGGGGACTTTATTTTATACTATGTAATATAATATAATATGCCAACTTTCATGAAGAACAGTATAGTAGTTTCGGAGTACATTGTGGACAAACATCAGGACACTGGATTTTTATATATTTAGATAAACCTTATCCTGACAATTACACCATAGAATTAGTCAAAAAGGTACAGGCATTCTAAAGTGACGTGCTTACATAGATTCCTCAATTGATTTTTATTTATATAAGATTTAAAGATAATGAGTTATTTAAGACTGTTTGGACCAGTATAATGTTAATCACTATTAAATTAAATATTTGGGGTGTTATTACAAACAAGTTAAATACGTATATACTTGTTTTAAAAAAGTTTGCATACTTACGTATTAACTGCACCGCGCACGCTGATCGTTCGACATCTTGCTCTTGCTATCTCTGTTTGGTTAGGTTAGGTTAGACTTGCGAAAAAGGATAACACGATCTTGCCGCGGCAGCCGTCAGCAAGCGCGGTGCATTTAATAGGTCAGAATCCAAACTTTTTAAAGCAAGTATTCAATACGTATTTAACTTTTTTGTAACAACACGGTTGATGTGAAACTAAATGTAATTGTGGTATATCTTATAAGATATATATCTTAGAAGATGTGGTAAATTTCAAATTACACGCAACAAAAAAATAATTGAGACTTATATAGTTTCTTTTGATAAACTGTTTACAAAAAAGTGCTAAAAGTTGGTAGGTGTTTGGAATCTTCTAATAAAATAAATAAATAATAAGAATAAAAAGCCTTTATTTAACAGAAATTGATTTTACAAGGCATAAAAATAAAATGTAGATTCCTGCACTAGGAAACAAATTCTATGTAGCGGGTAGCCAACCTAAACCGAGTTACAAAATGAATATCGTGTCATATTAAAATACATACTAAAAACAAAATAAAAGAGGAGTTAAACTTTTACAATGTTAGTAATTGCATACATATACATATAAACACAACGTATACATATATACACAACACACAACGATAATATTACTACACCAAGTCTGGGTAGGTAGCTAGTGTAAATATGAAGGGACATTCTAGTACTTACTGTATTGAAGATATTTTATACTTACATTTGGGAATACTCATGAATATCATGTCGTTTACATAGTTTTAGCATAAATTGCTTTCAGTTCGCCTGCTGGCATGATTCCAAAATATGTTGTGAAGTCTTCACATATATCAACATTATAGAAGTTTTATGGAATAGGAAATATGTATCTTGAAATTATATTACCCTGATTTTATCTATATCTATACATATAATAAGAATGTAAATCTAATGTGTGTGTGTTAAAAATTTATTGGAAGTGTCTAGGAATAATAAATAAGTAATAATAAAATACATTTCAATCATTTTAGAAATGTCTGTCTGTCAATTTGAACACGCATTACTGATAAATTATCGCGTTCGCCGATAAAACTTCGTCAAGAGAATCATAATGCATGTCCTCGAGTAATATTTAGTTTTTGTTCATTCAAATCGGTTGTAAATTGTAAATTTTAATAGAGTGAACCGATTTGAATGAACAAAAACTAAATATTACTATATATATATGTATATTTAAATTTATTCAGGGCAACAAACAATTGTACTCAGAAATACATGTAAGCAATTTTACATAAAAATACATAGTTCTTAGAGAGCAATCGGTTCCATCGCCCACGGATTAAGCACAAGCCCACTATATTGCATTTAATTCCACGCGAACGTAGTCACGGGCACAGCTAGTATATATATATTTTTTTTCGATCTGACTACGCTATTGACCTAGCAAGGTCTTAACAGCTTCACCGGACTACTAAGTTGAGCGCTTAAGGCACGATTTTATTTGGCAACTAGCTCAAGACTGCACGGCACACCTAAGCTTGGGCTGTTGCCTGATACATGCAATTTGCGACCTATCTGAGCTAACCTAACTATTCATACATATATGAGTTGTTGAAACATATATGTGTACCAAGCATACATACCTCAACAACTCTTATATATATTTCGTATCGGATAATTTTCTAAACTATTTCAGTTTGATAAGGGAATTTGGGCACAGCTAGTATATCAATATTGTACAAGTATTATGGAATAGGAATTATGTATCTCAAAATTATATTACCCTGACTTTATTCAAGAAATAAAATTATTAAAATCTTTATATTATACCCTTACACATGTTTATTCTTCTGCAATACTAATCAATATAACCTACTTGATGTTGCCACAGTTACAAAATTCCGAAATCTTTAAACATTTCCCCTATAATATACGAATTAATATTGTAAATGAGAAAGTGAGATTGTTTGCCTCTTTGTACCACTGTCACGCTTTAACCAATCATTACGAAATTAAACATACACAAAGATAATACTCAAAGATACAGAAAAGAACAGAGGATGGTTTTCATCCAGAAAATATGTACATTTCACGAGGTATAGGTTAAATTTAAATTAACATGAGAGAAGCAGTGAACAGAAGCTAGTTGTTTATATTAGAAATTAATGTTGTTTGTCACAGAGTAAGGGCAATTCTAGTGATAGCTCAGCTAGTATATATTTTTTCAAAAAGAATGAAATCTGTAACTCAAAATGATGATTTAAAAATTGAATATACTATAGTGTTCTGGAATCATTAGAGAAACATTTAATAATGAAACCTTCACAATCTCTCATATACATTCTAAGTTAAATTTGTTGAAACATTCATATAAAGAATTTTATACATTTGTTTAAAAGGCGATGCAATAATTAAAAAAAAAACGGTTTGTCTTTAACATCCTCAACTTGTAAAAAAACTGTGTATTACATCTTAATGTATTAATGAAAATACCAATTTAGTTAATATATCTATAATAATCTATAATAATATTATAAAGAGGTAAAATTTGTGAGTTTATGACGTTGTAGGAGGTAATCTCTGGATCTACTAAACAGATGCTAAAACTTCTTTTACCCATAGAAGGCCACGTTGTCTGTGAGTGTCATAGGATATATATTAACCCGAAGAATGGAAATACTTTTTTGTGGATGTCGGATTTGCAAAGTAAGTCAGAGAATAAACGGTTGCACGAAAACGTTTCTTACGAACGCTGCCTTAACAATGAGAGATATATGATTGAGTTGTAGAGAAAAGTTGTAGAGTTTGATAATGCCTACAAAAAAGTCAGGGACAGCATATGTCTAACTTCAAGATTTGTTTTTTATTATCGGGGCGGAACAACGTCCGCCCGTGCCGGCTAGTCTTAAGTAAATATGTTTCTAAGGCCTCCAAGCACCTGTGAGTGTATTTCAGCAGATGCACTTGAGAGCCAGTACCTCTAGGTTTAGCGTTTTACCATCATAGATCACATAGGTGATCATCACACATGTATAAAAAATTCGAGGCAGTCATAAGAACTGCCGACAGATGTGAAAACTCAAAACAATGGAATTTAAACTGTGTACCCTTTTGAATTTTTAAATTAATTCCAGTGTGAATTGTCTAAATTTCATAATTAGTAAATTGAAATTATTATCATTAGTCTCTCTTTCACATCTATTGGCACCCCGAATAATAATTATATATGTTTTTATACAGTTTATAAATTCATCAAACATATGATGGCTTGCACAATTTTAATACAAAATATCAATATAAGATGCTCTTATAATATGCATCGCTAGTCGCAAGCGCAATACAGTCAGTACGCTTATTAGTATGTCATGACGCGAGATTATAAATTTATCTCCTGCAAAAAAATACCGCTAAAGAAGTTTTTAGTCCAATTCAATTTGGCTGTAGTCGAATGTAATTTAATGAAATCGTTTTACTTTTCTTTTATGTGAAAACGCTAGTTATAAAGGTCCAGTTTGTTATTTTTCTTATTAGTTATGTGGCATCTATTTAGTGGTATGTTTTTCAAGAACAACAGTTTAATGTTACGCAACTATATTATCTTTAACTATGGGTTATTTTACTGACTCACACTTGCCAGGGGTTGGCAAATATCCCAGAATTTTCCCAGTATAAATGATTGTTTAATGTTCGGAGGCTGACACTATAAATTGTAATAGAATTGTAATGTGTAATAAAAAATAGCCTTGTTGTCGTTCAGTAGTTTTCAATGATGACGGATTGTTGTTTTTTTTCTACACGCTTAATGCTTGAATGATTAATTAAATAACAAAATTATTACTCCAACCAACGCCATTAGTAAGAAATGATAGAATTTATGAATGTTTATTTATAATAGGTACTTTTCCAGAACTACTCATCTGGTTCTGATTTCTTTTTTTTTTTCATTTTGATAGAATCCTATATCCAGGTTTGATGTATATTATTATGATTATAAAGACCGCTTAAATATTAAATTTATTTTCTTGGATGTAAACTACTTTGATTACTTGGATATTTTTTAGACAGTTGGCCGTTATTAAAAAAAAAAGATTATAATGATAGTTACATTTCATACATAATTATTAAAATTTAAAGATTTTTTTTTTCGGACTGTCTTATCTATTGGCCTAGTAAGGTTTTAACAGCTTCACCGGGCTACGAAAATTGAAAGAAACAACAATTTTTATACTACACCTTTAGCGATGTGTCTTGTCCTGCCGTAGAGAAGTAGGGTAAGCGGTGTGGTGGTTGTTTCTTCCTATGTACATAAGATATATCTATCTATACATATGATAAAAATGAAGTGTCTGTATGTAATATCAAAATAATTTTTTGTACTGATTGGGTATGAAAGTATACACGCTAATGATAACAAAAATGCAATTTTTATATTATTTGTCGGTCTGTCTGTCTGTCTGTTTCGGGTAACCTCCGAAACGGTTGGAACGATTTTGACGGGAATTTCACTGGCTGATAGCTGAAATTGCAGCGGGTTACTTAGGCTACTCTAAATTGGACTAGCTGCTAACCGTGGCTTTCATTGTTTACAGTTCAACATTATAATTATTAATAGTCATTTTGAAGATAGAATGGGTCTTTCTAATAAGATATCAGACCATAAACGTATTACTTACAATATAGGCATGTTATATCATTATAATAACATCTTTAAGTCATTTTTTCATTAGTTCCTATTTCATTAGTTATACAGTGTTAGTGAGCACTGAGGGGATATGGTGGGTTAAGGTTCGAAATATGTTACTGATGATAAACCTCATTTGCCACACTGTTAGTATTTATATATCTAATATATACGTCACATTTTACTGTAAAGGACGTGCGCGTCGTACTTACAATTGTTTTTAAAGAGCATTTCTATAATTGTAGATGGTCTCACAATTTTATATTTTTTTAATACAATTAAAAAAATAGCGTGCGGAGCTGCGCGTACAGCTAGTTGTTAATATAACTCACGGATGTCCGCTAGTATTAAATAAAAATAATAGGTCTTTACCTATGAAATTGCCGTTCTGCAGTACTGGCCATTTCAAATCAAAATAATTTTTGTTTGGCTAAGAATTCTAATTTCAAATTAATTTTATTTTAAAAACATGGAATTCTTTTTCCAAAAGTAGTCATTTGTTTATTGATTAGTGTTACATTTTCATCGCATTTCAATCTTTTTTGTCATCATGGATACGTTAAAAATTCGAGTAATTATGGAATATGAGTACCGTCGTGGCAGCAACGCGGCACAAGCGGCATGCAACATCAACGACGTATACGGAACTAACACTACAAACCAACGCACCACCTGTTATTGGTTTGCTCGCTTCCGTTCTGGGAATTTCGACCTGAAAAATGAACGTCGCGGTCGTCCGAAGACTTTGGTCGACAATGACGAATTAAAGGCGATTGTGGAAGCTGATGATACACAATCTATGGCTGAATTAGCAGCAGCTTTCGACGTTAGCGTCAAAACAATATTGGTCCATTTGCGTCAAATTGGCAAGGTAAAAAAGCTTGACAAATGGGTGTCCCACGAACTCAATGATCGCCAGCGCGAAGTACGCGTCGAGACGTGCCTTGCACTGCTCAACAGACACACAAATGAAGGAATTTTGAACCGCATTGTTACCTGCGATAAAAAATGGATTCTGTTTGATAACCGCAAGCGCTCAGCAAGTTGGTTGGATCCTGGTTCAGCACCTAAACAATACCCTAAACGAAAACTTACCCCTAGAAAAGTGATGGTCACTGTTTGGTGGTCTAGCGCCGGTGTGATTCATCACAGCTTCTTACCAAACGGGGTGAGCATTACCGCAGATGTGTACTGTGAAGAATTGAACAGAATGATGGAGAAGCTGGCACATCCCCAACCAGCATTGGTCAATCGCTCGTCTCCGCTGCTCCTGCACGACAACGCACAACAGACGGTCTCCAAGTTGCAAGAACGGGGGTTGGAAGTTCTCCGTCAACCGCCCTACTCACCAGACCTTGCGCCTACAGACTACTACTTTTTCCAGAATTTGGATAACTCCTTGGCGGGAAAAAAATTCAATACCCGAGAGGCAGTACAAAATGCCTTTGAAGAATTTGTTGCCTTCCGTCCAGCTGATTTCTTTAAGAAGGGCATCAATAAACTGCCACTGCGTTGGCAAAGATGCATTGATTGCATGGGTGATTACTTCGATTAATACAAATAAAAAATACATGAAAAAAATTCGTTTCAATTTTTTCATACAAAACGGCAATTTCATAGGTAAAGACCTAATATATATGTAAATATTGTCTGTGTGTCTCTACAAGAGTCATTAAGCATTGTAAAATAAACTTCTTATCAGAATTTTTCCTATACATTAAGTGGGAAGTAAATGCATGACACAATTTTGAAGGTGGTAGAGCCACGCTGAGGCTATTACTAGTTTCAACATGAATGAGTCGGCTCGCCCGGGGTAGTACCATTCGACACACAGACGACCGACGTGAAGTAACAGTGCTTGCATTGTTGCGTTTCGTGCGGGTCAGTGAGAACGCCGGAGGCCCACCTCCTCTTCGCTCTGTTCTCTCTCCTCTACCCACTCCCCCCCCCCCCAACACAGGCTGGCAACGCACTTGCGAGTCCCCTGGACGGCGGTGATCACTCAACATCAGGTGACCCGCCTGTTTGTTTGCCTCGTATGATATAAAAAAATAAAAATAATATCAGCATTTTAATCTGGAGATTTCTATGTTAATATATTATACTTTTTCTTATGTGGCAAAAGGTATGCGTGTTTTTGAAACAGGCGCGTGCCGTCTTCAAGGCCAGTTTTGATTATTCATTGTTTGATAACGTAAAGTTGCTTGTTGCATGCGATCTACTAACCGTAGTCTATGGTGTATATAGTGAAAATATGTACAGTTCTTTTGGGGCTAAATCGCGTCAAAACTACTAAAGGTGGTTGACATAGAATTTATGACAATTCAATGGTGAATGTTTCGTAGACGGTTCTAGGCTACTTATTTTATGAATTTAATTGACCCTGTGCCATGTAATGGCCAACGAAGTGGGCGAGAATGACACATATACGAATGTAAATAAGATTTGTAAACCCACAAAAACAGAACGGCCAGAGATCACATCGCCGTTGGTATACGTTCCCAAGTTTACGTTGCTTGGTTGTAAAAACAGCATACCGCGTATGTGAGAATATACTCTGCCTTTAATACTAAATATACTTGCAAATACCTATATGAAGAAACTGCTAAACTTTGATGTAAATGGGGGTGAACAGGTTATATTTTGAACGACGGACTATCTCCATGTTTTTGGTTTTCATTTCCTTTGGCGTGCTAACACGTTCCATGCCATGCCATTTTTGCCTGATATGGCCCTCAAGCCATTTGATATTTTGACAAAAAATTGATTATCATACCTTTTTTTCGAACTATATACGCTATTGACCTGACGTGCCTTCACAGTTCACCAGACTACATCACGTATTATCATACAATATTACGTTACAATATCATACATGATATAAGTATTTCTCTCGTTTTCAATAGTAATCAAAATTTGTACCACCTGTGGTACACGTGTCCAAAAGATCGAGTTACCTTGTACCACCTGTGGTACACGTGGCCTAAACATCGCGTTAACTTGTACCACCTGTGGTACACGTGGCATGGAACCCGTTAAAGAGAATAATTCTCCACAATTATATCAAAATAGTGGATTTTGATAGGGGATTTTTTTAGGGAATAAGTAATAACTGCAAATTGAATTTCAATTGAAATGATACCATTGAATTATTTTTTAGGGCTTCCAGACAGTATGCTGTTATGGTTACTCCAAAAACTTAAGGGTAGTCGACCGAGACTCCGCGTGTGCGTTAGACAACACGCTTCATCACAGTGCTCCGCGTTTTATATCACTGCTGACGATGACGTGTAAGTAATGTAATATTTTTTTCACCAAAATAACATAATTCTCTAAAAGATTGCCATTTACATACATATATGCAAAAAAACCTGAAGCATCACGTAGATGTTAGCAGGCAATGATAAAAGAATATTAAATTTTAAGCAAAATGATCCTCGACCCTTTGTAATGAATCTATTATAAAGTGCTTAATTTATTAACCGACTTCAGAATGAAGGAGGTTCTCAACTCTGCAGTATTTTTTTAAATCTTTATTAACTCGGAATTTCGTGATTTTTAACATAAGAACTGAATTCGTAATCTAACCCTTACTTAATCTTAACAATAGATGGGTGTTCAAAGTTTTTTTGGCAAATATAAAGTCTTTACAGAGTCCAGATCTCACTATGACCTCAGTGTTCCTAAAAAATACGAGTGTTAATCTTTGCGATACAATACTTTTTCTATTACGTTTTCCGCTATGGATCATGTGAATTCCGTAATACGTAATTCCAAGTAAGAAAATGGGTAGAAAAAAACTATATTTATTTTAATAAATTATAGTTTTTTAAGTTTGACCACAGTCTTACAAGTTGTTAAATGATGATATTGTGCAAGATGGTAAATACCCTAAACCTGGAGGAGTTGGCTCTGGAGTGCAGCTGCTGGAACACAGCCATAGGTGCTTGGCTATATATTTTCAAACTTGAGTATGGTAGCTAGCCAGATGGGCTAATAAAAAGCCTTGTCACCATGCTATGGTGTCATCCTGATGCTTTCCTTTGCGGAAAGGTCCAAGTTATTCGTAAACTTTCCAACCTACGTCCAACAATGTGGTGTCCAAACACGTGAATCACTAAACCATCACCGCTTTTATGATGATAAAAGAAATGGCAATGTAAAACAGTTAATATTGACATACTTATACTTCACACAGACTTCTTCAAACAGCTGAAGAGATTCACCTGCCTAAACTTCTCAAACCAGAGTTTGGTGGTGGTTACAAGGAATTTACTGTCCGGGACATGCACTGTTTTCAAAAGGTAAGTTATTCTGCCATGGAAAAAGAGGTGGAAGTTTTTCTCATATTTTTACCTAATGAAGAAGTTATATATTTAATACGCTTGTTGCTTAATATATCAATAGAGAGGAAAATATATGTGTATTGTATTTATGTCAATATAATTTATATATTTTAAATAAATAAGCTGAAATTGTAATAATAACAAAAAGAAAACTGTAACAATAGATAAAACAGACTTCAAAAAGTTCTACTCTAATAAAATTCATCAAAATACCTTTGAATATATTTAGGTATCTAGATTGTCATAAGTCTACCGATATCCTAATTGATGCATATTTCCTCTTCGACTTTAGGGAGTTCTCTGGTGTATCTTTGACACGCAAGGTCCAATGATAGTGAAATTAAAATGAAACCCCCTTGAAAATACACCTATATAAATAAAAAAAAACTTTCCAAATCGCTTTTACTTTTTATATTGTTTTTGGCAGCCAATCTCCTAGTAGATTATTACTGCCATTGTCGAGTAACTAATGATAGTACAAGTTTCTTGCGATCATTTCAATGAACTAACAAGATGGCGGCAGTCTTGTTAGAACTTTCCAGAGAGTTTTCGTGGCAAATCAGAATCCATGCTCTGTGCTATTATATCCCATATATGTCGCTTGTGCACAATAACCAAACTATATTGCGTAAAACACCGCCAGCATTACATAATATACAGCCAAATAACACAAGATTATGAATAAAATATTTAGTCCACTACATGACATTTCAAGATCCCGCCTAAACCCCATTTCGATATTTTGTTGTTATAACATCGATGTGTCGATGTTATCGAAATCTAAATATCGATGTTTATTCACCATAGATGAATATCGATTGTCCACAATTCTAACTTAACTTACATATTACTTCTATGTTAAAGAGGTGCTAGTATAAATGTAATTAGAAGTAAGCTATCGTTTACTTGTCACATTGTATTTCGTATAAGGGTGAATGTTTGGTCACTAGCAATATTTATAGAGTGTAATCAGTACTCGATTCTCGTTTTAAATTAATTAAAAAATAGGTGCTTAATATTTGACCTAATTGTCTAGAGAAATACAAAAATTATAATTAATTCCATACGTGGCGGGACAGCCGAGGTGACCGAGGGCCGTGTTCAGTGAAACGTGAAAGAACGTGGGATCAACGATCAACCAAAAATGGTTAATTTTTCGAAGTGTGAATAAAAAAGGGACTATTAGCCGTATTATTATCGAAGGTTATTAATCCAGGCTATATGTATATAACCCAATAGTCCAGTATACTTAGGCCAGTGTTTTAGTAAGTTATATACTTTTCAGGGTTCGTCAGCATCGGAGTTGTTGAACTCACAAGAGCGAGGTGCCCTCGTGAAGCATGTATTAGAGTCAGCCCGAGCGGAGCCGGGGGACGAGCATGCTCTGGAACCAGCTCTCACTCTACGCCCTGGACAGAGTATAGGTAATAAAATTATAATCAAATCAATTTCCTTATGAGACCAAACACAAAAAGAGTTTCTTTGTTACGCTTTTTAATTATTCAACTAGTCATGATATTTTGTGTACACCTACATGTTGTAAGAAATACAAAAAAAAAGTAATGTTCCCAAGGGATAGGTCAAAATATGGGCGAAGGCACGGGAAAAAGCTAGTAAATAATAAGGTTATATGTTGTTTTACAGTACCTGCGTGTTTGAGCCGGGGCGTCGTTGCGAATATGTTCCCGCTGCACGAACGAAACGCTCTGGATAACCTTAGAAAGAAATGGGTCAAAACACTGTTTTCACCGCAACCTTTAGGTATGTTTTATATAGTATAGCTATATAAATGAAATAATATAGGTCTGTCGGTTTGCACACATCACGCAAATACTACTCGCTTTCTGTTTTTTTTTATATCTCGCATCTTAGATCGTTATACAGGCTGAAAGTTTAGACAGTAGCAATATTTATGAAGGATAGTCTGCACTCGATTCGCGTACTAAATCAATTTAAGAAGTAGGTGATTAATATTTGACCTAATTATCTAGAAAAATACAAAAATTATATGCAATACTCTGCGAGTCTATCTTAGAGCACAGTGTCAATGACCGTCGGGTGATATCACTTTCACTTATAAATGTACGTGGCAATGGCATTAACAGAATAAAGGGGCTTATTGTTCGTTTTATTATCGAAGGTTATTAACTCCGGGTCGCCCCTTGAAGCACCGGTCATTGTACCTAGGCTTATTACGTTTGTCTTTATACTTTTGAAAAGTCTTAGAACAAATTTTAACTAGGTTTTCTTTGTTGTTTATTAGTATTTATTTTGATATTATTTTATATGTTAAACATGACCATGAAATATTATATCCTAGAATACTACAAGTGTTTAACCATTCACCTGGTATACATAATTCTTCTGTCCGTATGTTTGTGACTGAACTCCTTAACGGCTGAACAGATTTAGATGTAATTTTTTGTGTATGTTCCGGTAGATTCACGAAATGTTTAGATTCACAATTGGACCCGGTAGGCGGCGCTGCAGTAGTATTTTAGATATTTTTTTATTATCAACCAGGACAACGTCTGCCGGGTCCTCGAGTATTCACGTAAAAATTGATACAATATATTCATTGAATACAAAGTTAAACTACAATTTTTGTAAGTATTATGCGCGATTTGTATTTTCTTGAATTTGAGTTTCTTGAGTTTGGGGCAGACGGTGTCATACGCATGCACAGGACAATGTCAGATGGAGTCGCGGTTATCATTCACTTTATGCATACTATTTTTTTTTATTTAATCAGATCAATCCTCTTCCAGATGAGATATGTGAATATTTTGGCGTTAAGATAGCGATGTATTTCGCTTGGCTCGGGCACTACACTCAGTCGCTGACGGTTCCCGCTGCTGTCGGATTTATATTCTGGGTAAGAATTGTCCTAAATCCTAGCTAATATTATAAATGCAGAAGTTTGTATGTCTGTTACGTTTTCACATTATCAGTACTATAGAAAAACACATAAAGTACCTTTCATCCAGTATAAAGTACTGTTAGAGACAGATAGGACAAATATATAATAGTTTTGAATAACATTTATTATAATACAGTCTAAGCTCCTTTATAATGGAATACTTTCAACTTTCTATTTGTTTGGTTTACCCATAAATTGATACATTTTATAGTGCAATAGCCATTCTTATCACGAAGAAATACGCGTATAAATAATACGTGAGTAATTTATACTATTATTATAAAGAGGTAAAGTTTGTGAGTTTGTAAATTTGTGAATTTGTGAGTTTGTAAATTTGTGAGTTTGTGAATTTGTAAATTTGTGAGTAGGTGAATTTGTGAGTTTGTGAATTTGTGAATTTGAGAGTTCGTGAATTTGTGAGTTTGTGAATTTGTGAGTTTGTATATTTATGAGTTTGTGAATTTGTGAGTTTGTGAATTTGTGAATTTGTGAATTTGTGAATTTGTGACGTTGTAAGAGGTAATCTCAGGAACGACTCGTCCGATTTGAAAAATCCTTTCAGTGATATATAGCTCATTTATTGAGGTTATAGGCTATATGTTACCACGCTAAGACCATTAGCAACGGAGCACCAATGCAAAATGTTTCAAAACCGGGTTTTTTTTCTCTCGTGAGCTTTCGCTGCGTGGTAACGTTACTTGGGGTAATCCACGCGGACGAAGCCGCGGGCAGAGGCTAGTTTACAAAAAGTTTTATCAGTATCGTTGTTTACTAGCCGTTACCCGCGATTTCGTCTGCCTTGGAATATAGAATTTACATTTTGTTAACTGTTATTGTTATATGCATTGCTTCCTATACTTTATTATATTTATGCGGAACACCATTTTTTATATATTAAATTAGCTAAAATTACTTCTTACAATATCAGTTATCTGACAGTGAATGTCCCATCAAAATTGGTAAAATTTTTCATCAAAACTTTATTTGATGTTCTTATACTTACATATCGAATTAGTAAAAGGCTGTTATTTTAACACTACAATGAGATATTTAATTCTTTTATTTATTTGTATAGATGTTAGTTTACAGAAGATTCCGTCTAAATCTCTCAAATATTTCGAATGTCTCGATAAATTTAAACAACTAGTTAGCTTTCGTTCATATTAGTTGTTATAAACACGTGCACCACCACCCTTAGATTATGTTATTTTGGTACTGTTCTACAGAATCTTTACAACGCAAAATCATTAAGAAAAACATTGTTGAGTTCTCGAAGTTTCGCTGTAAAGTGTTTAGATTGTATTTGTTTTTACTTGTCGTACTAGACGTAACGAATGAAGTCGCTACAAACTGATTTTTTTTCTTAATCAAGTATAAAAATGTTATTTTTTAACTATATTTTGTTTTTTTTTTCGTTAATAACAATAAAATAATTAAATATTTTAATGAATTAAAAATATTTATTTTATAACATAGTACCGATGAGACGCCGACAGTTTCCGAATAGACCCGAGCGGTTGTGACGTCACAATGTTTATTTCTATTCATTATCACATGCAGCTGATACAGTATAGTAGGTGGTAGAGCCACGCTGTAGCTATTACTAGTTTCAGCACGAATGGGTCGACTCGCCCGGGGTAGTACCACCCGAACCACAGAACACCGACGTGGAGTAACAGTGCTTGCATTGTTGCGTTTCGTTCGGTTAGTCAGAGCGCCGGAGGCCCACCTCCTTTTCCCCTTTCTCCTTTCCCTGCCCCTCCCCATACACAGGCTGGCAATGCATTTGAGATTCTCCTGGTGTTGCTAGTGTCTATGGACAGTGGTGATCACTTAACATCAGGTGACCCACCTGTTCGTTTGCCTCCTTTTGACATAAAAAAAAGTATTTTTTAGTCAATACACGTATAGAAACTGTTGATACTGCACTATCGTGAATTTGTTTTAACATAGTGACGTCATAAACGACACGACCAATGATGGCGCGTTCGTAGTCACATGATCTTTTTAAATTTAAAATATGTGTATGAAATTAACGAAGAAAGAGTTTTTTGAAATATATTCTTATAGACTGTCAATATATTATAGGGTTTATATTTAAAAATCGTTATATCTTTTAAGAAATTATCAATATTATTAAATTTTGTTTTTAGTAAACTTAACGGAAATGGTTTAATGTGTTGATTATACTACTTAATTTATGCAACGAATACTGTGTTTTTTTTTTCTTTTTTTTACTTAATTGTTAAGTGTGGAATGAACGTGAAATGGAATGGTTAATAAATTATATTTTTTACAGATTTGGTTGGGCACCGCTAACGATAACTGGAAGGACATCGCTTACGTGCTGTTTTCTCTGTTCAATGTGCTCTGGGCTTGTGTGTATCTCGAGACTTGGAAAAGGTAAGAAAATATTTAAAATTTACTAAGGAAAAACTGTCCCGAAAGCTAGCCAGAACAAACAGAAACACACACACAACAAAAAATTAAAATTGTTTTGTGTCATAATTACCTTATATTGCTATATCCATTTAGTAAAAATCTGTTGGCACATCACACACAAATTTCAATGTTATTTATGTTTATAGGAAAAAATATGGATTCCTTATAAATATCATTACATAGTATAAAACAAAGTCCCATACCGCGTCTGTCTGTCTGTCTGTTCGCGATAAACTCAAAACTACTGAACGGATCTTTATGCGGTTTTCACCAGTGGATAAAGTGATTCACGAGGAACGTTTGGTATATAATTTGTCCAGGATTTTTTTATAATCAGGGCGGGACAACGTCTGCCGGGCCCGCTAGTATAAATTAAAAATGTAGTATCCAGTACCACGCCGTCGTATACACTGGACATTTTTTTTTTTGCTAAATACCACTCGGTCCAAGTCGCGGGTAACAGCTAGTAAAAAATAAATGACACATATACACACTCTATTATACAATAAAAAGAGACCGAGAGAAAGAGACATACAGGCGGTATAACGTTTTTTCCTTACGTGATGATTTCATCCAGTCAACTCTTACCGCAAGCGACGTCAAAGAACTTCGTACTGAAGTCGTCTTACAGTTAATCAAAACACGTAAGCGGGAGATAACTAGTTTATGGCACTTGTGTTTGTAACATTTTTTTTTTAATTTCAGATATTCGAATGTTCTCGCATACAGATGGGGTACGTTGGACCAAAGGGATGATTTACTCATCGAACCTAGGCCATTGTTCCAGGTATATACATTATTTGATATGATAATCGTTATTCGTTTTGAGGAATTCATTACCTTAATTCTGCTTACCCAATACATGTTTCATAAGTTAATATATGCTCTTGAACACTTAGAAAAGCTAGCTTTCGTAAAAATCATAACCAGCTCATGTTTCAGGATTAGCAGGACAGGTAATAGTTTTTCAGGTATTCGATTTTATGACCAAGTCCTAAGTACATTACCGTTTTGCTGGATAGTAAGTTCAAGCACTCATAACTGAGCGGGTTTTAGAGTCAAAAGGCAAGAATAGTTTATTATACGGTGGATCAATATATGATGAAGAATTTTTATTTTTTTAAATATGCTCTAATTGCGTAGTGGTAATAATATTAAGCTAAGGGAGTAGGTCCAGTCTACATACATTTGTTCGATGAGCATGATTGTTTGTTCTTGTCTTCATATTAAATATCTATATGTGTATTCCAATCGGCTGTTTTGTTAACATAATATAAGGTAGTTTGAAATTATATGTATTATATCGTTCTCTTTATTGATTAAGTATTTTCCTTACTTAACTAGCTGTTCGTCCCGGCTCTGCACGGGTATACCAATAAGATGAAAATGGGATCAAATCATGACCTTATTACTGTTATTAATGTTGTGTAATCAACTAAAATAGTAACTGATTGGGTCTGTTAACCCAGTTAATATTACTGAAGATCTGGAGGCTTTTACCCTACATTTTTCATTTTTCCTACTTTTTTCGACCATTCTCTTTGATGCAAACCGTTTTCTGATAATTACAAACACAAAAAAGAAGTACCCGAATAGATACAGTAGTCATTCTGAAGTGATGCGCTTACATACATTCGGCAATTGATTTTTATTTATACGGGTGTTAGGTTAGAACCCGGCAATATTTGTACAGGACAAACATTAGTCGTTTCTGGTTCTAAATCAATTAAAAAAATAGGTGCTTAATATTTGACTGAATTATCTCGAGAAAAGCAAAACTGATTTCGCTCAACATCAGATGATTTTACGTCCCGCACGTCGGCCCGCGCCGCGCTTCCCATTGTTCGACCGTGAGGCATTCTGACGATAAGCAGTTACGTAATGATTAACCTTGAAAAGCGCCCCTTCAAATGTGTTCATTGAACCTAGGTGTGATTTTTTAGCTCTAAAAATATCGTTCCCATACATACTTTTAAAAGTTTTAAAACAAATTTTAACTAAGGTTCCCTTAGTTGTTTATTAGCATTTGTTTTGATATTATTATTTTATGTCAAATGTGACGATGAACTACCATACGATTGTAGGGTGTTAATCTTTAAGATATTGTTTAAGACTATATTACAAACTTCTTTGTCATATAGTTATTAATATACTTTTATTTTAATACTTATTTAAAAATCTGACATTGTCTTTGTCTTGTGTATAAAATTATATTCCTACAATGTAGCATAGCTTACCTTTTCTTTTTTCTTTTGAATCTGAAGATCCTACAATTAATATATACAGATATTTTTCAATACTTCAAAGTAGCTGTGGTGATGATGCAGTATTTGTGTCTGAACAGTGTTACTGATAATTAATACATGCGATACATTCCCGCATAACCGTCTGAGACATTTCTGTCAATGATTTTAAACGGAACTGTACTTTTCTTTGACATTTTCTATACATAGATTACAGTGACCATTTACAATCAGGTGGATTTTCTACTCTTGCAACGTCCCGTATTAGTAGAAACATTTTTTTCTCCAGGGGGAAATGAGCATAAGTCCAGTAACTGGAAGGCCGGAGCCCCAGTACGCTGCGTGGCGACGCCGCGTGTGGAGACACTGTGTCTCGGTCCCAGTGATGATGCTGTGCCTCAGTGTCGCTACGGTGGCCACGTTCGCTTTACTCAACTTTCAGGTAACATCTGAAATTAACGTATTTGTTCTGTTACTCATTGCTAGGTGATCGGTGGATTAATTATCGACTTCTGTGCTAGTAAGCCATAGTGCAGTCACTTTACCGTACTTAATAAAAAAAAAAAAAATATTGCTTGAAGGATTGGTGGGAGAGTAATATCGTGTACTTGACTTGGATACCGCGCGCCATCTTGGCTGTTGTGATCGCTTTGGAGGAAGAACTATACTCACGGATAGCGAGGTGGCTCAACGATAAAGGTATTATTATTCTTATTAAAGTCTACCCCCTTCCGCCCCTTTTTCCTAATTAGTATCGTAATAATTATTTTAGTGTGCAATTATAATTTAAAATTTTTCCCTTAACCCCCCCCCCTTAATTGTGTGAAAAACCTTATAGAGTGATTTATAATTTTATTATTGTGTTTTTTGGATTTTGTTTCTGTTACACTGTTATCAAAAGTAACAATGATTTGTGTCGATTTTTTGGTTTTTATATTTTTGTGTATCATTTGGATTGTTTATTTTTATTTTTTTAAATTAATAGCGATTGGTTTTCAGAGTGTTCCTCTTTGTTATTAATATTTTAATAGTTTTTTTTTTAATGTATGTAATAATAATTTGAATATTGATAAGTATTCTTGTATACTTTAGAAGTAAAATATGTTTTCAGATTTGATAGGCAAACTATCTCACAGTACACATTTGCATGTCTTCTGAAGTCCAACGCCATATAATTCTAGTGCATTCTAGGATATTCCCGATCTCGTTTTGATTTGATTTGATTCCCATTTGGACAGCGTCTTCCAATCTTATGATATATTTCCTTGGAAAAAAATCTCCACTCTTCTTAAAAGATTAAAGATATATAAGTAATTCATAAAATATATTTGTAAAACATGATAAATATATGAGGAAACAGTCAGACAGACACCTTTTAAATAATACTAATGTTATGTATTATTATTCATCATATGAAGTTAAACAAAAAATATTAGCAATAAGCACAATTATAATATCAGTAACTATGTACATACATACGAACTACTATATATTAAAAATATAAACATTTCTAAATGAAATTAATAACCTGGCATGTAGTTTAAAAATAAAAGTTGTATAAAATACACCTGGGAAGCATTAAACTCACCTTTTTTCAGTCAATTAGAAATATTTAAATTGTGTTCGAGATACAAAAACAAAACAGTTTTGTCATGCCCAAGTTTGGAAATCACTGCATCAAGACATTTTCTTCTTTTCGTTAGTGTGATCTCTACCTTGCTTTAATGTTATCTTAAAATTCATTATTTATAACAAACTAGCTGACCCGTGCCTACTTCGTTGGGCGGTAAATATTTTTACTTGTGATGAAATTATAAATTTGATACGGTTAGGACTGAGTGCTATGATTGATTTCCTAATTGCCAAAAAGTAGTTCTGATAAGAACTTTTTATTAATAAAAAAAGTCCACTGCGTATAGAGTCAGCCTCGCGAGGGTACCGCGCGGTTACCTACCTCGTAGACGTAATAGGCCACGCCCCTTCACCCACAGCGACCGACGAGACTCGCTTAACGATAATTTTTTTTTTTTATATAAAAAACTACTTTTTGTTACTTAAATATAAAAGTTACACATATGCTGTCGCTGACTTTTTTGCAGGCGTTATCAAGGTCTACAACTTTTCTCTAGAACTCAATCATATATCCCTCATCATTAAGGCAGCATTCGTAAGAAACGTTTTCGTTGGACCTTTTTTTCTCCGACTTACTTTGCAAATCCGACTACCACAATTTTTTTTTTTTTTTCAATTTTCGGGTTAATATATAACCTATGACACTCACAAATAGCATGGCTTTCTATTGGTAAAAGAATTTTCAAAATCGCATTTATATACCCTGAGATTACCCCCTACAAACTCACAAACTTTACCTCTTTATAATATTAGTATAGACAATTTTTCAATTTTGCGATAATACAGGATATAAATAATATTAGATCAAAAATTAATCTTCTATATATCGCGTCTGTGCGAGAGAAATATGGCGTTGTTGTGGCTTCAGTTTAGAACTTTTTAATAAAATTATTTTAGATAATTTCTTAGGTTCTATTTAAAAAATATATATAGATAAATAATACAACAATAACATTTTATAATAAATTAGATTTACAAGTAGCTGGACGTAGTTATCCACAGTATGGTTGATGTATATGTAATAATATAGAGCGTATTGTTTTCTCTTTTCTGCTTACCAAATGGGACTGGACAACAAAAAAAAAACATATCTGCAAAAAAAAAAATGGTGGTAACAATTAAACAGAAAATTATCGTCTTGAGACAAAGTATGAGAACCATCTGATAGTGAAAATAGCATTGGTTTGTATTTAAGGAATACCATTAAAAAATCAACCCAATAATGCTCTACGAACGATCACGCTTTGCTTTTCATAGACTAAAGAAAAAAATCGAAACCAGTCATTAACCGACTATTTTGAGTAACTTTTTCATTTAATATCATGTCAAGGAAGCAATCGATGTTTTATAATTAATTTCACTGGCAAACATGTTGTTCTCGCATTTGCATGATAACAAACATAAAAATGACATTGCATGAAGTAGATGTTCTGTTTTAAAAATATTGTTAAAGTTTGTTTTTAATTTGGGTTCTAACTATCACTAATTATATATGTTGTATTTTATAATATTAACTAGTTTTCATGCAACCGATTAGTTTTGATTCTCAGCTTAATTATTTGTAGTTTTTAGTTTCCATTGTTATTTCAAAATACTGTTCTAAACAAATATATATAGTACAGGAGTTTTAGTCTTCATACCCGATACAATTTTGTACCAAAAATTGCTATGGATTCTTACTTATCAATTAAAAGAAGAATCAAACTTTCAGTAAAAAGATATATATGTATTTATTATAAATTTAATCAAAAAATTACATAATCTATTAGTGACAAACAAACGAACAAACACACTATTTTTCGCTCTTACATAGGAAGATTTTAATGAGGATTCCTGTTGTCGTAAATTTAATAGGTAATGACAACTAATAAAGTCATATTGAAGCATGGAAAGAGACTATTAAAGTGGCATCTCATATAAGTTAACTAGTGTTGTAACGTATCGCTAAATTATTATCGATCTTTAGATATACATTTCTATAACGTAAATGATCACTGAGTAACATACCTTTTTATGTCTAGATCTGGCAAAGATCCATGTTGTTATATTATTAATTAATGAAAATTATACATGTTTAAAAGCATAATAACATGTCGATGCTTTTTATTAATAGTCAGTATTTTTTTTTAAACAAATGTTTATTTATTTTTATTATTAATTACAGTTTCAATTCGTGAACTCTTTCATGAGTTTGTTCTACATTGCCTTTTATCTTCAGGATATGGATAAACTGAAAGAGGTTCGTAGAACATTGGCCATGTCTAGCTAATTTATCGGAACAATTTTATCATTATTTACTGTATGTGAATATTTATACTATATAAAACTTTTTCTACACAGAAAATACATATTTCCATTTAAGAGTCTTATCGCCCGGAATAAGTACGTGCTTGTTAGGTAATAAGTCTCCATTTTAGGTTTAACATCTTACCCTTAACATCGTTTATGGTTCATACAATAGGAAAAATATATATAAATGCCCCATACATACCACAGAATCGCACGATGTAGTAAGGTTGCTATATGTCGCACTTGGTTATGAAGCGACGGTAGTTTTATGGTAGTGTATTTGGGCATAGCCTTGGTTGCGGTGAAGGAAAACTTTGTGGTGAAACCAAAACATAGTGATGGTGGAGAAATCAAGAGCTAAATCTTTTAATCTAAGATCTCTAAGAATCTGGTGCCAAATACAAACAGGCATGTTTTAACAGTTGCACTTGTGAGATAGTCCCATTAAACTTAGGGTTTTCAAGGCATAGGTCTATAATGGGGTAGCGGAAAATTCTAAAAATATTCTATTAATAAAATCTAATTAAAGGACATCCTTATATTAATACAAAAAAAAACTAAAATAAAAAATACCTATGAATCACATTCACATTTCACTTATTTAATAACTATAATTAAACGATACCTAACTATCAAGATAAATTAAAATGTATGGATTTGAATATTTATGGTACAAAAATTACAAGTTAGAAACATCGCAGGGTAGGTCGCGGCATAAAAAAGTTTGAATGACACTGCATTAGACTATATTATAACCTGAAAGCACGTGATTTTAAATAAACTGAGATTGTTGTCAAATGATAAACCAAAATAATAAAATAAACGTGATTGTGATATACTAAAAGTTAGGAACATTATTAGTTACTCTAACAAAAGATTATTTTGTGTATTTACTACTATCGAAACATTATCATCTCGAAAATTTGATTGTCTGCTATAAGATCGTCAAAAAATACTTTTTTCTCATAAAGATCACCATTATTATTGAATTCATATATTTAAATAATGGTGCTCTATTTGAGTCATTCATGTTTATCATTAAAAATTCCAGCAACTGGCAGTGTTGCTTATAACGAGACAAGTGATCGGTAATCTAAAGGAGTCTGCGTTACCTTACCTAATCGAAAATTTGAGATTGGCCAAGATTTGTGTCGATGTCTTCGGAGCACTGAGTCCAACAAAATGTAAGTATTTTTCATATAACTACTACTATTATGACTTTTAATAATAAGACTACTGTCCATTTCAGCAGAATTATCTTATGTCACACTATTCTACACATATTATCATACTAAAATCAAAGATTTGTCATCAAGCGCCTATAGGTGTGTTCCGGTAGCTCACTAAAACACCAGTCCCTCTAGCTTTAGCGTATTTACTATTAGACCACATTGTCACTTAATATCAGATCATATAGTGATCAAATGCAAAATTTATAAACTATAAGCGGTCCCAGCGGACATTGTCCTGCCTTAATAATAAAAAAAACAGTCAACCACGATGCCATCTACCGGGTCTATTTGTGTATCTAAACTATTCTTGAATCCACCTATCCTAAACAGGGGGGGATTTTTTTTTTTTTTTTATTTTTTTTTTTTTTAAAATTTTTTTAAAAAAAAAATTTTTTTCTCCCCATCTTCCCCCCCCCCCTCTTTTTTATTATTTATTAAGAGTAAAATTTTTTTTTTAAAAAAATTTTTTTAGTTTTTTAAACTCCTCAGAATCTCCTCTTTTACCCCTATTAAATATCACATGTTAAAAAAAATTTTTTTTCTTTTTTTTTTTTTTAAAAAAAAAAATCCCAAAAAGTACCATTCCTCTTTAGGGCACTAGAATAAAATTTGAGTTGGAAATGATCATTCCTTCTTTTTTTTTTTTTATATTAAAAAAAAAAAAATTTTTTTTTTTTTTTACCTTTTTTTTTTTTTTTTTTTTTTTTTTTTTATTTTTTGGGTCGGTCTCTTGATTTTTTTTTTTTTTTTTTTTTTTTTTTTTTTTTTTTTTTTTTTTTTTTTATATATTTTACACCCCCCTAAAAAAAAAAAAAATTTTTTTTTTCACCCCACCCTAATAAACACACGCAAAAAATGTCATCAATCTGTCCAGCTGTTTAGGACGAATTCAGTCACATACACACGGACAGAAGAATTATATATAAAGATATAAAAAATACATGTTGTACATAACTGACGCCTTTTCACACGTGTACAAACCTCCAACCAGAACAAGTATTGTGTAGTGGAATGTACAGTGAGGAAAACACGGATATAAGAAACACTGTATAATGCGTTCTATCTCATTCTTACGCACGTTAAATCCTATAGATGTTTGTTTGTCGCTTGTTAGTTTCACTGAGTGTTAAAGCAGCAGCAGCGGGGTTAAAGAATATTTCACTTAATCAAATAAAAGTGGTAGATTTGAGTATTTTATTTTATTTTTGGCAACCAATCTTCTAGTAGATTATTTACTACCATTGTGAAGTAGGTAATGATATTACAAGTTTCTTACAATAATTTCAATAAACTAACAAGATGGCGGCCGTCTTGTTAGAACTTTCCAGGGAGTTTTTGTGGCAAGTCGCAATTCATGCTTCGTGGTATTATTTCCGATGCAATTCACTTATGCACAATAATCAAACTATATTACGTAAATCACCACCAATATTACAAAATATAGAGTGAAATAACACAAGATTATGAATAAAATATGAAGTCCACTACGTGATTTAATTGTTAATTTTCCTAATATAGCACCTACTTCTACCCAAGTGAGTGAATTATTTGAGAAAGGACCCGGGTCCGCTGGCGAAGCGTTTGACAGTACCATCGCTAACGGCGGAACAGATAAACAGAAGGACGACAGACGAGATTCTGAACCCTTGCTTGGACAGAAAGTCATACATCAGGCCGAATTGGAATCGCAACTGTTTAAGGTAATCTATAAAAATCCATTGCCGAATATTATACACGTCGGGACAGAGATAAAATGACGTCCATGTAGAAGTGTGACGTCATCCATAGTGACGTCATGGTTATGATTTGATCGAGCAAACCTACCAAGAACAATCGAATATAACGTTAGCCGACACAGAAACACAACACTGAATATAGTTACGACGAATTATCCATAGATGTGTGTCTAGCCCAACTGTCTGAGCGAGGATGCCCAGTATCTAGTCGTTGGTCGCTTTTTAAGGCATTAAGCCAAAGCTGACAGCCAATAATAATCAAGATAGATGAACAGCCGATACTTCCAATCAATCGCGTCTCTCACCGGGTTAAATAATGAACAGCCGATACTTCCAATCAATCGCGCCTCACACCGGGTTAAATAATGAACAGCCGATACTTCCAATCAATCGCGTCTCACACCGGGTTAAATAATGAACAGCCGATACTTCCAATCAATCGCGTCTCACACCGGGTTAAATAATGAACAGCCGATACTTCCAATCAATCGCGTCTCTCACCGGTTTAAATAATGAACTGCCGCTACTTCCAATCAATCGCGTCTCACACCGGGTTAAATAATGAACAGCCGATACTTCCAATCAATCGCGTCTCTCACCGGGTTAAATAATGAACAGCCGATAACTTCAACCAATGGCGTTCAAAGTAATTCCCCCGATATAGTAAATAGTACAGTACGCATGTTAATAGTAGCTCCCCCTATATATATTAGGGTAGTTCATTTCCGCAAACATTTTTTTTTCGTTGCTCATGCAAAATATTAATCTACATATAGAAAAAAAAATTCTCACCAAGTTTGAGCTCTTAATATTAATTTTAAGTACTTACAATTTAAATTTAAAGTTTTACCATTCGAAATGCATGTAAAAAAATCTTTTTTCTTTTCAAAATTCTAATGCTTACCCGGCTTTTACAATATTGCAAATCGGTTTGATGGAACTTTTGGGGAATTTCACGCTCTTCAAAATAGTCTTAGTGTTTTTTTGTGTAACTCGCACTGGTTCACCAGTAGGAGTCGTCAAAGTACAGATTTTGAATTTTGCTAAGTTTTTAAGTAAGTTTTTAAGTAAGCTTTAGTAAGTAAGGAATCCATTCTCCGTGTTATTATTTCCCATCCACATCACTTGTGCACAATAACCAATCTATATTAAGGAAAACACTACCAATATTACAAAATATGCAGCCGAATAACACAAGATTATGAATAAAATATAACATCGACTAGATGACATTCCAAGATCCCGTCAAAAACTTCTATACTTCTCTTTATTACTGTTGTTGCGGCTCAGTCAAGACATGTTGAATTAAAATTTTGATAATATATTTAGTATTATGGAGTAATAAGTTTATAAACTAGAGTTAAAAAGAGATTCAAAATTAATATGTGATGGTCATCTATGAGATATCTGTAACAGTCGGTCTTACAGTTTTCTGTCATCAAACTAATTGAAAGCACCATCTGTGTGAGACTGATGAAACTTACAATTGATAGCAATAATCAACATTGACGATCAGTTAATCTGTAATTAAATATATTAATGCCGTTAATCGAAATTTTAATTATCGTATCTCTCAAGTTGCACATTACTAGCTATGCCTGCGTGGAACCTAATGTATAAAACGATGATAAATAAGGTCATCTGAATGTATTAAGTCAATTTACTTATCTACTTTTCTCTCGTACTTATGTTGCGTCGTCATTAGAATTACAATAACTTTTGATAGACCGAATTGATTCTAATGAGACAAAGACTTAGTTAGTGTTACTCGTAGATACGCAAATATCATTACATAGTATAAAACAAAGTCCCCTACCACGTCTGTCTGTCTGTTTGTTCGCGATGAACTCAAAAACTACTGAACGGATTTTCATGCGGTTTTCACTCGTGGATAAAGTGATTCGTGAGGAAGGTTTTGGTATATAATTTGTTAAGGATTTTTTTATAGTCAGGGCGGGACAACGTCTGCCGGGCCCGCTAGTAAAAAATAAACAACAAAGAGAACCTAAGTTAAAGGTTGTCCTAAGATTTGCAAATGTATAAACACAATCGTAATAAACTTAGGTACAATGACCGGTGTTGAAAGCTACAATGGACGACTCGGAGTTAATAATTTTCGATAATAAAACGGACAATCAATCCTTTTATTTCGTTCATGCTTCGAAAAATTATCCTTTGTTAGTGGGTCTTTCACTTTCACTTCACTCGACGGCGGTCAGTGACACTGTGCTTTAACATAGACGCTTAGAGGATTGTGTATAATTTTTGTATATTTCTTAGAGTAAACATTAAGCACCTAGTATTTATTTAATTGATTTAGAACCAGAAACGGCTACTCTGCAACCCCTATGAATATTGCAACTCTTTAACCATTCAACCTGTATATAGAGTATGCATGTGGTTGCAGTACGACGGTACATTCGCCGAGTACCTGGAGATGCTCACACAGCTGGGACACGTGGTGCTGTTCTCGTGCGCGTTCCCGCTCGCAGCGTTGTGCGCGCTGCTCAACAACGCTGCGGAGGTGCGTGCCGACGCGTTCAAGCTGTGCCACGTCGCGCAACGACCCTTCCCACAACGTGTCGCCGCCATTGGCAGCTGGCAGGTACGGTCCCCAACCTCCGCCTGTCTCCTCCCGACACTGCTACATGCTAACATTAATGCCTCCAAATGCAACAGTTGGCAGTCAACACTCGAATAAACTCCCAACCTTCTTTCTCCTTCTCGCTACACCCCTATTTGCCGAAATGCAGCAACTAGCTGTTAACGTCCCAATAAACTCCCAAGTTCCTCCCTCCTTCTCGCTACTTTGCTACTTGCCAACTAGTGAGGTTTGAAATGCAGTAGCTGGAATTTAACACACGCTCCACCACCCTCATACCTCCTCCCTACTCTTCCACATTAATGCATCAGTTGGCTGTTACCACCCCAATTAAGCCCCAACCTCCTCCCTCCACTATACATCCTTGCTTGCCAAAAAGTCGCGTTCGAAATGCAGCAGCTGGTAGTTAATACACTGAACCTCCTCCCTCCATTCTAAATTGCTACTTGCCAAAAGTCTCGTTTGAAATGCAGTAACTGGCAGGTAACACACCCTCCACCCCGTCATACCTCTTTCCTCCTCCTTACACTTTCACAAGCCAACATATCATGTTCCAAATTCATAAAGTGTGTATAATTTTTAAGTGATATTTTATCTCGTTATTCGAAACTCAATAAAACCAAAAATCGATATTAAAAAGAGACAAACGTATAGATTCAATCATAAGATTTAACATCCTAGAGAATGAGATGGAATACATTATACACTGTTTGTTACATCCACGATCTCCATATCCGATATGAATCGAGTCGTTACATTTTAAAATGAGCTAAATACAATTTTAATCGTTTATATTACATGTTTAACTTTTATAACATTTCCAATTTTTATACACGGTGAACCAAGTTCAAATTTGCCGTTTTACTAGCGCGTCCGGCGGACGTTATCCTGCCCTGATAATAAAAACCGTGACAAATTATAATCTTAAACCTTCCTCATGAATCACTGTATCTACTGGTGAAAACCGCATGAAAATCCGTTCAGTAATTTTTGAGTTTATCGCGAATAGACGTGGCAAAGGACTTTGTCTTATATCGTGTAATGATACACGAAGTATGAGTAATACAAAAAAATGTGTTGAATAACAGAACGCGATGGAGGCGATAGTGGCAGTGGCGGTGTTGGTGAACTGCGCGCTGATCGGCCTGTCGGGGCCCGTGCACCGGCTGCTGCCGGCCGCCACTCCCGCGCAAACCGTACTGCTTATCGTCGCACTCGAGGTAACAATGCAGCCACTATACACCAAGTCAATTGTCATCATACACCAAGTAAATTCCCATCATACACCAAGTCAATTCCCACCATACACCGAGTTAATTCCCATCATACACCAAGTCAATTCCCATCATACACCCAAGTCAATTCCCATCATACACCAAGCTAATTCCCATCATACACCAAGCTAATTCCCATCATACACCAAGTTAATTCCCATCATACACCAAGTTAATTCCCATCATACACCAAGCTAATTCCCATCATACACCAAGTTAATTCCCATCATACACCAAGTTAATTCCCATCATACATCAA
The DNA here is from genome assembly GCA_036509395.1 of Antheraea yamamai. Lineage (NCBI taxonomy): Eukaryota > Metazoa > Arthropoda > Insecta > Lepidoptera > Saturniidae > Antheraea > Antheraea yamamai. Next base: position 4,717,755 of record AP028451.1, read on the forward strand.
GTTAATTCCCATCATACATCAAGTTAATTCCCATCATACATCAAGTTAATTCCCATCACACACCAAGCTAATTCCCATCATACACCAAGTCAATTCTCATCATACATCAAGTTAATTCCCATCATACACCAAGTTAATTCCCATCATACATCAAGTTAATTACCATCATACACCAAGCTAATTCCCATCATACACCAAGTTAATTCCCATCATACATCAAGTTGATTCCCATCATACGCCAAGCTAATTCTCATCATACACCAAGTTAATTCCCATCATACATCAAGTTAATTACCATCATACACCAAGCTAATTCCAATCATACACCAAGCTAATTCCCATCATACACCAAGTTCATTCCCATTATACACACACCATATACCAAGTTAATTCTCATCACATTCCCACCATCAAATTAATTCCCATCATACACACACACTTAACTGCGTCACCTTTTCAAATCAGCCGATGTGTATAAACATTGCCAATACCATACGCTAAGTGAATACCCATCATACTCCCATTTAACTGTGTCAAACTTTATCTAGTTGAGAATGCATTCAGTAAACGCTTATGTAAGTGTTTATTCTTTTATTTTGTTTGGTTTCCAGCACGTGGTGCTGGTGATGGTGCTGGCGCTGCGGCTGGCGATACCGGAGATACCGGGCTGGCTCGCCACCGAGATGGCCAAGGTTGAGTTCCAGCGACGGGAGGCTATAAAGAATTCACACGCACCATTAATGGTGAGATTTTATGTGTTCTATCTTAGCGTTAACCTTATATTATCTGAATGTTGTCGAATTATCAACGTAGATTCTAATCGTTGTTCATGTGCCTGAGGGTTTGTGAAGAAAAACTTGAAAAAAGCCATAGTATGGGTAGTATGGTTCTTTGTCAACCCGCTCGATTTGTCATTACTTTCCTTTCAAGTTGGTGTTGTTCCGGCAGCTGCATTTGAGAGCCAGTGGCCTCTAAGTTTCAGCGTATTTACCACCTTAGACCAAATCGTCATTAGGTTAAAAGCTAAAATTTTAAAAAGTATATAGATATAGTTATGGGACCAATATTCTACAAACAAATACATAGATTGATTGAGGAACACAATCCCAATTCATTAAATGGGGATATGGTATAAGATATAACCACGCTAAACCTTGAAGGGGATTGGTCTCGCATGCAGCTACCAAAAAATACCTATAGATGCTTGCCTATATAGTTTTAACTTATAAGTAATAGCTAGTCAAGCGAGCTTAGAGAAAGCTCTGGCATCATGCTAACACGGTGCTTTATTTCATAGAAAGCTCGATCAAGTCAGCAGCCGAATACGCAAAACCCATTTTCCGATAACATCGCCCAACTACTGACATAGGTACCCCCCCTTTCTTTTTTTTCTTTTTCTATAAGGAGGGATTTTTTTAAATAGGTTTTTTTTTTTTTCCCAAGATTTTAAATTTTCCCCCCTTGGGTAAAGGGAGAAGGGATAAAATTAAAATTTAAACCTCTATAAATAAAACCCTTGTGGGATTTCTACCAACTAAGCGGCTCTATAAATTTTAATGTCTAATCATTAACAATCGAACCCACGAATAACAACAATGAATTTCGGACAATAAACACAAGAATAATATTGTCGATGATCTCCTAGATAACACATTGTATGATTTGTTGTATCAACTACAAATTCTATTATGGACTGACATAGTCTGGTGAAGCTGTTAAGGCATATAAGGGCAATAGCGTAGTCAGTTTGAGAAAAAACTATAGACTGACTTCAACTAGGACAACTGTCCTATTTGTGATTGGTTACCAAATATCAATAGGTCGTAGTTACAACTTGGACTGGGTGTTACTTTTTTTTTTCGGGTTTTTTGGCGGTCTTTGGTCTCTTTTTTTGCTTTTATATTTTTTTTTTTTTCTTGTGTTTTTTTTCTCTTTTTTTTTAACTTTGGTGGATTTTCTTATAGTTTTTGGCGGAATCTTAGGTCTGCAGTGTAGTTGCTTTTATATTTTATTTATAATCTTGTGTTATTTGACTCTATAATTTGTAACATTGGTGGCATTTTACGTAATATAGTTCTGTTATTGTGCATAACTGAAGTTAATGCGAAATAATAAATACCACAGAGCATGAAGTCTGAGATGACACAAAATCTTCCTAGAAAGGTCTAACAAGATAGCCGCCATCTTTTTAGAATATTCAAATTATTGCAATACACTTGTTGTATGGGATCTTTATTTTAATGAAAACACCGGAAGACTTTAAATTGATATATTGATCGATTATGATATAAATTACACTGCCTCAAATTAAACAATTGAGACATTACATTTTAAGATCAGATAAAGACAATTGTGATCGTTCGTGTAACATGTTTATTTCTTTTAAGATTTTCTGTTTTTATAAAATACAAATTTTCCCGTTTATAAGGTTTAGTTTTTTTTTTGTTATGGTCTTTATATGTTACATGTACAAAATTTGAAGATATTGATAAATAACGTAAAATATTAGGTATGACGAAAATTGGCTTTAGCTTATTTTGAAATGCAACGACTCAATTATATATACTACAAGACCGAGACGACACGGAAACGTGGTTGAAATACATCGGGGTTGGCCCGTACACTTGTAATATTATTACCTACTCGGTAATGGTAGTAATCAGGCCCAACTCCTTCTCCCCTTTCCCTTCCCCTTTCTCCTTTCCCTACCACTCTCCTATATACAGGCTGGCAACGCACTTGCGACTTCCCTGGTGTTGCTAGTGTCTATGGACGGTGGTGATCAGGTGACCCATATGTTCGTTTGTCTGCTTTTGACATAAAAAAAATCATCTGAAAGATTGGTTGTCAAAAAAAAACGTGGTTTCTGACACTGGTTGGTAAAAATAAGATTAAAAAGAAACGTAGTTTTTGACACTGGTTGGCAAAAATAAAATTAAGAATAGCGTAGTTATTGACCCTGGTTGGCAAAAATAAAATTTAAAAAAGTAGGATTTGACACTGGTTAGTAAAAATAAAATAAAAGAGGCACTTTTTGACACTGGTCGGTAAAAATAAAATTAAAAAAAAAACGTACCTTTCGCAACTAACAGTCGGAGTGCCCGAGTCAAGATGACGTGCGTCCAACTTCGCGCAATACTTCACGCAACACTCCCCATGTTCTCACACCGACGACGCCAAAACCGCCAGAGAAACCGGAAAACAAGAAGATCTTCATAGGGAAGATACCTGAAATACCACCGTTTAGGTAAGCCTCCACCTATACACACACCGACGTTACCATTCCATCTATATACATATAAAGAAAATTGTAATGTTTGTCTTTGATTTCGAAGTAAAAGCTGTAAACTCTTTCCTAAGCTCATTTGGTTGTTGTTTACACGGCACCCAATTATACTTAAAAAGTGTTTTAAAATTTTGTCTGTCTGTTTGTCTCTCATGGTTTATCGTGGAAACGGCTGAATCGATTTTGATAAAACTTTCTCTTATAGAGAAAATAATTTAAAGAAAATTCAGATCTACGTATCGTCGCATTTCTCTATAGGGGTTAAGAGGTTATGATAAAATTGCAATTTTAATGTACCCACTTTTAAATAAAATTAAACAATTACGATACATTGTAGTCAACTGAAGGATGTCGCGGGCACAACATAATATATTAATGTAATTAACTTTCTGTATATTTGAATTTCACTGAATAGAAGCTTGATTATTTATACTTTTACTAGCGGGCCCGGTGGACGTTGTTCCGCCATTATAATAAAAAAAAAATACTAAAAGTCATCCGCAGCGCCACCTAACGGATCCAATTGTGAATCTAAACCATTCTCGGATCCACCTGAACACCCCCAAAAAATTTGATCAAAATCGGTCCAGCCGTTTATGAGGAGTTCAGTGACATGCACACGTACAGAAGAAATTTATGTATAAAGAATCATAAATACCACATATCGGGGGAGCCACTATTGACTTGCGATACCGCGCTATTGACTATATCGGGGGTGCTACTAATGACTTCAAACGCTATTGGTGTAAGTTATCGGCTTTTCATTACTTACCTCGATGTGAGATGCCATTGGTTGGAGGTATCGGCTGTTTATATATCTTTGATGCCTTAAAAGGAGACTTCATTTCCGATATACACGTATGCGTTTATGAATCATGCAATTTCGTTTGTATGATTCTCAAACGAATATATGTATGAATAGCTTAAAATAGTTTAGCTAGGTCAGTTCGGGTTTCTCAGGTAACAGCCCAAGCCGAGGTGTGCCGTGCGCCCTTGAGCGTGATACCTAAACAAAATCGGCTGAGTGCCTTAAGCGCTCGCCTTAGTAGTCCGGTGAAGCTGTAAAGACCTCGCCAGGTCAATAGAATAGTCAGTTCGAGAAAAAAAAGGCGACTGACGACATGCGGCTGTATAGTTTTGTAGTCCGGTGAAGCTGTTAAGACCTTGCTAGGTCAATAGCGTAGTCAGTTCGAGAAAGAAAAAAAAGAGGCTAGATATACACGCTCAGACAGTTGGGCTAATCACACTTAAGGATAATTCGTCGTAACTATAGTCTGTGTTGTGTTTCGGTGTCGATTAACGTTTTATTTGATTCTTCTTGGTGGATTGATCGATCAAATCATAACCATGACGTCACTATGGATGACGTCATACTTCTACATGGACGTCATTTTATCGCTGCCGCGACATACATAATACTTTTAGAAATCATAAAAAATATGTAGGGAATATATATTATTATGAATTTAATAGATTTTAAGCACTATAATTAATAATTTTATAAACAACTAGCGGGCTTGGCAGACGTTGTTCCGCCCTGATTTAGAAAAACCCTTGACAACTTATATACCAAAACGTTCCTCGTGAATTTCTTTATACACTGGTGAAAACCGCATAGAAATCCGTTAAGCAGTTTTTGAGTTTATCCCGAACAGACGGACAGACAGACAGACGCGATAGGGGACTTTGTTTTATACTATGTAATGATTAAATGCGAATAGAGATACAATTATGGGGTGAAAATAATTACTGAATAAAAAACGCGCGCCGGGCCGCGGGCACAGCTAGTTAAATGTAAAGCGTAGTAAGATTTGCATTATCACTATTACCTTCTCAATTAAAATTATTTTAATATCTAACCAAGGGTATTCCAGTTTATCATTGTTTTTGGTGACTAGCTTTTTAAATTTGGTCATTACTTTTTTGTTTTATTGGTAAGTAATAATACCTTTGTGTTGTACACTTGATTTATAGTAATATGTAAAACAACCAAATGAGAAAAAGTTTCATTATCCTAAATGCAAATGACTAGAATATTTTAAATTAAACATTTCTTATCATTTATTTGGCTTCCAAAAGAATTTTATTGTATATTTTTTTATTTTCTTTTCAGTTAATTTCATTCACAAGTATATAAATACTTCGGTCGGTGTGTAGTTAATATTATGTTTTTTTTAAACATCTAATACAATATATTCCAATTATTCAGTATTAAGCTTGTGTATTATTATTTATGTGTCATTATTTGCAATAAAATTAATTATGTTTTCTTTTTTTTATTGTTTTTATCAAATTCCTACTTCTGCTAACTATTGATAATTAGTTGCCAGCATTTATATTGAAAACCCCGTATACCTCTATAATTCCCGTAATTGGAGAGTCAAACAACTAAGATATATATTTAGAACAATATTTTCTTCATTGTTTTATTAAGGTTTTAAAATTCACTCCGAACTTATCTATAACCTCTCAAAATAATTTTGTTAGACTGCGATATTTTAAGAGTTGATTGAAACCACTGAATACACATACTTTAAGATAAACTTTCTATTATTTCAATCTTAGGTGTTAAAAAAATGGTGGCCATTTATAGAATTTTCCAGAGAGTTTTTGTAACATCTTTAGGAAAACATTAATCGTTTACAAATTCACAATATAAGTTAGGAATGAAAGATTTCTGCTCACGACATTGCAAACTCGGATCGATTCTTTTTTATTTTGTTTTTATAATTGTCGTCGTCCTATAACGTGTCGTGAGTATAGCATTAAAAAGGTTAATAGCTCTTATAAGAAGAGAGAATAGCTCTTATAAGAAGAGAGAATAGCTCTTATAAGAAGAGAGAATAGCTCTTATAAGAAAAGAGAATAGCTCTTATAAGAAGAGAGTAATGTTCCTATACATATTGGAATTCATAAACTTGGTACAAGATATGAATACTCGGATACCGAATTTGTACTAGATGTAATATATAACTTCGGAAAAGGAGAGGTACTCAATTGGGTTGTATGTTTTTTCAAAGGGGGTACCATTTTAATTCCATTAAATGTTGGTTCTTAGATTTCGAAGAAACGCCAGGAAACTGCTCGAAATCAAATAGGAGATTAGTATGTATATGTAGTGATTAAAATATTGGTAGCCTTAAGACCATCCAAGACTAGATAGATATCTGACTATGGTCTTGTTTTTGTCGGATTTATTTATTACTATTATTACTAGCGGACTCGGCAGAGGTTGTCTCGTTCTGAATATAAAAAAAATCTTGACAAATTATATACTAAAACCTTCCTCATGAATCACTTTATCCATTGGTTAAAACCGCATGAAGATCCGTTCAGTAGTTTTTGAGTTTGTCGCGAACAGACAGACAGACAGACGCGGTAGGGGACTTTGTTTTATACTATGTAATGATATAAGAAAATATTTTTTTCCTTTATTATTATCAAAATGGTTTGATATAATTCACATATTCATTTTAATAATAAAAAAAGTGTGTGTGTGTGTGTGTGTACTTATGTTATACTTATACTTAATTTATTACTTTACTTTACTATTAGTTATACTTATTTGGCGTAACAAGATAAAAAAAAATTAAAAAATTTTATCTTTCGCCTTATTCTACGTTTGTAGAAAAAACGACACTAACAATAGAAAAAGGGTGCTTAATACATTGAAAGTTTTAATACAAAGAAATACAAACAACAAATACAAAGAAACACAATGTTGACTATAGCTAACTTCAGGGTGTCGGTTTTTCGTGACGGTGTGCACGCGCATCGTAATAACTTCAGAGTGTCGGTTTTTCGTGACGGTGTGCGCGCGCGTCGTAATAACTTCAGGGTGTCGGTTTTTCGTGACGGTGTGCGCGCGCATCGTAATAACTTCAGTGTGTCGGTTTTTCGTGACGGTGTGCGCGCGCATCGTAAAAATTTACTTTTATCATTTTTCCCTAACGCGCCAAAAGAAGTATAACTTCAAAAATATATATTTCTTATTACATCAATCTATAATGAACTCCTGTAGTATGGATTCGAGATGAAATATAACCCAAAAGGACCAATTTCCTCGTAGGGTTTAGATATCATTTTTATTTTAATAACAGGATGAATTACAATAAATTAGGTACCACGTAATTTGATGATTATAATAAACAATGGATATGCCTGGGTGATATATAATGAAAAAGGTAATTCCGATTATCTTATTATTTATTTTTGTTTCGTATCATATTTATTTTATTAAATATCCTGTATATATTTATACTACGGCAAATGTACACATGTGAAATAACGTTTGCACTTGTTTTTTTATACACACGTTTCTGCGAAATATCCGATTTACTTAGAAAATTTGCATTAATTGTTTACTTCAATATCCATCCATCCATTCATATTACACAGTTTTAGCGTTCGATCAGTTAAATGGCACATTCGTATATAAATGTATTTTTCTAATGAAATCACATTTACTTACCGACCCATTATATAATATTTATTTCCGAGCTTAATATTTATATTTTTTTAGTTCTTGTCACTTTATATATAAAGTCCAATGTTACGGTCAAAGCTAAGCTTTACATCAACTATAGTTATAGCTTCAGATGTCCATAGAATGCGTCTATAGTGCAAATTCGATATTAATATGAAAATTTTAATATCGGGAATTTAAACAACGTAAGTAATATGGTGGACTGGTCAAATGTGTAAAAGGTTATCAAAATTACATTAATTTTACCACAAATAAATATTATCCCAAGTTTTACTGCTGTGTCAACCCTTAATGCAATTGCTACTATAGTTTTGGTCTTACGATATCAGTTTCTGGGACTGATATAAATAAATGTTTGAAAATGTTCGAAATCTTTGGAAATTAAACTTCTCAGAGAATATTTGTAGTTACTTCACCTCCTTCTTCAATAGGTCTACGAACTTTTTTGACGTTCGTATATATCACTACAAATTGTAAAAAACAACAACGTCCTCCGCCGCGTCTGTCTGTTTGTCTGTTCGCGATAAACTCAAAAATGACTGAGCGTATTTTCATACGGTTTTAAACATAAATAGATACGAGTGATTCGCGAGGAAGTTTCAGGTGTATTATTTGTCAAGATTTTTTGTTCATTTGTTGAAATATAACGATAAATGTTGGAAGTGTCCGAAGAAATCAAGCCGCCTGGGAGCTTTCCTTGAAAACGCTTACTAATTATATTATATTATATTATATTATATTAATCCTTTTGAGATATAACAAAACTGTTGAGATAATAAACAATGCAGACGAAGTCGCGGGAATCAGTTAATTTCTACTATAAGTCAGAAATATTGTTGATGATGTTTGCATTCGTAGATTTTCTTTGGTTACGTGAACTAGGTTATGGGTGGGGTTTAACTTTATCCACAGGGGTAGCAACTTACCAGTGACTGATCTCGAATAGGATTGCGGTTCTACGAGTATTAGAAGTTGGTTATATATAACCGTTAGCTAGACTTACTAATATGCATATAGTTACTACATTTATTGAATTTCGAAACTAATTTCCTTGATAATAGAGAAGGAAATCGAATTTTTAAACTTAATCGTGTTGATGTTCTAAAGAAAATATACCGAATGCTAGAGGTATGTCTTTCTACGAGATAATTTCATATGGAGAGTAACGAATAGATGGCTTATTGTACTTATAAACTGTTGCTAAATATTCTGATGTTGCATACTTGACTATTTGATATCGTTTTGTAATTTGTAATGATGCTGCAATAATAAAATTAATATTTGTTGTTAATATTGCCAATTTATATTACATGTGGTGTATTATGGTCTTGATCGTGGAGGCGATATTGCGCGATCGGACGTGCGGACAATGTAGGAGTTAGTTTGACACTGCGGGGGCGGTGTAGGAGACGTTGTCGTCTAATACAGCGCGGTGCCTTGTGCGTGCATCGCGCGTTCATGTTGCCGCTCTGTACTGTAGCACGTATACCACATACATATTTCAGTAGGTGCTAGAGCCACGTTGAATGTATTACTGGTTTCAGCATGAGTAGGTCGGCTCGCCCGGGGTAGTACCGCCCTCTGACAGAACACTGACGTCAAGTAACAGTGCTTGCATTGTTGCGTGTCGTTCGGTCAGTGAGAGCAACGGAGGACCACCTCCCCTACCCTTCCCTCTTCCCTTCCTCCCCCTCCCCCCAAACACAGGATGGCAACGCACTTGCGACTCCCCTCAGGTTGCTTAACTTAACATCAGGTGACCCACCTGTTCGTTTGCATCCTATGATATATAAAACAAAAAAAAATTAATGTGACTTAAGATGCATTCCATTTTACACCAGTTGGATGTTGCATAACGATTGATATTTTAACATAGTGACAACACCGGCCAACAACTGACATTGTCGATAATAACGTATAATCAACAGAAGAATATATGCAATAATTTATTATGAATGATATGTTACTAGCGGCTCCTGCGGACGTTTTCCTACCTTGATAATAAAAAAAAACCTGCCCTCATGAGTCACTTTATCTACTGGTGAATATCTATTCAGTAGTTTTTGACTATATCGCGAACAGACAGACAGACGCTGCAGAGGACTTTGTTTTATAATATGTAGTGATGTAATGCTTTATTTCTTGTTGTAATAATGACCATTTCTAATAGCGATTGTTAGTAGCTGTAGTGAAGGTAAACGGTAATTAATTAATAAAGTTTTAACATTAAAACTAAAAATTTGATCTTTCTCAGGTATCAATACTTGACTAGTAACCATAATTTTATAGATTTTCTGACAAATTAAGTCTTAAATTCGACAATCGATTTGCACTGTGGACGCGTTTTTGATTCCAAAATTGTTACTAGTACATTATTACTGTAACTATCTGGTCAATTACAGACCAAAAGCTGCGTCCATAACTGAACCAGCGGTGAGTACCGGCTCTCTACAGTTACTTCAAGACGTTAGTCCGACTAAACCGATACGACGTAAGGTGAGTACTATACCATAAGCTAGAGTAACTTGTAGAAAATACCGTAGGATGAAATGGTTGAGATATTTACGATTTTTTTTAATTGAATTAAAAATAAAAGTTTGACAGCAACTAGTGATGAGTAACCACCCGGCTTGAAACCTATGAGTGGGATAAAACACAGTATTGCCGATTTTATTCCAACCATTGGATGTTTCAGGCGTGTTAAATTTATATATTTTACATGTTTAAATTGAAAAAAAAATGAGCCGTCACGAGACGCCTGGCAGATGTGAAACATCGAAATTGTTTTGTATAAGTCATATACCTAAAAGAACAGATTACGACAGGAATCAGCTATGGCATAATGAAAAGATAAATCATTACAATTTTGTTCCATAAAATAATGAGTGCTTATTTATTTTATTACACAAAATATTCATTTTTATTAAATTCAACTAGACGCAGGCGCGGTGTGTTTGGCGGCATTTATCAAAGGCGCTAGGTACCGCGCGTGCCGCGTAACTCTAGTAGAACGAGTGGCCGACAAAACTTTTTTTTTTTTTTCGAACTGACTATGCTATTGACCTAGCAAGGTCTTTACAGCTTCACCGGACTACTGGCCGACAAAATAATTTGAATCTTATATTTATACAGATAGGGTTGCAAATATTTGTGTTTTGCGTCGCCACGGGTCGCCAAACCAACAATCCAGTTTACCCGTGGCTATAGATGTTTCACACCAAAAATATATAAAAGAGCTGGTTTTCAGTTAGCTAAATCACTGACGGATAATAATTGGGTTTTAACCCACTAGTAAGTTTTACGCCGGGCATTTATCACTAACAGCAACAATTTTACTCGCTAGTCTAGCTACTCTTAGTACACTAAGAAGATCATTGTTTTCAAAAATTACGCGATCAGGTGGAATAATTAATAGAAAATCGTATAGCGTATAATAACACGTTTATAATCAACTTCCAGCCAACTGAACCGTTATAAGGGACCTTAAACGAAATAACAAATCTTATACATTACTTAAACCGCTGTTTATTGTTTGTTACTCGACAAATTACTACACTATACCTGATATCAAGAAAAGTGGAATTAAAAATCAACACTAACCAACGGGTGATAGGCGATTCATTTTCCAAACACAAATAGGTTTTCAGTCCTAGCCGGAACCAACCAAGTATAGGACATTACTTTTGATGTTTTAATCTGAATTTTTTGTACACTATTTTATCTTAAATCATTGTGCAGTGCGATATTAAGCGCATATTAAGTTGATATTAAGCACAATGAAATCCAAAAACAACGATAATTATTGACAAATATACAATCCATCGATAGTCGCCACTGTCATGACAGTCTGCGAACCTCTTGACAACTGGTTATACATTGCTTGATCTCGAAACTCAACAAACTAAAACAGAGACACTATGTCGTGTTTACTGGTCCCTTCTATAAAGCATTGCGTAAATATTACCTTTGCCCTATCGTATCTATGCGGAATGCGGTGATGTTGGATCCTTCACACGAAATGTTAATAGGGATTTAGCAGGCTGCCATGACGTGGACGATGTTGCCTTTGTTTATCCTAACTAACGATTTAAATGCAAATGAGAGTTTGTTTGTTTGATAAGCTTTCATAAAAAAAATGCATATTATTAATTATTCATGCGTAATAAATAGTAAAACTATATTAAAGAGAAGGAAACCACGACCCGAAAGCTATTGAATTATACCTACTAACATCAGGTGCAGGAAGGCGGTTGATGGGTTGAAATAAATGTATGTTTTGCATGATAGTAGGGATTTTTCTAAGCCCATATAATTAGCTATCATTTTCAAGTTGGTAATCGCTAAGTCCCCAATAACCTATTGGAGTGTTCCGACAGATGTACTTGAGAGTCAATCTTCTAGCTTTACCGTTTACCATCTTAGATTACATGGTAATTTAAAATCAGGTGAGATTGTGGTCGAACGTGGAACCTATATTGTAAAAAAAATGTAGGAAGCAACACCGGGCGCGGCACTATCCCTGCTTGGTGTAAGGGGTTTGCGGGATGAGCCATTGCACAGGTCGGCGCACTGCATACCGCATCCAACTCAGTACCGTCCCCTTGTTAACCCCACACTGCAGGTAACGTATATCTTTTATCGTTATTTTAACACGTAATTATGTTTTTATCGATTACACTATATTATACTAGCGGGCCCGGCAGACTTTGTCCTGTCCTAATTCTAAAAAAAAACCTCGACAAATTATATACTAAAACGTTCCTCGTTAATCACTTTATCCACTGATCAAAACCGCATGAAAATCCGTTCAGTAGTTGTTGAGTATATCGCGAACAGCCAGACAGACAGACGCGGTTGGGGACATTGTTTTATACTATGTAATGATTACAGTGGTATATGGTACATTGGTTCGTCGCAAAATATTAGAGTAAGCGACTAGCTGGTATTTAGTAGCACCTGGGAAGCTTTCAGATATTGAGTTCTCAGCGTGAGAAGGGATGCGATAAGAACCTACTCCCACAAACCTAATTACTCGCCCACACCTGGGATATTTACACACCTCGGGTTATTCTTCTGCATCAATCATATTCCCATATTAGCGACTAGCTGGTATTTAATAGCCCCTGGGAAGCTTTCAGATATTGAGTTCTCACGCTAGCAAGGGATGCGATAAGAACCTACTCCCACAAACCTAATTACTCGCCCACATCTGGGATATTTACACACCTCGGGTTATTCTTCTGCATCAATCATATTCACATATTAGCGACTAGCTGGTATTTAATAGCCCCTGGGAAGCTTTCAGATATTGAGTTCTCACGCTAGCAAGGGATATGATAAGAACCTACTCCCACAAACCTAATTACTCGCCCACATCTGGGATATTTACACACCTCGGGTTATTCTTCTGCATCAATCATATTCACATATTAGCGACTAGCTGGTATTTAGTAGCACATGGGAAGCTTTCAGATATTGAGTTCTCACGCTAGCAAGGGATGTGATAAGAACCTACTCCCACAAACCTAATACTCGCCCACATCTGGGATATTTTCACACCTCGGGTTATTCTTCTGCATCAATCATATTCACATATTATCATGTAATTAAACTATATTAAATCATATCTAGGAAATGATGCAATACGTCACAGGAAGAAATTAAGCTCTAAATTCTGATAAGATACATATATGTCTAGCAATATTGTATGTCGTAAGATAAACCTTCTGTATAATAGTGTACCTTGTTGAAATAAAGTTATTGTTATTACTATTCGGTGTACCGAATAATAAAGTACACGGTATTATTACAACAAAGTTAAATACGTATTGAATACTTGTTTTAAAAAGGTTTCGAATTAAATGCACCGCGATCTCTGAATGTTCGCCATCTTGTTCTTTTGTCTCGCTTTGGTTACGTTAGGTTGGACTTGCGAAAAAGGATAACGCGAACTTGACTCGGGCGAGCGCGGTGCATTTAATTTGAAACCTTTTTAAAACAAGTATTTAACTTTTTTTGTAACAACACCGACATTGTTCCGAATGTAGTCTCATCGAGATAATTAAAATTAATTACATTCGATTATAAATAAGGAAATATGTGAAGACGGATGAAGATTTTATATAAAAACTATTGGCCGGATTTGTTGAAACTTAACAGTGATATACGTTATATGTTAAAATACTGTATTATTTACATCGAACAAAATATAACGATAACTGGGGCACTTTACGTGAAGTAATTTCTCTGTACAGGAGTTGTCCGGCAGCGTGAGTGCGGGCGGCTCCGAGCCGGATTTGAACGCGGTACCTTCAGCAGCACCATCTATTGACCCGAGCGCGACCTCCAGCGAAGACGACAAACCGAAAGATAAAGGCAGTAAGTTTTTATTAACCCTCATCCTATAGTCTAAATCCAACAGTATCTATTTTTTTAAATTCTAACATGCATTAAGGTAATTTTTTTAATCAAGAAGTTTATAAATATTATAAACAGGTTTTTCCTCGCGGCTTCGTTCAGTCTTAATGTAAGTCTCACCTATTCTTGTCTATAACTTGTCTATAACTAGCCTCTGCCCGCGATCTCGTCCGCGTGTAATAGTTAAGTTGGGCTAACGGTAACACGCAGCGGAAGCTCTCAAGAGGAATAAACCCCGATTTTGAAATATTATTCATTGGTGCTCTGCTCCTATTGGTCTTAGATATATAACTTCCTCAATAAATGAGCTATATGACACTGAAAGAATTTTTCAAATCGAACCAGTAGTTCCTGAGATTACCCCCTACAACTTCACAAACTCACAAACTTTACCTCTTTATAATATTAGTATAGATGATATCTGTGTAATTTCTCAATATGATGAATTGAGTAATTAAGGCGTGTAAGTGTAACAAACAAACAAACTCACTCTCGCATCTACAAGATTATCCAACAGATACTTATCCGCCTATTCTCGTATTTACAAATCGGCAAAAAGACAACTACTTGCGAAATAAAACTTCGTGCTCTTTACTTGTGTTTACTGCAATATTCTTGATAAAAATTGTAATATCAAGTGTTTTTTTTTTCGAAGTGACTACACTATTAACCTGGCAAGGCCTTTACAGTTTCACCGGACTACTCGCCGCGAACACTTAAGGCATACAGCCTATTTTATTTCAACAACTAGCTCAAGGGTGCACGGCACACCTCGGTCTGTGCTGTTGTTGATACCGCGGATCTAACCTAGCTAAACTATTCTATGCTATTCATACATTTATTCGTTTGTGAATCATACAATTGAGATTGTATGATTTACAAACATTTACATGTATATCGGATGTGAAAACGAACTAAACTACTCGATTCAGTTCGAGTAAGGAAAATAAAATAATACCCTTTCACCATGTGTGTAATGTGTGCACGTATGTGGGGGTGATCTTATGTGTGTATAAGTGATATGGGTGAGTCACTGTATCATAACAGCCCGAGGCCTCCATCCGGGGACGAGCTAGGCTCGAGATACTACCGGAAGAAACGCGACGTATGTGCGGGATCGAATGAGGGGCCCTCCTTCACGGCGGCGGTGTATCTATGTTGGATGTCAGAGTGGTCAAAACTAGGAATATATCGTCATGGAACTATGTCGTCCAAGTAACAAGTATCTATATGGCTGTGTTATTTGAGTGTATTGATAATAAATTATAGAAGAAAATCCGACTTTCAATCAAATATATATCGATTAATAGTAAAATTAGGAATTTTCAATATTTCTGTGATGTGATGTGACTAAACAGTAAAAATATATATCGTCTTCCTTCTTGCTAGAGTCTCTAAATTTTAACACCAGCTTTGAATTCCGATATCCTGAAACATTTATCCTTACATATAATGCTTCTTACTACAATTCAATTGTATTATTATTATTTCTTTCGGTATGGCCTCTGTCTATGTAGGCGATTTCGCCAATATCAAGTGTGACAGATACACGTTATAAACTTAATGCCAGATATTCAATCTAACAACGTGGAATGATCAAAAATAGAAATATATCAACATAGATAAAACCCCAAAAGGGGGTCGGTACTGTGTTGTGCATGCCACAGAGATTATTTACAAAAATATATTGGAAATATACATGCGTATACATGTCATAATTATTTAAGTTTTTTGAAGGTGGTAGAGCCACGTAGAGCCACTGTAGCTATTACTAGTTTCAGCACGAATGGGTCGACTCGCCCGGGGTTGTACCACCCGAACCACAGAACACCGACGTGAAGTAACAGTGCTTGCATTGTTGCGTTTCGTTCGGTTAGTGAGAGTGCCGAAAGCCACCTCCTTTCCCCCTTTCCCTTCCCCTACCCCTACACAGGCTGGCAACGCACTTGCGACTCCCCTGGTGTTGCTAGTGTCTATGGACGGTGGTGTGATCACTTACCATCAGATGACGCACCTGTTCGTTTGCCCCCTTTTGACATACGTAGATAATGTTTAATATTATTACCATAAATGAAGAGAGTAAATATTTTAATAAAAATAGAAAATACATATGTGAGTAGTGTAATTAATCAATTAATATTAGTGAGACGGGGGATACTAGCAGGGTATTACTTATTTCATTAGACCTATATTACCAAACAGCTTTTATATTCAAAAGGACAATGAAACATGTCTTTCTTATATTAATGCCTATTTGAATAACATTAAATAAATTATATTTTAATATTCTTGATTATACTTGTCATTTTTTTATCATTATTAATAGTGCAAGTTGTATCGATGTGATAAAATGTTGTAGATTTTCTAGCTAGTATACTAGTGTATCGTATTATTGTTATTATATTATTCCTCGGCTAGACTATTGTAATATCCACAATCACTACATATTATAAAACAAAGTCGCCTGCCACGTCTGTCTGTCTGTCTGTTTGCGATAAACTCAAAAACTACTGAACGGATTTTCATGCTGTTCTAACTAGTAGATAAAGTGATTCATGAGGAAGGTTTAGGTATAATTTGTCAAGGTTTTTTTTTTATCAGGGCGGGATAACGTCTGCCAGGCCCGCTGGTTGTAAATAAATAAAGGTGGTAGTTATAGCGGACGTGACTTTGTATTTCCACTTGGAACTGATTGGCCATTAACACGTCTCACTGTAACAAAAAACGTTATTTTTGTGCGTGGTGTATCTGAGTAGGTTAAATTAATAATGGGTTATCGTAAAGTAACACCTTGTTTAATAAAACTATATGATGTGGTGTTTGTTCGAGGTCGGTCCCGTGCGAAAGCGGCTCTCGTTAAGCGAGTGCGTTCAGTCGCGGTGTTCTCGTTAGGACTGCGTAAGGCGCGGGAGGCGGCCGCCGCGAACACCGACAAACACGCTCACACACCGCACACGCCTGAGAAATCCTGTTTGGTAAGATAAAAAAAACATCATCATCTTCTTACCCTTACCCCACCTAAATAGGGTCAGCACATGTTTCCCCTTTCCACTCTCCCCTGTCAGATGTCAACTGACCTCAGTATTCACGCCTTTCATACACATATCATCTTTTACACAATCCATCCTCACCTTTTTCTGTCTACCCCTACTCTACTCTGGTAGGTGGTAGAGCCACGCTGAAGGTATTACTGGTTTCAGCATGAATGGGTCGGCTCGCCCCCGGTACTACCACCCTCTCATAGAAAACCGACGTGAAGTAACAGTGCTTGCATTGTTGCGTTTCGTTCGGTCAGGTAGAGAGCCGGAGGACCACCTCCCCTCCACTTACACCTTCCTTCCCCCCCACAGGTTGGTAACGCACTTGCGACTCCCCTGGTGTTCTAAGCGTCTATGGATGGTGGTGATCACTTAACACCAGGTGGCCCACCTGTTCGTTTGCCTCCAATGATATAAAAAAACCCTTATACGACACCTTATGGACACCTTCTTACTTATAACCTTTCTAGGTACATGGCTTTCGTATCTCCTCCTGACATGTCAATTTATTACTTCTCAACTTCTCTGTCGCTGATGCTATTTTCAAACTTCCTCTGATGTACTCATTCTTAATATTATCCATTCTAGTTACGCCACACAGCCACCTCAACATTTGCATCTCTGCTATATGTAATTCCCTCTCATCATTCTCTTTCATAGCCTAGCACTTCATACGCGCTTATCACAGTTTAAAAATTATTATTAACTGCGTGTTGTACTGGCGGATAAACTAACGAAGAAAATGGGACAAAATCTTCCCTTAACACTATGACCATTTAATAAAATAAAGTGGCATCTAATCAGATAGACAGAGAAAAATGAAATACTCATTCTTATTCAAAGACATGATAAGACAAAAGAACATACATTTTAAAACTAACATTGACTGAACGGCGTAATGATCACATTTGTTTAAAACGCCATCTATCCACACCTAGATTGAACTCCATTGTTTTATTAAGTTTTACTTTTGGTAAACAACTTCCTAGATTATTACTGTCATTGTCGAGTAAGTAACAATACTATGAGTTTCTTATGATAGTTTCAATGTTTTAACAAAATGGCGGTCTCCTTGTTAGAACTTTCTAGGGAATTATTGTGGCATCTCAGAATGTATTGTCTGTTGTATTATTTCCGATACATTTCACTTGTGCACAATAACCGAACTATATTACATAAAACGCCACCAATATTACAAAATATAGAGTTAAATAACACTACATTATGAATAAAAGCCAATACATGACAAACTAAAGTCCCGCCAAAAACTCCATCATCAACTTACCCTTATCCCATCTAAGTAGGGTCGGAACATGTTTTCCTTTTCCACTCTCCCCTGTCAGATGTCATCTCAGTATTCACGCCTTTTATACACATCATTTTTCACACAATTCATCCATACCTTTTTCAGTCTTCCTATACTCCTATATCCGTCCACCTTCTTACTTATAACTTTTCTAATTACATGGCTTTCATTTTTCCTAATGGCATAACATGCTAACCTTATTACTCCTTAATTTCTCTGTCACTGGTGCTATTTTCAAACTTTCTCCCATATAATAAATAAATAAATAAAATAATAAAAAGCCCGTTTATTCCAAAACCAAGTAAGTACATTCGTTACAATAAACAAGTTATAAAAAAAAGTAATATTATTAAGGTAATATATATTGTAGGCGATTTAAAAATTATTTTATTTTGGACCCCTCTCGGGTAAAGGCATCGTCCAGCTCCTGCCATGAATCTTTGTTTATCGCTGTGTTGGGCCAATCTGTTGCTATTTTACGGAGGTCGTCTGACTATCTCGTGTTTGGTCTACCTAATCTTCGTTTTCCCATTGGACCCATCCACATCGTAGCGAATTTAGAATTTCTCTGTCACTGGTGCTATTTTCAAACTTTCTCCCATATACTCATTTTTAATTCAATCCATTCTAGTTCCAATTATATTATTAAGGGCATAATTATCAAATTTGTTTAAAACGCCATCTGCGCGCTCCTACGTTGTCCTCCATTGCTAGTTGAAAATGTTGAATTATGTTATAAGTAAATTCGATTTTAACTCCACCTATCTGTTCCTACATCGTACCACATATAAGTAGTAATAAATACACATAAGTAGGTACTAAATGTTGATTTTTTTATGTTCTAAACAAATATGTTTTTAACTCCATCTATCCGCTTTTATATCGTATTACATTGTTATTCGTAAATGTTTAAAATTTTTTATCTTTTAAGAAAGTTGCGTCTCGCTCGGTATTACAACCATTAGTTATGTGAATTTGATTCGTAGGTATGAAATTGTCGATAACAATGTACGTAGCGGTTTTATTTATGAAGAAATGAATTATTATTGTAATTTTATTATTTTAAGTTATATATTTTATATTTCGCTAATTTCAAACGATAGCTTATTTCATTTTTTTTTTAAATGAAAATTCGATAATATCCGCCATATCATCTACAATAAATATGGCATAGTAAGTTCTTAATACTGCTTTGTTTCTAAAAATAATAGATAGCTTCAGTAATCACAATATTAAAAAAAAAACATTCGTCTTATATTTTTAATCTACCTCATCGTATTATAACTTGTATTTGTAAAAAAATTAATTACACCAAAAATAATAATGCATAAAATTATTCCAGGGTTTGCCCGCTGTTAAGTTAGGAGGCGAGCTCTCTCTAATACCTATAGAACAGCTGATACAAGTGGAAGACGTCAAACCTAGGACGACGTAGGTCATTAAAGATATCTAGATAAGTAAGTGCTGTTATGTGATGATATCGTATCGATACCTGAATGAATAATCGATATTTTCTTGTTTATATTCAATTAATAGAAATCGATAGAAACAATAACTATAATTGATATTTTATAACGATTTCAGTTAGCAATATTCAATCAATAATAGTTGATATATTTTATCGATTAATTCATTATTGGTTATCATTTGTTTATAAGTAGAAAAATGTTTTTTAAATTGATTTTATCGACTCAATACCTCATATCGATGTTTATTATCTATAATCGACATTCCTGAGTATTATTTGATTTACTATGTATTGATTTGTTATTAATATTGTATCAATAATAATCGATGTTTTATTGATTACTGTATTAATAACTATCAAATTCTTTTATTGATAATAATAATTATTTTTTTTCGATATTCAATTAATAGTAATCTATATTTGTTATTTAGATGCTAGTTGAATAATATCGAGATTTATGATTGAGTATTAAATTATTTGATATCGTTATCTCTTATCGATTACTAATATCAATAATAGATTTGAAATAATCGATATATTTTGCATATTGTTATCAATCCTTGTTACAGTGTCTCGTGCTCAGAAATCGATACGATATCAGTCGATTAATAATTCGAGTACAATTCATTAGTTTGCAATAAATAATAACGCCTGTTATATTAACTAAGTATATAGAGTTAGTATAGTTTGTATGTTATTTGTATCGGATTATCGATTAGGGTAGTGTATTGTTATGTATCGAATCGAGAGTTTGCGATAACTTTGTACGTGTGGTATTTTCTTCTGTTGTTGATATTTTATATACGTGTTCGCTGTTACAATGTTATACTGCGACTGTTGGGAAATTTGTAAGTATACATTTATTTTTGGAGTTTTTTTTACTTTGCTTATTATGCAATTCCGTTAGAATTTTAGGTTTAATAGGTAGGTAGGTAAGTGGTGGCATGTCAGTTCTGTTCTATTTGACCACCATACACTTGGTGGAATATACGTTTACCAGGTGAATGCTTAGATGGTAGCAATATTTATGGAGGACACTCCGCATTCGATTCTCGTTCTAAATCAATAAAAAAAAAATTGGCACTTAATATTTGCCCTAATTATCTAGAAACCTACAAGAATTATACTCATTCCTCTAAGCGTCTATGTTAAAGCAGTGTCAATGATCGTCGGGTGTAGTAAAAGCGAAGTGAAAGTGAACCCAACCAACTAACAAAGGATAATTTTTCGAAGTTTGAACAAACAAAAGGTTTTATTGTCCATTTTATTATCGAAATTTCGTCGCTCGCAGTTTTTTATCACCGATCATTCAACCTAGCATTATTTAAGTTATTATACACACTTTTGAAATTCTTAATACAAACTCTACCTAAGGTTTTCTTTGTTGTCTATCAGTATTTGTTTTAATATTATTATTTTATGTGTTAAATGTGACCACGAAGCCACCTGTTATAGATCAGTTGGTGTATGTCCTGTAACCAAACGGGTTGAAGGTTCTATACTAGACTCGGTCGCGACTGCCGTATATCTGGTAAAAGTAACTCTTTTCGGTTTATCGCGTTTCGGGATCAATCAGTCGAGTGGCTTGCAGGCTGGCATGACAGCAATGAATGCCTATGAATCGGTGTTGTTTTTAAATATACTGCGATAGTTTAGTTGAACTTGTAATATTTAAAATAAATAATTATGTTGTTATACAGTTTGAGTATTTACCTAGAATTCTCGTTTACTAGCTGTGCCCTGCGGTTTCACTTGTTTTCACTTCTCTTACCCTCCGTCGTGTCTTATATACTTATGTCTTGCTCAGCGTATTTTCTTACCTACAGTTTGTATGTTACTCTGCTCCTAAATGTCGTAGCTTGATGTTAATAATCTTCCTCAATAAATAAATTTGAAAACGAAAATTTTTATATGGCTGGCTGTTCCGGAGATTCGCGTATTTAAAAAAGAAAAACAAACATACAATCTCTTATACTTTATAATATTAGTACAGACTATAAATTTAACCCGGTTTTTGATTTTTAATTAGTTAATTTAATCCAATATACGATTTCACGATGCGACGCTGATCTAAAAATCATGGTGATGTATAATTCATTTTCTAATTTTTATTAACCCATCGGCTGATTTTTTTATAACTAACATTTCAAAATGGCGGTTCCAATTTATAAGTATCTAGAAATTTATTTTTTAATTAGAATATTACATTACACAATTTGTTATTGTTCATATTTTTCAAATTTTACAATAAATACCTAATGCTGCTAACAGTCTGTCAATCACTGTATAATAAAGTCTACGTTTGTTTATATGGAGCCTTTGAACAGTCCAGAGATTAAGGAGATATATAATATAGAGATAATTTTGCTCACAGAACACATTCATGTCGGAATTTGTTGATCGCAGATATATTTTTGACGATTTTTTAAAAGTTATTCAATTACATTTTTGAACATTTACATTGTTTATGGGAAAATATATAAAATGAAAGCAATTCGTTAGACAATAATTTAAATTCTCACTACTATAAATTATTCCATGCCTTTAGTTTTATTTTAAACGACTACCTACAACCTTTAATAGCTGCGACTAAATTCTTAGGCATAGAGCTAGAAATGTTGTATATAATTTAGTACATAACTAGCTCACCGGGCTACGCGTTGCTGTGTTAAAACGTAGCGCCATCTATGAGATATCTATAATAGTCGGTCCTACAGTTTTCTATCAACAAACTAATTTATAGCGCCATCTGTTCGAGACTGATGAAACTTACAATTAATAACAATAATCAACATTGACAATCATTTAATTTGTGATTAAAAAATATTGAGGGCATTATTCGATATATAAATTATCCTATCTCTCAAGTTGGACCAAAATTATATATAAATACCAACTTTCAAGAAGATCGGTCAAGTAGTCTCGGAGTCCATCGTGGACAAACATCATTACACTGAATTTTTATATATTTAAGATATGTTACACAGCGGCTATTAATATATATTTTTATTAACATACATAAGGTTATTTTATCCTTTTCCATTCAAAGTAATGTCTGTCAATTAAAAAAATACTGTCATATGAAATCGTCTAATTTACATAGAAACTGTTGGAAATACATTGCAAATATATATTTTAAAAAAAGGTAAGTATATTTTTTTAACGCGTGTTTTCTCAGTATTAAATGTTAACGAGAGAGAGAAACGGAAAGTATTTGTAAGCTTATTTAGTGCTTTGAATAATCTAGTGCCTACTTGTCGATATAATTATCTATGTTTCCACTATCTTAATACATTTTCATTAACTTCTGTCCTTCTCTGTCTGTTGGTAATAAATTTTACAAACGAATTTAAACTCTGTTATAATCTCATTAAGATATAAAAACCTATTGGTAAACTTAACAGGACAGATAGGAAAAGGAATATCTAAATAATTTAAATAAATACTCCTTACTGTGTCAAGTTTTTAAAATATTTTAAAGAGTATTAAATAACAGAAGGTATATATGGGAAATTGGTTAAATTACATTAGGCTGTTGAGAGCGGTAGCTGTTTTTAAAAAAGACATTCATATTACAATACAATCGATAATTTGTTGTGTGATTTCGTATATCTATATCACGTTTACTCGTATTTTACATTTAAATTAGGGGTGTGCGAATATTAGAATAACGAATTGTTCGATAGCAAATCGAACCGAATAATTAAAATCGAAATTCGAATCGAACTATTCGAATTATACGAACTGTTCCACCTATTCGAATAATTAGAACTATCCGAATATTCCATTCCATAAAAAAAAGTCCCCTACCGCGTCTGTCTGTCTGTCTGTTCGCGATAAACTTAAAAACTACTGAATGGATCTTTATGCCGTTTCCACCAGTGGATAAAGTGATTCACGAGGAACGTTTTGGTATATAATTTGTCCCGGATTTTTTTATAATCAGGGCGGGGCAACGTCTGCCGGGCCCGCTAGTTATAAATAAGGAAGAATTATTAAACTAATAAGTATAAGAGAAGATACAAATATATGGAACTTTAATTAGACTAGTTCGAAAATTGTAAATATAAAAGTTCACTGTTTATCTTATAAAATTATTTAAGTTTTTATGCAAAAAAAAGACATTGAGAAATGTATCTTTTCCTATAGCTATTGGGTTAATAATGCTTTGGTAGGTGGTAGAGTCACGCTGAAGCTATTACTGGTTTCAGCATGAAATCGGCTCGTCCGGGGTACTATCACCCTCTTTCAGAAAACCAACGTGAAGTAAAAGTGCTTGAATTGTTGCATTTCATTCGGTCAGTGAAAGCGCATCTTCTCTCCTCTACCCACCCCCCTTTCCCCACAAAAAGAGGATGGCAACGCACTTGCGACTCCTTTGGTGTTGTTAGTGTCTATCGACGGTACTGATCACTTAACATCAGGTGACCCAGCTGTTCGTTTGCCTTATATGACATAAAAAAAATGTAAAAAAAATATTCGTTTAGTAAGAATAATCGAATGGTTCGAATAAGTGAACTATGGAATAATCGATTATTTGATTCGAGCATTGTTCGCACACCTCTAATTGAGATATTTAATACTTTTTAAACATGTTAACACCATAGTATGTTCGGAAAAGAAATTTTAATTTAAATGATTCTTATAATTACAATTTATTTAATTTTGTAACCATGGAACATTCTAGATACCTGTAACAAAATAATCGTATTTATAATATTACTAAATTTTTTTTTATAGTCTACAACCTCTTTGGTTAAATAAGAAGGAAAATAAATTGGGGTTAATTAATAAATTTGAAACAAAATATAATAATTATGTTGACGATGTAAATTAATTGTTTACTAAGGCGTTCCATATTTTATTTCCTATATTATTAATATTGTAAGTAGATATTCATTATTGTCGAGTAATAAAGGACTTATATGCCGGTGCAAAGGTAATGAATAATGAAAAGTGCAAACTGACACTTATACCTGCCCGGTTTCTGAGTCACATTTATCTGTACAATAGCGTTATCGGTTCGATAACTTGTCAAATTGGGATTCTGAACACACAATCATACGATAAACCTCCGTTAAACTTAACTGGCCAATCTGGGTGTTTATCTTATTCGATAAGATTTGACATTTTAAATAGTTTTTAATATATTGACTTTTTTTTCTCTCGAACTGACTACGCTATTGACCTAGCAAGGTCTTAACGGCTTCATCGGACTACTGTATAATATACTGACAATGACATGCCATTGACGAACAACTAACGAATTGAAAAGATTTGTAACTAAAATAATTAAGTTTATAAGTAAATAATCATTACATAGTATAAAACAAAGTCCTTAGCCGCGTCTGTCTGTCTGTCTGTTCGCGATAAACTCAAAAACTACTGAACGGATTTTCATGCGGTTTTCACCAGTAGATAGAGTGATTCACGAGGAAGGTTTTCATATATAATTTGTCTACGTTTTGTTTATTATCAGAGCGGGACAACGTCTGCCGAGCCCGCTAGTTATAAAATAAAATTAAACCACCTACTAATCTCCAAAGTATTTTTTAATCATAATATTACTAAAACTAAAATAATGAAACCAATTTTTAACACTCTTTCTTAAAAGAGCCATCTAGTGATCATCAAAGAAGTCGTTTTGGGTTTCATAGTTACTTAACAACTCGTTGTGTACTCAGAAACGCATTGACAGTTTATCTTATGGATAACTTTATTGAGTCAATAACTAATGATAGTTTAACCTAGTACCTCAGAATCCGGGCATTAGAATTTATTGGACGAATGTTTAGAATACGCTCTTTATACTCAGTAAAGAAGTTTGACGAACACATATAGCAGAAAGACATTGACATATAAAAACCCAAGACGCACAGTCTCGAATAATAGTAGCGCTCAAAACCGACCGCAGAAACTCGCCAATATACATACGTGGTTATCGTTATGCGTTAAACTTATGATTTTGCAAATTCAACCTTACCTGAATGATTTAAAGTTGTTTTTACAAGGATGCAAGCGACGCGAGACTATTTGAATCAAGTGCATAGTCCAAAATTATGCACTCATTTTTGTGTGCCGGCTGTGAGACGTTAAGTGTGCATCTTGGGTTTTTGTATATCCATGTACAAAAAACAAAAAAAAGCAATATCACAAAGTTGTAATATTCGCGCTGTTTTTCCTATCCGTTCCCTGTTTTTTACCTCATTTTCCATAAATGGCCTTAAGAATATCTTTATATTTAACTAGTAGACTGTTCAGTTTGAAGAGGAACGGATATAAGAGTAGAAGGTCATAGGCGTGGATGAGTTATATGAAAAAGTTTTGTATATAAAAGTTAGAAATACTGAGTTATTTTGCTGACCCTACTTCAAATAAGAATGAGTTGATTGATAATTTAAAGCTGCGGTCCTTCTGAACTTTGTTAAACATAATCATAGGCTTAGCTTTCCATTGACGTCCGTCAAGTTGGGGTTGATATTTTTTTTACAGAAAGGTTACATTATTATAAACACACACGCCATGTTTTAACAGGTGGAGATGTGTAGTTTTTGAGAAAAAAATAATTGAAAATCAATTATGCCTACCACAAATTATATAGAATTCTCGCCAGGGGGCCCTGCAACTTGTCCTTTAAAGGGTGGGTAATATCTATGTGTATATATCTATATCATATCAGTATATAATAAAAACACTTCTGTACTTTTCTTGCTTTGGCAACAAGTCCTAAAAAATGGGCAATTATTGACTCATTTCTAAGAATTTACCAGGGATTTTTTTTCACATTAGAATTCGTGTTCCATGTTATAATCTCGTATATACTTTACTATTTATAAATTCATCAATAATACACAAAATTAAATGTAAATTACTAGAAAAATAACTGCCATAAATCCCACCAAAAACTCGAATTCATCTTTGTAGAATTTGACATCAAGAGCTAACTTTTGTCTATGAAAACTTGCACCAGTCATATAAGTTCTAAAGTCTTTAATGTTGAACTAATAAAACGTATATAATCTACATTTTCCTTATACTGGTCCCATACCTGCGACTATTTGACGCACTAAATACTAACCTCAAAATTAAATACGATAAAAGCGCAGAAAAGCGTTCGAACAGTAATAACTAAGAATTAACGTTCCTAAGTTGCTTTGATATGTTTAAAGACCGTGGACCCATTTATCGTGTTGCGTCTATCAGCGCAGTAACCATAACGCCTGACGATAATCTCTTCCGACGTGTCTATTTATCGTGACCATAGACAAAAGTTTATGGCGACACACGCAGGTATAGGAGTAGCATAATATATTAATAATTTAAATAAATATTATAGGACTTGAGTATGAAAGTATTATTCGTCGGTGATATATATAACTGCTTTATTATGAAGAGTATATGTAGGTATTATTGTGTTTTAGCAGATTAATTCGTTGTGGTGATTATTTTTTATACGAAACATTGTTAAATGTTGCATTTTGGGTAGATTGTAATAAATTAAGTTTGCTAAACAATTGTTGGTGTTTTATTCGTGTTCATTCTACCTTTCTCGAATTTCCCAATAACGAAACTGTCGGCTGTACTGAGGAAAAATATTATAAGAATGTAGCGTCATAAATAATATTTACTTATCTACTTTTCTCTCGTACTTAAGTCGCGTCGCCATTAGACCGAACCGATTTTAATGAAACTAAGTTACTCCCGAGGGTATGCTTTATGATTTTCTTATATGAGGTTTTATTGTGAACCCAGTACTTTAGCAGTGATGCGTGTTCATACAAACAGACGGACATTTCTAAAAATGATTGAAATGTATTCTATTACTTATTCCTAGACACCGGCAACAGTTTTTTTTCACGAAAATCGAAAAAGTACAGACACATTCGATTTACATTATTATTATATGTATAGACTAGCTGTTACCCGCGGCTTCGCGCGCGCTTTTTTAAAATGTATTAAAGAAATGTAAAATTGTGAGTGGGTGTGTACATTACAGAAACGCTTTTTCAAAAACATTTGTAACTACGATACGAACGCCATCTACTGTAACATGTAACGTGTACATTAGATATATGAATACTAATAGTATATCGAATGGGATGAGATTTATCATCAGCAACATACCTGGAACTTCAACCTACTATATACCAAACTCAGTGCTCACTAACACTATATAAGAAAGTAATGAAAATTATAAACTATACATTATCGAACAATATATCTTAAATCTTTTATTATATAGATATAATATGTCCGTATTGTCGAAATATTTAAGTTATTCTTATACGTTGTTATAATCACTAAGTTATGTAGAAGCAAACGCGGTAAATAAAACAATATGGCCGCCAAATTGACCAAAAAGATGATATAATTCATATTACATACAAATATATGACTTTCAATTATGTATATTTATTCTTGGAGTCCAGTAAGGCACACGTCTCACGCGGTTGTAACATATTTGTTGATCAATTTCACACGGACGAATGCACAGATAGCAATTAATCACTACATAGTGTACCAATTCAAATAAAAAAAGAATCATTAAAATCGGTAAACAATTGACGAAAATATCAATTAACATACATAAAAAAAATACATACAACCGAACATAGTAGCCTCGTCCTTTTTCGAAGTCGGTAAAAAAGAAAGTCAAAAACTGCCATTTTCACGCCGTTTTCACCAGTAGGTAGAATAATGATTCATGGGGAAGGTTTAGGTATAATTTGTCAAGGTTTTCATTTTATTATCGGGGCGGGACAACGTCTTCCGAGCCCGCTAGTTATCTGCCCGTAAAAGCCCCGTGAAAGTCGGTCCAACCAATTAGAATATAGTAGGATATTACGGAGGAAGTCTTGAGTAACAAAATAAAATAGTCTAAGTTACTTCTTATAAGGTGAGTTATCTGCCAGTGAAAGTCCCGTGAAAATCAGTTCAAGCATTACGGATATTCCACTGCGGTCGAAGTCGAATAAAAAACCTAAATGACTTTTTATGAGGTCTGCTATCTACCAGTGAATACCCCGTGAAAATCGGTCCAACCATTTTGGAAATAGCAATGCGGACGATGCCGCGGACAAATAGAATATGTCAACCGCTATAATTTTGGCTATCTGGCAGTAAAAAGCAAAATTCCCGTTAAAATAGGTCCAGCCGTTTTGGAGATTACCCGGAACAAACAAAGAAACAGACAAAATATAATAATCTAAAAATATAGACAAAGTATAAAAATAATTTTTTTTGGTCATTTGTAGCCATATCCATACATCAAAAAGTTGTTATTTTAATTGTACATACACAAACTTTATTTTTATAATATGTAATAGAGAACAAATAGAAAATTGGAAATAAAAGTAGTCAACTTTTTGAATAGGAAAACAAAATAAACTTTGAAAATGTTTGCGATAGAAACTTACCACGTTACCATGGCAACGTATATAATACTAACGCTAACGAAATCTCTCGAAAGGAAAAAAGTGCCCGATTTTGAAACATTTTTCATTGGTGCTCTGCTGCTATTAGTCTTAGCGTGATGATATATAGCCTAAAGCCTTCCTCAATAAATGAGCTATCTAAAACCGAAGGATTTTCTCAAATCAGGCTGGTAGTTCCTGAGATCATAGCGTTCAACCAAACAAACAAACTCTTCAATAAGTTGACTTCAGCGATGATCTAATTCGTATCTTTTTATTCTCCATTACACAACACATAAGTATTGACTTGAAATAATCAATTATTTTGCAATTTACCTATGTGCAGTACCTACCCATGTAAATATTGGTTTAAATTTTGATTACAGTTAACTTGTGCCCAAATCGTAAAAGGTTCTAGTAAAAGATCTATAACCATTTATATATTTTTTTAATGCGTTTTTAATTCTCTATCAACATTTTCTTAGAACTAAAAGATTGCATACGCAACTTAGCGTCTGGGTTCTTAACCATAAAACAAGGAGAGAAATAAAAACAAAATGTAATACGAAATTAATTTAATACATTGTATAGAAAAGATACAAGTACATTATGGATAAAATATATATATATTTTAAACAAAACAAAGAAATAATTAATTTTTTCCTTAGTATATTACGTTAAAAAACGGGCGTAACCAGAAGTTACTGCAGAGGAAGAGAATCAACGTTAGGAAAAGGAAATTATTATTATTTTTTTTTATGTCAAAAGCAGGCAAACGAACAGGTGGGTCACCTGAGTTTAAGTGATCACTACCGTCCATAGACACTACCAACACCAGGGGAGTCGCAAGTGCGTTGTCAGCCTGTGTATGGGGGAGGGGGAGGGGTAGGGAAAGGAGAAAGGGGAAGGAGGTGGGCCTCTGGCGCTCTCACTGACCGAACGAAACACAACAATGCAAGCACTGTTACTTCACGTCGGTGTTCATTGAGAGGGTGGTAGTACCCCGGGCAAGCCGACCCATTCATGCTGAAACTAGTCATAGCTACAGCGTGGCTCTACCACCTTCAAATTATATTATTACTTAGGAATATTTGTTATTAGCACACAAATCACAGCATTCGAGGTTAGCCTTCATTAATCGTGATTTGGGCCCTTGGGATTAAATAAATCCTCTCATTGAGTCCTGATTTTAATAATCACTTATTAAAATTAAATTCAGCAACAAAATTATTCACTCTCCTGTGTTAACGGCAACATAAAATCTCTATAGCATGTACATATTTACAAATTTTCTATACATGTAAAACTTTAACTCAACATACTCACAAGACCTTAATTTATGTATTACTTTCAGATAATTTTCTTTATCTGTGCAACTGTCAAAGTCGCAAGGCAACAACTTCGCAGCAAACATGTAAGTTTCAAATGATTTATATTCCAGTATATCCAAACAAACACTGACTAATGTGTCGTCTATTCCGATATCGATATTATTTTTACTAGCATTTAAGTGCGCTAGTATTTTACGCAAATTGGTATTAAATTTATCATTAATTACATCGAATAAAGACACAAAACAGAGTTGATTTTTAATTGATGTGATAAATAGATTCGAAAATTCCTTAACAAACGTATTCAAACGCTCTAGGGATGTTACATTATGATTCGTATACTGTTCGAGACTCTTCTTTCCATCTACCATTGTATTTCTGGTTATGATAGAAACACGCATACTCCAATATACTTCATAAATTTCTTCAGATGGTACAGAATCTTGTAATTCCTTTAATATCCGTTCGAATATTACGTTAGTTTTTGCGTAATTTTCGAATTCTTGGTTGTAACTACAGGTATTAAGACGTGTAACAAAATCTGTAACAAATTCTTTTATGACGTATTCCTTATTGTTAACAGTGTTCCACCTTTTGATAGATTCTTTTATAACATACATCACCAATTCAGCTTTCTTATGGAAATCGTCTTCATCAACAAAAAACGTAACGTACCTATAAAGAAGTTTCCACTTAGCCTCCACTATAAATCCTACTAAAATGTATCGATTATAATGTTTTATTTCTTCTTTTTTGAACATACAATCAACGTGATCATAGACAATTGACTGTACAACGTTCTTATTTAAAGAATAAATGTTAATAGTTATACAATTGATGATATTACTTCTGTATTTCATAAACATTTCTAAATTAGTCGGAAAGCTATCAACTACATTCCACGCTATTTCTATTAATTCACTAATAAATCGCCGAGGCAAAGAATTGGATGTTATGAGTGTAAATACTTGCGGATCATCTTCTTTGTTTAGACTCTTAGTGAATGTTTTGAGATCTTCAAATAACTGGTTCTGGTCATTTTCATCTAAGCCATGTATCGTTTTATACACATATGTGTAAACTAAGGACCTTAATGACACATTAACAGTATTACTCCAAGCATCTAAAATTACTCTTCTCAAATCCTCTATACTGAAGCATTTGAATGCCATTCGTAGTCCGTGTTTTTGCACTGACAATGGCTTACCTAGTAACGATTTAACAAACTCTAAACATAAAGGCTTAGGTAGTTTAGCCAAATATGAATAGAATGTTGGCAAACAAAACTGAACGAAGTCCCCCTTAATATATTTCGTTACGTATGGCAGAGGAACAGGAGGTCGCGAGTAGCAAACCAGCTTGCAAATTGCTTCTTGGATATATAAAATCTTTCGGTCGACCTCTGAGTGGTCTATTTTAGCCTCTTCGGGAACATATTTAGTCATAAAGTCTATTTTAAAATCCATATCAGCCAATTCGAAGATTCCGTATACGGACATTTTAATATACTTTGAGTTTACATTTTCTTGGGCGAGAATATCTTCGAAAAATTTTAGAAATATTAACGCGAGATCGTTTAAAAAATATATTCGTATTTTTTTCAAGAAAGTATTTAAATTGAGAGATGGATATCTATAACCAATGCTTTTTTCTATCTGGGGTAAATTCGAACTAACAAGTTCTTTGTCCTTTTTCAAATAACGTATCAAAAGATCTTGTGTCAGCTTTTGTTCTTTACTCTTTGATACGCTTAATAACGGATGCTTCTGGAACTCATCAGCGTCTAACTGTATATATTTATCGACAATTTCAGGTATATCTTCTTTAGGTTTTTTATATTGTAACATTAGGTCTAAAACAAAGTACACATATTTTTGGATATCATCTTCAACTTCGTCATTGCAAAGTGTGTGATCAATCGACGATAGCTTGTCCAAATAAAATTGTAACAAGTATTCATAGACAATAATTTCATTTTCCTTAGTTAATTCATTAGTCTGTGTTTCGAATCCGTGCCTAAAAATTCCCAAATCTATACAATTTGTTAATGCCTCGGGCATTTCTTTCCTGTGAATAATATGGTATGTTATGGCTATGTGTTTGTAATTACTTTTACAACTAAAGCAATCCAAAATATTATAAACTTCTAAACTAAATAATATTTTGTTAAATGCATTCCAGCAAATTTCACTAAAATTGTAGATGTTATGTTTAGATATAATGGCGTCTACAAAACGCTCTTTATAGGGTCGCTGCTCATTAATATGCCTCTTATAATAATAATCAAACAAAGTCTCCAAATCACTATCAGTCTTGGCAGATTCCACTAATACTAATATTACTTCGAGTCTAGCGTCGATACTGACAGCTACCCGAATATACTTTTTTATTTCAACGAAGGCTTTATCAAACGACATGAATCTATACCACAGAAAATCTCTACCACTGCCGAGTATTTCTAATTCACTTTGTACATGTCTCAAAGCCCATTTCTCTTTTTCTTCTGAAGTCATCAATCTATATAATTTTGCATTGTAGAATTGTTTGCACATTTCAAACTCTGCATCCGGATACTGCTCTGTGTAAATACTTTTAATAAACTGCAGTCTCTGATCTAAAGGGATCTTATCAATTATATAGGCATATTTATTATAAAAATTGTACCAAAAATCAGTTACTTTAGGACATTCATAACCAATTAAAGACTTGGCATAAAATTTACAATCTTCTACGGTGCTGTATCGAAGTAACATACTCTTATTCAAAATATACAGGTATAGAACTGGATTTTTATAGATTTCATCCTTGTGTTTTTTCATGATATCTTTTGAGAACCTCAAGCCCATCCGTTTAAATTGTTTCCAATCACCTTTCGATTTACTTAACAACTCTAAATATCTTACATCTGATATAGAATAAAAGTGCCTGAGTCTGTATAGTGTATTCATTTGATTATACTCTGAAACTGTGTTATAATAGGCTTCAGCTAATTCAAAAGAATTTCCTAAGAAATCTGTTATAAGATCATCTGATCTTCTGAGCTTATCCAGCATATTATCCTCTTTAAGTAGCTCTAATTTAAATGAATCAGGAGTAAAGATGAGAAATTTAATTGCAAGCCTTGTATACTTCATTTTATTACAATAGTTGTAGAAGTCCACAGTTCTCTTATCTCTTATGTACATGAAAATTGTTAGTAGAAACTTTTTTGTCATTTTAATTGACATAAGTGGGAAGATGTTCTGATGAAGATACTCTGGGTTGATGATATGAGAATATTCATTACTATACAGCCAAATACACTTTAAGGCCTTTGAGATATACAAATTATCACCAGACTTGAGGGTTCCAATGATATATTCTATATTTTTATATTTGGAGGCAACGCCGATTTTATAAAGTTTGTCAACATCAGATTTCTCCACTTGAGATTCAATTTCATCAAAATTAGCTTTGTTTTTTGTAGCATCGTTTATCTTGGCGTTGAGTTGCTTATGTCTTTCACTGAGACTGATTGCAGTTAGTTCTATCATCATGAGGATATAACTGAAACAAAAGAAATACAATTGGAATATAAAATACATGTTTGAATTCTAATTTAAAAATTTATTTTTAACAACTTTAAAAATAAATATAGTTCATTTTGAAAACCAGTATGTATAGGAAGACGTGACATCATTTTGTTGTTATGATATGAGAATTAGTATATTGTATTTTCCTAATTAGTATATTTTTTTATTTTTTCTACTCTTTCTTAATGTTAATAGTAATAATGGGTTTAAAAAGAGTTGTCAGTTATGTTTTAAAATTTAAAAATGTAACACGAGAGACAAATTGATATTTTACTATGAAGAGAATGGAAAAATATACTATTATTAATGAGTATACAAAAAGAGTTTTTTCAATACTTGTACAAGATTTAGAAGTGTAGGTAGTAATATTATTTTGTCTAATTTTAATTCTACTAGGAAAATATAATTCTAATTGAATCTGAGAAGAGTGTCCTACATATATTGTTACAGATGTCTAGGAATAAAAATGTAAATTTAATGTATCTGTACTTTTTCGATTTTCGTGAAAAAAATTGTTGCAAGTGTCTAGGGATAAGTAATAGAATAACATTTCAATGATTTTTAGTAATGTCTGTCTGTCAGTTTGTACGAACACGCATCACTGCTAAAGTACTGGATTCACAATAAAACCTCACCAAGAAAATCATAAACCATATCATCGCGAGTAACTTAGTCTTTGTTTAATTAAGTTCGGTCCACTTTTGATGTGGATTTTTTCATAAATGGATCTAAGCTGCTTATTTTTATTTTTAACACCTACACACAGAACTAACAATTATGCTCATCATACAAAAATCTGCTGTAACGAAGTATCAGACCTGAAACCTTCTAGAACAATACAAAGGCTTGCTACCATTGTGCCAGAAGGTCTCCCTAGTTCTAATTAATATGTAATACTAAACACTTTTATAAAACAATGTACATATTTAAACCTTTTACCTTAACCCAGTAATTAATCTTTCTCTTTTTTTAATTTCACACTATTCTGCCATGACAATCACTTACCAATACCCTGTGCAATTTTGACTTTACTAATACATTAAAATATAGATATTATAAGTTTTAGTTGTTATAAGTTTCATTTTGTGTCCATTATTTTATAGAGCTTGTTACATTTTATTTTATTTTGATTTTGATTTTGAGTATATTCAAATAAAATGTATTTATATGAAATTGTTTTATTTCTGAATGAGTCTTGAAACTTATTTTACAAAGTAGGTAATATGTATAAAATATTTAAATGTATCATTATTTTAAAACACTATAATTAATTAATTTAATTTAATTAATATTATAACACTCTTATTGTGTGACTGATCAGTATAGAAAGGGTCAACGATAACAACAATGAAAAAGACGTTCTCAAGACATGGTATTTACCTATACTTTTTTTTCATATCAGTATTAAGTAGCATGTGATAAAAAGACTGCTATACTTTCATATTAGAAAAACAAATGTTTTCTCTGGTTTGCAACCAACTGCTCTGACTTTTCAACTTATTTGGTTTTTTTTAGTGAGGCTTTAGTTAAGTTTTAGTACATTTTTTTACTAAATTTTTTTTATGGAATAAATAAGGAGTTTCATAGTAAATTTAATTAGCCAAAACTTTACAACTATCATAGTATTTTGTCTAAATTATTAAATTTAGAATGGTATAATTAACTGAAAACAAATTATACAATAGAACCAATAACAAGGTAGTAGGTATAAGTCTATTTAGACAAAGCAAATATACAAGGTTTGTTGTTATGAATCCCTTATTTGCAATATTTTATTACAAAGTGGGCGTATATTGTAAAAACGAAATACATAAAACAAAGAAAATGATAATCTGTTAGAAATATAATACTATTAGTATTATAGAGATAAAATACTTTTAGTACACCTCAAGTACAAGGAAGACACAGATATTAAAAAAAAATGGTGTTGTAAATACATGTATTTCAAGCATTGACATATAAAAACCCAAGTCACATAGTCTCGAATAAAAGTAGCGCTCAAAACCGGCCGCAAAAACTATCCAATATATCGTATGTAGTTATAGTTATGCATTATTTCGCAAATTCAACCTTACCCGAATGATTTAAAGTTGTTTGTTAGCGACGCGATACTATTCGAAATGACTGCAAGTGCATAATCCAAACTTTATACACTCATGTTTGTGTGCCGGCTGTGAGACGTTAAGTGTGCATCTTGAGTTTTTGTATATCAAGAAATAAAAAATTATGATATAGTACCTACTGTAATTAATGTTTACTAAATTTCAAATATTAATTTGAATTTTTTTTCGAAACTACATAAAAGAATAGATAAATTGTAAATTTACATACATAAAAATTGTAAACACTTATTATTCAATTTTTTTAATAAATCCGGTAATCTTCTAGACCGTATTGTGCCAAGCTGTCTGTTGACTCGTGCATCATAAGGTTTACATTCGTTTGTATGGAGCTTCATTTATTATTTAATATGCTTACAATACATAATGTTATTTACACTTCATCTTACCTTATTTTTAATTATGAAAAAATAAATAAAAAAAAAAGAATTTTAAACTTATAATATTTGAATACAATCAAAAAGAAACAACATACACTACTTTTCCCAGACAATAATATGGTGCAACAAAAAGTGACTAACACAATGACTAATAACCAGGGATGGTGATTTAACATCAATTAAATAAAAAAAAAATTTTTGGACAATGAGAAATCGATTATCGATACGGACACTATGAAATAGTGATTCGATTTTTTCCTATTGAAATAAATTGCAATTATTTCGACGTCCCCAAACATAGGATAATTTTTCATTAATGAAACATAAATGGCAGTTTAATCTTTAATTTAATTAACTTTAACCTTTAATTTTTTATAATTAATGTTCCACGAGTTCATATTAGCATCAAGATCGAAGGAAATTTTCTCCGGCGCTCTCACTGACCGAACAAACCGCAACAATGAGAGCACTGTTACTTCACGTCGGTTTTCTGTGAAAGGGTGGTACTACCCCGGGAGTGCCGACACATTCATGCTGAAACAAGTAATAGCTTCAGTGTGACTCTATCACCTGCTACCACCCTTCCAATAGATTCTTGATAGTTTAATGTATGTCCGCAAGAACCTTGAAAAGCTGGATTTCGTAAAAAAAACCGGCGTAATCTAAATACTAGAAACTGTGACAAACTGGTTGTCCCATGATTCAGACTTACTAAAACCAGTAACAGTTTGTTAGGTTTTACAACAAAGTCCCAAAGGATATTATCGATTTGCCGTAATTTGAATTTAAGCGCCATGTCAAGCGGGTTTTGGTGTCAAAAGGCTATTATAGAGTGGATCATTATGTGAATGATGGTGATCTCTGAAATTGACTCATCTCTGTGCATCCATTAAAATTGTTTGTGACATGTACCTAATGTATTCTAAATATTACATATATTTATAATAATTTATAATATTACATATAAAATAAACCAGAACGATTATCTTGCCGGTTCTTCTCGATGACCGAACCGGTGGTAGCTTTGACGTTCATAGCTGCATTCTTAGGGCCTAAATTGATTAAAGTGTTTTTGATTTTGAATCCCTTCATCTATCCTTAACATATAGAAGATTTGTTTTCCTGCAGAATTGTTATTGCTACGATTTTAAATGTTGGTTTACAAATTAGTCAAGTCGGACCTTAGGCTACAATATTATCCCAAGTTATAAGGAGAAATGATATTATACGTTGTTATAACATATTTTATGTTGCTATAAATAAATTTCAGGACTAACCATTGAAATTGGCACCCATTTAGATCTCACTTCTTTTGTCGTTGAAATCAACAACCAAAACATATATCAATATATCATAATATTGAACTCGGCTCTCATTTCACAACAAAAACATAATTTTTGATGGGATATCATTACTTTTTGTACAGAAATTATAAGTAGTTACTTATTCATTTTTATTAGTAAAATGAATACCAAATGGTTTTTGTTAATCTCCAATACTAAATCCCAATGAGTAACGGAATAAATACAAAACTCGATCTATAATATTTATATAAGCTTGAACCATAATCTTTTTATCTCTTGATCTGACTACTCTATTAGCAGCTGGTGGGTACTCAGTCTGTCTCCGTATTAGGACGGAGCCCGGCGGCCACCTTCCGTCGGGCGCACCCTCGGGGCGGCTATACAAGGGGAATAGCGTAGTTCGATCCCTTGCCGCCCCAACAATACGGTCGGACGATACATCGTAGGGGTTTTAGTCCGTGCGAGTCGGACATAACCCATCCTCTCCCCCGAGAGGGTGGCATATCCAAAAGGGATTTCCCCACATTAATAAAAAAAAAGGGTTGTTGCCTACTTGTGCAATTCACTATATACCTAACTGAGCTAACCTTTTTTTTTTAGCCAGAGGAAAATCCTACATTGGATACACCTCCCACTGCCGGGGGACAGTGGGAGGGCTATATCAGACTCCTACCGAATAAAAACCCTTGGGCCGCCTGTGCGCATATATGGACCAGATTTGAGGGTTAGCGTCGAGCATGTACTCCCCTAAACGTGATCACGCGCTTGGGTCCCCGTATGTGGTCGAACGGGGACCCTCACCTCGAGAGAGGAAGTTTCTTTCTCATGCCTCTTAACGAAGCTGCGGTAGAGACCGTGCTTCAGCATCTCGGGTCTTCGTTACGCGGCAACGGACGCCCCCGCGTCCGCCGCCTGAAGACTAATTATGGAGGCATTGCGTGAAAGCCTCTCCTACGCCCACGACCGACTCTTCTACGTCGTATTGCCGGGGCGTCTGGTTCCCTTTCCCTTTCTGCTTCTTCTTTCTTCTCAAGAACGCTTTCGCAGAAGGCGACTGCAGCGTTCCATGACCTCTCACTGTCAGTCATTAACTTAACCAAGGCCGTCAGTGACAGATCACTGCCCACTACCGCCACGAGCTCATTGCGTTCTGCAGTCCACGCCGGACACTCCTCCAATGTATGGTGGACTGTATCGACGTCGCATCCAACGCAGTGGTGACAACGAGAGTCCACCTCTTTACGGGCCGTTTGGTGCAGGTACTTGCCAAAACAGCCGTGCCCAGTAAACACCTGCACCAATCGGTAGGTGAGGGCTCCATAGGTTCTCTCTACCCACTGCGTTAGAACAGGACGGATGGTCTCAACAGTGCACAGGCCAGCACTGGGCGATGACAGCCTTTTTTTCCAGATCTGTAACACCATCTTGTGTAAGTGGGCCTGGTAGGCTTCTTCCACCAATGGTTTCGCCCCGTGCCAGCCTGCTTCTGCGTCACCAGTACATGTCTGCGTACATGTGCGCTAGCGCGAGCAGCGTACTCAAGGGCTCCACGCCGAGGGAACAGACCTAGGCT
This sequence comes from Antheraea yamamai, assembly GCA_036509395.1. Classification (NCBI taxonomy): domain Eukaryota; kingdom Metazoa; phylum Arthropoda; class Insecta; order Lepidoptera; family Saturniidae; genus Antheraea; species Antheraea yamamai. Next base: position 4,757,449 of record AP028451.1, read on the forward strand.
TGAGCCGCTGCCAAGGAGGGCCTAATGGTGTGCGGAAGCGAAATTTACCCCCAGACCACGGCGGCGTGATCTGTGGTTATGCGGGCGTGGCCGTGAGCACGCTCTCTTTGGAGAGAGGCTGGTACTGATCGTTCGCTGCCGTTATTTCATCGGGATGATCGGTAAGAATATGTTGCGGACGTGTTTTATAGTGTGTAGCGTTAGATACGGTTTCGTAATTCGCGGCGGTATCCACTAACGGACTGGGATAACTCGCGGTTTTTCAAAGTAATTGGTGGTGAGTGATTTTACATACGCCCAGATAGTCGGCATCTCCAAGTCCCTGTGGAGATCGCCTCTCCGGCCGTACTATGGGGCACCGGTCACTTTACGTAAGATGCGGTTTTGGAGAGCCTGCAACTTATGAAAGTTGGTTCTTGACGTATATACAAAAACGGGATAGCTATATGTCATAACGGGACGGATACACGTCTTATACAAAGTGAGCTTGTGTCTGAGGGACAACTTCCTCCTATGACAAAGCAATGGATGGAGGCGACCCAAAACTATAGCGTCTTTGTTTCGCACTATTTCTATATGTGAATCGAAACATAGATGTATATCTAATGTAACACTGAGATATTTGACCTCTTCGGCCCAAGGGATATCGGTTCCGTATAGCCTGATGGGCTCAAGGTTATTACGATGTCGTAAAGGATCGAAAAGTATCGCGGCAACATACTCTAACCTTGAACTATACTCTTTATAAGTATTTGTAAGAACTAAAACTGATATGTTTAGATTTAAAAAAAAATTAAGGGTGGTATTCCACTTGTTATATATTCACGTAAAGACCTTAAAATCCACATATTGAAGACAGATTTTTTCCTTTGTATTCACCCAACTAGCAATCTGAATGCCAAATTTGAGCTTTCTAGGTCATCTGAAACTAGCTTAGAATGTCTATAGGTCATTCAGTGACAAGAATGACGATTTTTGGACGTTAATATTTAAATAACTATTTGATGTGCATTTCTAAAATTTGGAGTACATATATATCTCGCAGGTCTCAATACATGGGCCGAATTTGACATGTTTATGTGAAATAGTTTTTTAGATATGAAGGGGTTAAAAGTGGATCCAAATGGTTCGTGCAATATTACGCACGGTAGTGCGTGCTCGCCATAGCTTGATCTTGGCTTGACACGCTATCATGTGTCTAAATAATATAAAATCATCGAAATCGTTTTAAGCTCTACGAAAAGACATAAACTAAATATCTTGATACGAAGTGGATGAAAATAAAATAAGTGGTATTTAATATATTCCTATTATTTATTCCATCTGGGTGGAATATTTTCTTCACATTTAAATGTGACCACCCCGAGTACAACAAATTCAAATAAATACAGAATCATTAAAATCACTTCACAATTGAGGAAAATATCGATTAACACACTTAAAAAAACCTACTGCAGAATATAATATCCTCCTCCTTTTTCGAAGTCGGTTAATAAAGATAGACATCGCAGCCACACGTGCTTCTAGAAGAGAGAACCCTCTCTTCTTTGTTCCATTGGTTGAGTGTAGTATAAACCTGATTTTAAATGTCGATATTCATTTACATGGAAGATTTTAATAAAGCGTTTATAGAAATAATAATCGAAAAACTGTTTTTTTTTTTGTGTGGTAACACATGGCAACTGTACCATAATCAACATATTATTCTTGTGGAGTTTTTGGCGCGATCGTTGAATGTCATGTAGTCGATTTTATATTAAACCAAGAGGACTTGTTCTTAAGTGGTGTTTCTTAATAGATGTTCAATTTCAGGGCGGTAGCTAACTAGATGCCAGAAGAAAAGGTACCATAGTATGTATGATACTATAGTATCGCGATATTTTTCTTCAACGAAAGCTTCTATTCGTGAGGAAACGGATATAAATCGATTGAAGCTGAGACATGGTAGTTTTAAAATCCCGCTTTTTGAATAATGTCTTTCTTTAGATTTCCACATTTTTTTATACTCTTTCAAGTGGTGTAGTTTATACAACCTTTTTTCGAAATGGTACATACCCGTAACTGTGCTATTTATAAGTTTACTTCAGCGATTATATAATTCCCATTTTATTCTCCATTATCACTGAACACAAAAGTACTGACTTAAAATCAATTATTTTACAAATAACTTATTTACAAACCACTTAATTATTGAATCATAAAAGGTTTATAGCTATTTGTATTAAAAAAAATGTTTATTCGAATCAACAATATCTCACAGCTAAAGGCATTCTCACATGTCTGAATGTGCAGCTATAAGCAAGGAGAGAAATAAAAACGGAATGTAATAAGACATTAATTTAATTCATTGTACACAACTAGTAAAATACATTATAGATACAATATGATTCTAAAAACAACACATAAAAATAACTATTCTGTTCCTTAGATATTACGTTAAAATAAGGGCGTAACTAGAAATTACTGCAATGGGAGGGAGGCGTTAGGTAAAGTAAATAAACATTATTTTGTTATTTAAAGACATCTATTTCATTATTCATTACAGCTTTAAAAGTTAAACAAGCACCTCTTCACTTATCAAGATAACACCTTTAAATAAGTCCTCTCTATGAACACTAACAATTACTTATTAATTAATTTATAGCAACAAAATTATTCACTCTCCTGTGTTAACGGCAACATAAAATCTCTATATGTATAGCACGTATTTACAAATTTTCTATACATGTAAAACTTTAACTCAACAAACTCACAAGACCTTAATTTATGTATTACTTTCAGATAATTTTCTTTATCTGTGCAACTGTCAAAGTCGCAAGGCAACAGCTTCGCAGCAAACATGTATGTTTCAAATGATTTATAATCCAGTATTTCCAAACAAACACTGACTAATGTGTCGTCTATTCCGACATTAATATTACTTTTACTATCATTTATGTACGCTAATATTTTACGCAAATTCGTATCAAATTCATCATTAATTACATCGAATAAAGACACAAAACATAGTTGATTTTTAATTGATGTAATAAATAAATTCGAAAATTCCTTAACAAACATATTTAAACGCTCTAGGGATGTTACATTTTGATTCGTATCCTGTTCCAGGTTGTTCTTTTCTTCTGATATTATATTTCTTGTTATGATAGACACACGAATACTCCAAAATATTTCATAAATTTCTTCAGGGGGAAGAGAATGTTGTAATTCTTTCAAAATCCGGTCGAATATTACGTTAGTGTTTGGGTAGTTTCCAAATTCGTGCTCGTAACTACGGCAATTAAGAGATGTAATGAAATCCGAAACAAATTTTTTTACGACATACTTGTTAACATCGACTGTGTTCCATATTTTGATAGATTCTTTTATAGCATACATCACTAATTCAGCTTTCTTATGGAAATCATTTTGATCAATAAAAAACGTAACGTACTTATGAAGAAGTTTCCATTTAGCCTCTACAAAACATCCTACTGCAATACTTTCATAATAATATTTAATTTGTTCTTGTTTTAACATAAGATCTATGTGATCGTAAACAATTGACTCTACAACGTCTTTTTTTAACAAATGAATGTTACTATTCATGTAATCTATGACATTTCTTCTTTGTTCTATAAACATTTCTTTATTAGTCGGAAAGCTATCAACCACACGCCATGCTATTTCAACGAATTCACCGATAAATCGCTGAGGCAAATAATCGGATGTTATGAGTGTAAATACTTGTTCATCATCTTCTTGGTTTAAACTCTTAGTGAATGATTTGAGATCTTCAAATAACTGGTTCTGGTCGTTTTCATCTAAGTCGCGTATTTTTTTATACACATATCTGTAAATTAAGGACCTTAGTGATACATTAAGAGTTTTACTCCAAACGTCTGAGATTACTCTTCTCAAATCTTCTAAACTGAAGCACTCGAATGCCATTCGTAGTCCGTGTTTTTGCACTGATAATGGCTTATCTAATAATGATTTAACAAATTCTAAACACAAAGGTTTAGGTAGTTTAGACAAATATGAATAGAACGTTGGCAAACAAAACTGAACGTAATCTCCTTTAATATATTTCGTTACGTATGGCAGAGGAACTGGAGGTCGTGAGTAGCAAACCAACTTGCAAATTGCTTCTTGGATATATAAAATCTTTCGGTCGACCTCAGAGTGGTCTATCTTAGCCTCTTCGGGAATATACTTAGTCATAAAGTCTATTTTAAAATCCATATCAGCCAATTCGAAAATTCCGTATACGGACGTTCTAACAGACTTTGAGTTTACATTTTGCTGGGCGAGAATGTCTTCGAAAAATTGCAGAAATGTTAATTTAAGGTCATTCAAAAAATATATTCGTATCTTTTTCAAAAATGTATTTAATTTAACAGACGTATATATATTGCTAATGTCATTTTTTATCAGGGATAAACACGACATAACGAGTTGTTTGTCCTTTTTTAAATAACGTATCAAAAGGTCTTGTGTTAGTCTTCGTTCTTCAATTACTGTTAATAATGGATGGTACTGGAACTCCTCATTTTCTAACTCTATGTATTTATTGACAATCTCAGGTATATCTTCTTTTGGTTTATTATAATGCAACATTAAGTCTAATACAAAGTCTATATATTTTCTGATATCAGCTTTCACTTCGTCATTGTAAAGTTTGTGATCAAACGATGATATCTTGTCAACGTAATACTGTAACAAGTATAGATATACAATATTTTCATTTCCTTTAGTTAATTTATCTGTTTCTGTTGTGAATTCGTCCATATAAAACCCCAACTCTATACACTTTGTTAATGCCTCAGGAACTTCTTTCCCATGAATAATATGATATATTAGGGATATGTGTTTGTAATTACTTTTACAACTGAAACAGTCCAAAATATTGTAAACTTCTAAACTAAATAGTATTTTGTTAAATGCATTCCAGCAACTTTCATTGAAATTGTAGATGTTGTGTTCAGATATAATAGCGTCTACAAAACGCTCTTTATACTGTCGCTGCTCATTAATATGTCTCTTATAATAATAATTAAACAGAATCTCCACATCACGGTCAGTCTTGGCAGATTCAACTAACACTAATATTACTTCGGTTCTAGTGTCGATACTGACAGCCACCCGAATATATCTTTTTATACCAAGAAAAGCTTTATCAAATGAAATGAATCTATACCAAAGAAAATCTCTACCGCTGCCGAGTATTTCTAAATCACTTTGTACATGTCTCAAAGCCCATTTCTCTCTTTCTTCTGTAGTCATTAGTTGGTATAATTTTGCATTGTAAAATTCTTTACTCATTTCAAACTCTGCATGCGGATACTGCTCCGTGAAAATATTTTTAATAAAGTGTAATCTCTGGTCTAAAGGGATCTTATCAAGTATATAGGCATATTTATCATAAAAATGATTGTACCCCAAATTTTGGTTCCAAAAGTCTGTTACCTCAGGAAATTCGTAAGTAATTAAAGTCTTAGCATAAAACTTAGCGTCCTCTACGGTGCTGTATCGAACTAACATACTACTATTTAAAATGTACAAATATTTCGTCGGATTTTTATAGATTTCATCTTTGTGTTTTCTCATGATATCTCTTGAGATCCTCAAGCCCATCTGTTTCGATTGTTTCCAATCTCCATCCCATTTTCTTAGCAACTCTAAATATTTTACATCTGATATAGAATAAAAGTGTCTGAGTTGGTATAGGGTATCCAATTGATCATACTCTGAAACTGTGTTGTAGTAGGCTTCAGCTAAATCAAAAGAATTTCCTAAGAAATCCGTTAAAAGGTCATCAGATCTTCTGAGCTTATCCAGCATATTATCTTCTTTAAGTAGCTCTAATTTAAATGAATCAGGAGTAAATATGAGAAATTTAATTGCAATCCTTGTATATTTCATTTTATTACAATAGTTGTAGAAGTCTACAGTTCTGTTGTCTCTTATGTACATAAAAATTGTTACTAGAAACTTTTTTGTCATTTTAATTGACATAACTGGGAAGATGTTTTGATGAAGATACTCTGGGTTGATGATATGAGAATATTCATTACTATACAGCCAAATACATTTTAAGGCCTTTGAGATATACAAGTTATCACCAGACTTGAGGGTTTCAGTGATATATTCTATATTTTTACATTTAGAAGCGACGCCAATTTTATAAAGTTTGTCCACGTCAGATTTGTCCACTTGAGATTTAACTCCATCAAAATTAGCTTTGTTTTTTGTAGCATCGTTTATCTTGGCGTTGAGTTGCTTATGTCTTTCATTGAGACTGATTCCAGTAAGCTCTATCATCGTGATGATATAACTATAAGAAATGAAATATAATTGGAATATAAAATACATATTTGAGGCCTAATTAAGAAACTTGCTAAAAATAAATAAAGTTCTTCTTGACAAGAAGATGTGACATCATCTTGCTGTTATGACTAGAAAGCATCGCGTTTTCCTAATTATCATTTTTGTTTTTTTTTTACACTATCTAAATGTTAGTAGTAATAATGCCACAAACTGAATAGGATAGTGAGTTCAAGAACCATGTAAAGCGGGTTATAATATCTAAAGGCTATTACAGGGTGGATCAATATGTGAATGATTGTGACATCTGGAAATGACACCCCTTTCTGTGCATACACTAATAACGAATGAAACTATTTATGTTTTGTAAAAATATATAAAATGAAAAGATAAACCGGATCGAGTTTCTTGCCGTTCTTCTCAATGACTGGGTTGTTTTCCGAACCGGTGGTAGCTTTGACGTTCATAAGCGCCTTCTCAGGTTCTAAATTGAATAAAGGATATTTTGATTGATTTAATTTGATTTAATTTTGAAAGTTTACTTTAAAGATAAATAAAAAAAATATTTAAAAAAATCTGAATAATAAAAAACAGTCTTTCCAATACTTGTACAAGATTCATAAGCCTATGAATGTTATTTTGTCTAATTTTAACTCTACTACAAAAATGTAATTCTAATTTAATCCCAGAAGATTATACTGCTTATACTAAACTTTATATATATTTTAAATTTTTTTCATATGTATTATGTATATCAAATAAGTTTTTTTAAATAAATTGTAATTAATACAAATAACTATAAAATCGTTAGTACTATAAATCTACTTAGTAAAAGCATACAGAATGTTTTGATGTTATAAATTCCTCAAGAATTGTGATATTTTATTATAAAGTGGGTATAGAATGTACTAACCAAATAACTAAAACATATATAATAATAATCTTATAGAGATATAATACTACTATTTGAGTGAAAGAGTATATATCTTTATTGCAGCTATAGGACATAGACAATACAGTTAAGTATTAAAAAGGTGGCATTGCAAAGATATGTATACCAAAAAATAAAAGGTGAAACCTTACAAAGACGATATTACAATTATACCATAGTACTACTACAAATATTTACTAAATATTCATTTGCATCATATTTTTTCTATCCTAGACAAAGAAAAAATGCATTAGATAAATTGTAATTTACATGAGTTGTAAAAAAGGTTCTTAGAAATGAAAAAATAATTTAACTCATGGACTGTTGAGAACCATAAGCATTTAAGTCCCATACAAACAAATGTAGACTTTATAAGTTAAAATTTGGGTTGGCATTTAAAATTCACATGTCGAATTTGGGCTTGTTAAGTTTCATTTTTATAGGGGTGGGTACCCCTTTCAAAGGACACACCCCTCGCCCTGAGGACACGCATAGTTTTTGTTTTATATGTGTGTTTGTAGTTACGTGTAAGGGAAGTTATTTTGCCTATACATATGCATTTTTAAAGTTTTATGATAGTATAATTTTATAAATATTTTTTGTTGTTTTATAATAATTCATTATTATTTTAGATAAAAATTTAGTATAAATTATTTGTATGATTACAAAGTCTACCCACATATAACACAGGCGAGCGAGCTAAGCAAATGAATTAGTCGAAGCAAACCCAACATGAGTCATGTTAGGTTAATAGAGGACTAGGGCTGGAGCAAAACGATTCTTGCAGTTTTCTAGCCCTAGTCTTCTATGTTTAGAAAAAAAAAAACAAAAAAGCAAATGTAAATATTTTGTATGATCACAAAGCCTGTCCACAAGCGAGCAAACTAGTCAGAGCAAAGCCGATTGAGGCATTTTAGGTTATTAGAGGACAAGTTCTCTAGTTCTCCTCTAGCCCTAGTTCTCCTAGTTGGTTAGTACTGTGAACACTTATCAAATTCCTTTTGCAAGTACAGTGAATTTCAGTTATAACAACTGCGGAGGGGTACTCTAATGTTGTTGCTATATCCAAAGGTTGCTATGTCTAAAATAATAAAAAGTCATGTACATATGTATTTCCTTATCATTTATTTAATTATGGTATACATGGGTGTTATTGAAAAAACGTGTTATAGTGCACTGTTTAAGTTTAGTTTTTTCTGCATGCTGTAAGGTGTATTCCATTTTCATAATTTCTTCTACATCTAAATTCTTTTGACTTTCACCAAATAAACAGTACTTTTAGAGAGTTGTTATAACACATAATGCATCTCTAGTTGTTGGAATTTCATTTAGAGTGCAATCTTCTTCCTCCTCTTCATCCTCCTTTTCTTGTGTTTGAAGCACAGACTCAATAATTTCATTATCAGTCAAGTTATCAGTAGTGATAACTTGATTGTCAATATTCACATAAGTTTCCCAATCCGTAACTGTTGCTTCCACTGATGATAACCTCACCAGTGGCAAATTATTTAATTCATCATCAGAATTGTCATCAGTTGTATTTAAAGTCGTGTTGGAAGGAACTCGTGTTGTTATCATTTCAATAGCATCCAGAAGATTGACGGCAAATGGGGTAGTACCTTTTTCTATGTCGCTTACCATTTTCTCCACTAGAAGCTTTCGATAATGGCTTTTAAGAGTCTTAATTAGACCTTGGCTGAATAACTGATGTGGTGTTTGGTGGCAAAAATGCCAGTTTGATGTTAGTCAAATTTTGAATTTGTGAGTGAGCTGGACAATTGTCAATAAATAAAATGATCTTATTTTTGTTTCCTCTTAGCTGAGAGTCCCATTTCAGTAAAACTTTTTCAAAAATCTCCGATGTCATCCACGCTTTTTTGTTGGCTTCGTAATCAACTGGCAAGGCTTTTACACTCTTGAAACGCCTTGGTTTTTTCGCCTTTCCTATAATCAGCAATTTTCGTTTTTCGCCTGCCATATTTGAAGCAACAAGCACAGTTATTCTATCTTTTGACAGTTTGCCACCAGCACACTTTTCTCCTTTGAATTTTAGTGTTATATCTGGAGTCAATTTAAAAAATGATAGTGTCTCATCAGCGTTCCATATTTGACTATCGGTATACCCTTCAGTTAATTTTGGTAAAACTATTCTCAACCAACTGTCACAGTTATTTTGTGAAACACTGGCGGCTTCTCCACAAACTTTACCAATCACTATATCATGACATTGTTTAAATCTGTACATCCAGCTTTCTGAACATTCAAAGCTTGTTTTCCCAAGCTGTCTGGCAAAATGATTAGCTTTCTCTTGCAAAAGAGGACCGCTACCGCTACCGCTGGGTACATTTTGGCTTCTCTGAGCTTTTCACTAGGAGAGCATTTTCAATATCTTGATGAATTGGATTACAATTTTTCTTTATTTTCAGGGATTTAGATTCAAAACTCTCCAGAATTTTAGTGCGGTTTTTCCACATCGTTGATATTGTAGAATGTGAACCTCCAAATTGTTTACAGAGATCAACATTGTTTTCTCTATTTTCCAGTCTCGAAATGATGTCCACTTTTTCTTTAACAGTAAATGTATGTCTAGGAGCCATATTCACAAACTTAAGAAACACTGTTCACTCACTGGAAATTGCTACATAACTGATTCATAAGATTAACTTCATACACATGCTGAGTAGAGGACTACTTAGCACAGGTAGTCAAACAAATGCTTTGTTTGTATGTAGGAAAAATACAAACAAAGCATTTGTTTGACCATCTGTGAATGTAAACAAATGATAAGAAAGCTTAATAGATTTATGAATGAGTTTTTGTGCCTTTGCGGACTCAATAGCAATATCCCTAAGGGATTTATGGGAATCTGTCATAAATGGTTCATAAAAACAAGTGGCAATACCCGAAATTGACGCTATATCCAAAGTCGCTATTACCGAACGAATTTCGAAAGTATGTTTTAAATTCAAGGGATGTAGTTTGACATAGCTATAACCAAAAAGTCGTTACAACCGAGGTTGTTATTAATGAAATCCACTGTATATGCTTGTTTTTAATTCTTTTTTAACCACTATGACCTCAAATGTGAAATAGGTGAAAAATGAGGGTAGAAATTTAGTGTAAATAATGATTAATTTTTGTTTTTCCACAAAATTTATGCTTATCCATCAATTATTTACTCTTTGATGCCTAGATATACATAGTTTCATAGAAGTTATTATTATTTTAGTTGAAAAATCAACATATCCAAAATTACCAAAATATTAACTGTTACAAGATTTTTACAGACTTAAAAGTATTATAATTTTTTTTCCTCAAAATTTAAGTTTATATAGATATTGTGTTGTATAAACTGTTTTGTTTTAACTTGAGTATCAAGTTGTCAATATATAAAATTACCAATGATTGTTCGGAAGTGACATAACTTCAAAACTTTGATCATGAATATAACTCTGTAACTATGGTTTTCCGCGGAGAGGGCGGGGGGGAAGTGGTATAGTCACCTTCTGCCCCACTAATGCCACTCACCCTCACAACTTATTTCAGAATGCGAATTTCTAATGCAGCCCCGAAATGAAAAAATGAATGCAATTTAAAATTATAAATGTTATATGAAATATGTTAACGATAAATAACTGATAGAATATTTACTGGTTGATTAATTCACTATTAAAATATTTATAAGAAACAATTTTATTTATACTGCATTTTACCTTATTCAGATATAATTGCTTTGAGATGTAATTTCAATGCGATCTAATAAAAAGGTAATAACTTTATAATGAATACAACCAAAAACAAATAACACACACTGCTTTTACCGCATAATAATATGTTGCAACAATGTAAAATGACAAATACATAGGGATGCTCGATATTCATTGGTGGTGAATAAACATCGATATTTGACAGAAAAATATTAATATTTTTGATTTCGATATCATCAACACATCCATGTTTTTTTTTACTTTATTTTTGGCAACCAACCTTTTAGATTAATACTGCCATTGTCGAGTAGTTAATAGTATTACAAGTTCTTCTTCCATTCCATTTTTGGCAACCAGTCTTCTAGTAGACTATTACTGCCATTGTCAAGTGAGTATCGATAGTACAAGTTTCTTGATATAATTACAATGAACTAATAAGATGGTGGACACCTTCTTAGAACTTTCCATGGAGTTTTTGTGGCATCTCAGAATTCATGGTCCGTGGTATTATTTTTCATTCACTTCACTTACGCACAATAAACTATATTACATAAAACACCACCAATTTTACACAATATAGAGTCAAGTAACATAAGATTATGAATAAAAAATAATATCCACTATATGACAGACCAAGATCCCGCCAAAAACTCAAAACGAATATTAATTACTACTACTACATTTTTACGAATTTAAGTAACCATGACAACCATTCTGTTATCTGTTGCTAGGCGCGCAACAGTCAAAACAAACATTATTTTTATATTTTATTTATCCATTTTAAATAATCTGCAGTCGATATGGATGTGAAAAATTTAGAAGCTTACGGTATTATTGGATTCGATGGTAAGAATAAATAGCTTTTATTTTAGATGACTGTAAAATAGGTGGCAGATGCATTGCATCGCTTGCGAATGAATTTCTCCACTTCTGGCTAATATTTTTTTTTGATACATAGATTTTTTGTCTCTTTAATTTTAAGATATAAATGTAGAAATGGAAATATTAAATGTACTTGTTCATACTAAATTATTGAAGTGAAACTTCTTTATCGGCGTTGGAAAAAATTTACCGTCACATTTTTCCGTTACGCGCCATCTTTTTTGTATTCATGTCTATGATAATAAAATCCTTTTGTTTAAACTTTATCTAATTTAACTTTATTTTTTAATATATTAATGAAATTGTTTGCCATAAAGAAAGAAAGGGTTTTTTTTTTTTTTTTTTCTTTTTTTAAGTTGCATATAGATCATTTTGCGAAAAATAAGGCCTTAAACAAGTTTCACTTCTTACGTGTGTACACTAGTACACGCACACATTTTATATATAATAATAATATATAATATAAGGTGCATAATATATATACCTATGCATATAAAACAAAGTCTTTTCGTATCTGTGTACCTTTGATTTTTCTAAACCATGTGAGGGATTTCAATACGATCTTCACAATTGTGTAGAGACTTTCTTCCGGAAGGTTTATGTGTATAATATATTTATACATCATTATCATTACCCTTATCCCACCTAAGTAGGGACGGCACAACATGTTTTCTTTTTCCACTCTCTCCTGTCAAATGTCATCTCAGTATTCACACCTTTCGCACATATTATTTTTCACACAGTCCATCCATACCTTTTTGGGTCTTTCTCTACTCGTATATCCGTCCACAGTCATACTCAACACTTTTTATAATATATTTATACAAAGTTGAGAAAAGTCGACGTATTATAATGAAGGCGTAGGAAGAAGTTTTCGGGCGCTTACATATATCTTCTTCTATACATATGACAAGAATGTGAATCTAACGTCCCTGCACTTTTTAGATTTTTGTGAAAAAAGAATGTTGGAGATGTCTTGTATTAAGTAATAAAATATATTACAATAATTTTAATAAACTTCCGTCTATCTGTTTGTTTAAACACGCATCACTGCTAGAGTACTGCGTTCACGATAAAACCTCACCAAGAACATCATTAAGCATATCCGCGAGTAACATTTAGTCTTGGTTTCATTAAAATCGGTTCACTCTATCAAAAGCCAATGTAATTTTAATGACGAAGCGACTTAAGTACGAGAGGAAAGTAGATAAGTAAATGGACTTAATACATCTAGACGATAAGTCACTGTTTTTTACATAAGTTTCGATGCGAACGGAGTTGCGGGCACAGCTAGTCGTTAATAAAATAAACGAAAGCAGAAAAAAGGTGCGGGCCAGGAGTCTGTAGAAATAAAAAAAAATGTAGAATTCACAGCAAAGCTAATTAACATGATATCTGTTCACACTCAAGTGAAACAGTGATCCATTAAAAGTTATGATGTTACCAGGTTCCGCAATCAGAGGACTCAAAGTCCATCCAGACAGCGAGCACGTTGTATACCCTATAGGCAATAAAGTATGCATACAGGAGTGGAAGACAAAGAAGATGTATTTCCTCAGTGGGCACACTAACAGCGTGTCCACTGTCGCACTGTCTCCCAAGGGCACTTACGTTGGTTCTGGTCAAATAAACCATATTGGCTTTAAAGCCTCCGCTAAAGTTTGGGACTTTAAGAAGAAGACTCAGATCGGCAGCCATGAATTGCATAAGGTAAAAATAGAGTAGATTTTTATTATGACATTGCCTAGGAATATGTTATTGGCCTAAAATGGTGACGTGTTATTAACTAAATCGTTTAAAAGGAAACTAAAGACAATAATGTTTGGGCTTGATCAGTTCGACATAATGGCGATTTCAGATATCGCGAAATCTGTAGTTGTAATTCCCCAAATTTTTAATTAAGAAATCTGAAGGAATTAAAATGGTTACATACACTGCCGTAGCTAGGGGGGGGCATTGTGGGGCAATACCCTACCTTCAAAATACCAAAAACTAAGATAAATTATTATAAATAAAGTATTTGTTCATAGTTTGAGATAAAAAAAAACTGTGGCGTTAGTTATCTAAACTTTTCCGAACATTCCACAATTTGTGACATTCGAGGGCAGATCAATAATGATAATTTTTTTACTTTCGCCCTACCTGTAACCACTGCTGCCCTACCTCAAATTCGACTCTAGCTACAGCCCTGGGTACATAGCTACATACCATTAGTTAACTAGCAGAAACGAAAATCACTGATGTGAATTAATTCACCACCAACTCTTTGAACAAATGGGTCAGTTTGCAGTATGAAAGAGCTGGAAACGATTAAATGTCTAAAGCAGTGGTTTGAAGTGAGAAGACCCGTGATATGAAAACGGGCAGTTCGAGCTATTTATAATATGGGGTCTCGTGAATCATAAACGACTAGGTACGTTTCAGGAATTCGGTATCTTAACATATCCTTGATAATTTAACGTATCTCCGCAAAAACTTGGATAAGCAGAATTTAGTAAAAGACCAATATAATTTAAATACTAGAAACAACAGCAGATTGGTCATTGTATGTTTCACGTTCACTATAACCAAAACCAGTTTTTAGGTAATAGTGTTAAGTTTTATAACAAAGACCCAAAGCACATTACTGATCTGCCGGATATTAAGTTCAAGCACCATGTCAAGCGTGTTTTAATGTCTAAAGCAGTGGTACTCAACTTTTTTTTTTATACGGGCCACTAACTCGTTTCACTCATGGTGTCGCGGGCCAAAAACTACAAATATTTAGGTATTAAGTAAAAAACGTAATTTAAAATTAACAACGTATTAATGTAGCGAAAAATGGTTTTCCACTAAAACAAGCTTGGTATAACCCTTATATCATAAGGAACACATTGCGATCGGGTTATCTTGGATCTATTTCATTTACTCAGCGTGGTCATAGTTTTTCTGATTGGAATTTGAAATAATTGAGAATACAGTATAATCAGATGGGCCAACTACAAAGACACGTCGGGCCCGGCCGCATGCGGTTCGCGGGCCGCAGGTTGAGTATGGCTGGTCTAAAAGCTATTAGATAAACGGTTAATCAATATGCGAACGATGGTGACGTCTGGAAATGACGCTCCTTTCTGTGCATCCACAAAAAAACGAAACAACCAGTATCTATGTTTTGTAAAAATATGTATCATGAAAAGATAAACCAGATCGAGTTTCTCGCCCGTTTCTATCGATAACTGGGTTGTTTTTCGAACCGGTGGTAGCTTTGACATTCATAAACGCCTTCTCGGAGGGCCTAAATTAAATAAAGTATTTTTGATTTCGATATATCAATGCGATGCGATGCATTAAAAAAAAGCCTATAGACTTCCAACTTAGTTTTCTTATGGCTCCATAGTTGTCATTGTTTTATAGTAGGAGACATGGTACATATTTTTGGATAAGTATTTATTTTAGACATCGTAAAACTTGTATATATATTTCCTTTACGATATCTTAATTGAAAAACGCATATCTAGCTGAAGGGAAGTGGGGCTTAACCAATTCTTACATTAAATATTATAGTGGACGTTACTTTGCACTTCCGCCTGGAATTGATTACTGTCATCACACTATGACCAATAGGAGCGGAGCATCATAGAAGAATGTTTATATTTTTATGTTTATATAATGTATTTTTTTCCTTTTGCGAGATTCCGCTGCGTGGTAACGTCAGGGTTCGTCCAAAGTAATTGTTCCACATGGACGAAGTCGCCGGCAGAAGCTAATATATTATAAACGAAGTATTGCATAATTACACATGACGCCTCAAATACTTACCCAAGAATGTCTACCAGTTCTCGGTCTATTGCTTTAAATTTATTTATTGCTTAGGTACGAGTTGAAGCTCTAACGTTCTCATCAGACGAGCGTTATATGATATCCCTTGGGGGACGGGATGATGGGTATGTGGTCCTGTGGGACTGTGTCGCGGCGGCCGCCACCGGCACCGCTGCCGCTACAAAGCTCACCACCGGAGACGCGATGACTCTCAGCGCCTTGAACCTGAGAGTTAACTCTTTCGTCACCGGCGGGGACTGTGAGTTTTACTAATTTAAAGACTTCAATATCAAATCAAAATTCAACCCGCTTAGGGGTCGTTCAAGTATTACTTAAGCAGAATTTTTGTAATTTCGGACCTCCCTGTCCCCCTGCGTTAGCAAAGTAAGCAATGCTTTTACCCCTTATACATTTTTGAAGTAAGCAATGTTCTTATGTAAATACCCTTACCCCCCTTATACATTTTTGTATTTACACTTTAAATCGAGTTTAAAAAAAATATATGTACCCTTCGATTCTTATTGATTTAAAAACTTCTATACATTTCTCAACTTTTAGGTCCGGTCTGATAATGGGATTTATGTATTTATTTTCGATTTTTTTAATCCTGTCGAAAGTTTAAAATTTAAAAATAAATATATAAAAAAATCGAAATATCTTTGATTCTTTTTCTATAAACGCCATGTAACAACCAAATATAAAAAAGATCAAATTTGAATCATTTTTAAGAAAGTTATGTCCAGAAAACAAAAACAAAAATCTTTTGAAAAAGTAATAAAAAGATGTCAAAATTTACCAAGAGAGAGAAAAGGAGAAGAGAATTTTAGGGGCTACTAAAACATCACAAAATTAAGTAAATAAAAAACTTTTCTTCATACCTTCCTATTTGGCATGAAATGCCCCAGATTTAGATTTCCTATTTACAATCGCGCTTTTGTGAATAATTATTACTTTTTATAAAGATTATATACACTAAATATCATTTGCACGAAATTTGTTTTAGCAAATTTGCGCGTGTGGAACATTCGTGCGGAGACCAAAAACTTAGACGTGGTCGACGTGTCTTTAGGTAAACTACGACGTAGTGTTAGATGTATCGCTATCACTAAAGACGACGGTTACGGATATGCCGGTACTACGTAAGTGTTTTACATGTTTATTAATAAATAGGGTTAAATATTAGGTCTTTACCTATGAAATTGCCGTTTTGTATGAAAAAATTTAAACGAATTTTTTTCATGTAATTTTTATTTGTATTAATCGAAGTAATCACCCATGCAATCAATGCATCTTTGCCAACGCAGTGGCAGTTTATTGATGCCCTTCTTAAAGAAATCAGCTGGACGGGAGGCAACACATTCTTCAAAGGCATTTTGTACTGCCTCTCGAGTATTGAATTTTTTTCCCCCAAGGAGTTATCCAAATTCTGGAAAAAGTAGTAGTCTGTAGGCGCAAGGTCTGGTGAGTAGGGCGGATGACGGAGAACTTCCAACCCCAGTTCTTGCAACTTGGAGACCGTCTGCTGTGCAGTATGAGGTCGCTTTTGTCGTGCAGGAGCAGCGGAGACGAGCGATTGAGCAATGCTGGTTGGAGATGTGCCAGCTTCTCCATCATTGTGTTCAGTTCTTCACAGTACACATCTGCAGTAATGCTCACCCCGTTTGGTAAGAAGCTGTCATGAATCACACCAGCGCTAGACCACCAAACAGTGACCATCACTTTTCTAGGGGTAAGTTTTCGTTTAGGGCATTGTTTAGGTGCTGAACCAGGATCCAACCAACTTGCTGAGCGCTTGCGGTTATCAAACAGAATCCATTTTTCATCGCAGGTAACAATGCGGTTCAAAATTCCTTCATTTGTGTGTCTGTTGAGCAGTGCAAGGCACGTCTCGACGTGTACTTCTCGCTGGCGATCATTGAGTTCGTGGGGCACCCATTTGTCAAGCTTTTTTACTTTGCCAATTTGCCGCAAATGGACCAATATTGTTTTGACGCTAACGTCGAAAGCTGCTGCTAATTCAGCCGTAGATTGTGTATCATCAGCTTCCACAATCGCCTTTAATTCGTCATTGTCGACCAAAGTCTTCGGACGAACGCGACGTTCATTTTTCAGGTCGAAATTCCCAGAACGGAAGCGAGCAAACCAATAACAGGTGGTGCGTTGGTTTGTAGTATTAGCTCCGTAAACGTCGTTGATGTTGCGTGCCGCTTGTGCCGCGTTGCTGCCACGACGGTACTCATATTCCATAATTACTCGAATTTTTAACGTATCCATGATGACAAAAAAGATTGAAATGCGATGAAAATGTAACACTAATCAATAAACAAATGACTACTTTTGGAAAAAGAATTCCATGTTTTTAAAATAAAATTAATTTGAAATTAGGATTCTTAGCCAAACAAAAATTATTTTGATTTGAAATGGCCAGTACTGCAGAACGGCAATTTCATAGGTAAAGACCTATTATTACATGATTAGATTTATGTCTTGCACGATACTAACTTCAAAACAATGCTTTATACTATTTTCCCTGCACATCAAATTTCGCACACATTATATGCAAAATAACTTAACGAAACGAAAGTGTCCGTCTGTCTTTTTCACCAGATCGGCATCAGATGGTCGGCACTGGAGTTAAAGAATACTCAGTTTGATCAGAACTGATGGAAACTGAATTTGGGGTCAAAGATAAAGCACATTTCACTCGTTGTTTTACTACATGTACAAAATAGTCTTAAAATTAAAGTATTCCACTTTGTTAACAATTAGTTTTATTAAATAAAAAAAAAACGTCCGTGAATCCCTCTAATAATATAACGAATTAAAATTTTCAGTACTGGAGATATGATAAAATTCTCGATAAACTACCCGGCGGATCCAACGCAGTCGGTGGCACAGTACAAGCCGGCACTGCTCGGCTGCCTCGCCAAATGTGGTCCTTGGAAGAAAGGCAGAAAGCCTGAATCTGTATGCTACAGTCAAGGTTCTATCACTTTCTGACACCTCGCATTCTTCAAATTCTCTATCTTTCTTGGTTTATTGCATCAGTTAAGGATCTATAATGACTTTCGTTTACTTTCTTTTAATTTGAAAGAAAGAAAGAAAGAAATGTATTTATTGCTGGATAACAACAAGATGAACGTATACATAGCTTATATTATATCCAACAAAGGCACCCCCATTCAGCTAAGTGCTGCAGCACAACTGGGTGTTACTGCAGCGCTGATTTTCAATGGGGGCCCTAAGTAATGTACGGACGTGTAGTCGGTGTTTTGACAATAAATATAACAGAGCTTATAACATGTAAACAGCTAACAACAACAAAAAGTTAACATCGAAAAAAAAAGATACAGATATTACAAATGTGCCTGTCGCAAAGCTATTCACTACCTTGGTTGCACAATGGCCACCATAAGCCTGAGAATAAAAAATAAATACTAATACAAACATAATAAATAATAATACAAGCAAATACGAACATAGGTAAGTTTAAATTGTACATCTAATAAATTGGAACCACTCATAAAATTAAAATTAACGCTATTATTATTATTGATTTTGAACTTGTAACAAACACTGCTGCAATATATGTTTAAAACTTTTCTTATTTTTCCTATATCTACATGGAGGTGGGATATTATTCCAGCAACGAGTAGCTGCATATTTAAAAGAACCCCTGAACGCTGTGGTTCTGTGTATAGGTATCGTTAGGGGATATGACGCAGAACGCGTGTAGGTAGATGTAAGACGTGTTTGCCTCCATGTTAACTTTTCATATAGGTACTTAGGTTTTTTTGTTTTGGTCAAGTCAAAAAGTAGAGTGGCCATGTGTAGCTCCCTACGGGCTGCCATTTTAAGAACATTCGCTTCATTTAAGAACGGCGTGACGTGATGACGAGGGGGAATGTGGAAACAAAACCGAGCGCAAGCGTTCTGTACCCTCTGAATCAATCGATCAGTCCTTGACAATAAACATGGGCCATACACAACATCACAGTAATTTAATCTAGAAAGAACTAAACTTTCAACAAGACTCTTCCTTAATGTAACACTCAGATACTGTCTAAAACGATACAAAACTTTTAGCCTATAAAAACAATTTTTAATTATACTATTGATATGCGCTTCGAAGCGCAGTTCTGAGTCAAAGAGTACTCCCAAATTGCGGGTTATTTCCACCCTTTCAATGTTTTTCCCCAAAATCTTGATCTCGGGATTAGCAGACAATATTGAATTAACTTGCGCCTTACTTCCCAAGACAATGAATTTTGTTTTAGAAGGATTGAGTACCAGAGTGTTACACTCTGACCATGAAATTACCCTGCTAAGCTCTTCATTAATCTTGTGGATTGAAGACCTCAGTGCATCTTGTTTAAATGACATATATAATTGGATATCATCCGCGTACATATGATACTTACAATCAAGCAAGCAGCTAGTAATGTCTGCACTATATATAATATACAATAAGGGGCCAAGAATGGATCCCTGAGGAATCCCCCGTGTTACTGGTTGGGGAGAGGAGGTAGTCGAAGAGCCATCATCTAGTTGTATTTCAACGTATTGCGAGCGATTGGTTAGATAGCTATGAAACCATCTAATCGTATCATGTTCAAATCCATAATAATGCAACTTAGATAGTAATAAATTTACATTTATAGTATCAAACGCTCGTGAGTAGTCAAGTAAAATAAGGATAGTCCCTTCGCCTCGATCCCGTGCCTCTAAGATATTGCTCACAACATCTAATAAGGCAGTGGCAGTACCACGGCCTTGTCTAAAGCCTGACTGGAGATCCGGTAGAATATTATTAGTTTCTAGATATTCGGTCATTTGTAGATATACCACCCGCTCCAGTATTTTGGATAAACACGGAAGAATACTTATAGGTCGCAATTCTTTGAAACTTTGAGGATTGCTAATTTTTGGTATCGGCCGAACAATTGCACAACGCCATAAGTCAGGAAAAGTGTGCGTACTGATTGATACGTTTATGATGCTGGTTATGGTTGTCAAGGTTTGCGGAAGTGTAAGCATTATCATATCCTTTGATATACCATCAATGCCCTGAGCATTTGTCTTGATGCTCTTTATTATACTGAGAACAGTGTGCTCTTCGACTGTCTTTAGTGAGAAACACGACGAACCATAGCGGTTAAACTCGTAAAAAGTCAGCTGTGAAATAGTCACATCTTCATTTCCAGGAACATCTAGGAATGCATTATTTATACCGTCAGGGTCGCACAAATGGTCTGGAAGCACACAAACTTGGCTTGATGGATATACTTGAGATTTTAGATTTTTCCATAAGGCTCGAGAATCATTAAACTTTTCATTAATATACTTATTGAAGTAGGCCTTCTTTTCATTATGTAAGGATTGTACAACCTGCCGTTTTAGCTCAAGATAATAGTCTTTGTGGATATCTAGTTTTGTGTGTCTATAACGATCATGAGCTTTGTCGCGTAACCTGCACATCAGTTTTATTGTGGATGTAATCCAAGGAGTAGGTACACTACGAAAATAGTTGTGTTTAAGGGGTGCATGAACATTAAACAGTTGTATTATGTAGGCGCTGAACTTGGATACCATAGTGTTAACGTCTTGAATATTACTAAATATATGCCACGGAATTGACTGCAAGTCGGAATCAAACAAATCCATCACAATATCTTTAAATGGACGATATACCACCATTTTCTTTTGAGGTTTGTCTTTTTTTAACATCAATTGACATGTGATGAAGGAATGATGTCCTAATTCGATTATGTGATCGACAATGAGATCTCTGTAACTGACGTCGGTACAAATAATATCAATGAGTGAAGAGCTATTGTTTACAAAATGCGTTGGTGTAGTCACTATTTGACTAAGTCCACTGTACCCTACAAACTCCATGAGACGTTTGGATCTACTACTATGGGTCTCTAATAGGTTTACATTAAAATCGCCGAGTATAATAACATTATCATAGGGTGCGAGGGTGCTGATACTTTGTGTTACTGCGTCCAGAAACAGATCGAGATCTAACCAGGGTGGACGGTAGGCAGTACCAAAAAGGAGCGTTTTGTTATTCAAATTTAGGGTCATCCATAGTTGCTCGACATCAGACTGTTCGGGATGAGGCCGCACGCGCGCCTTAAAACATGATTTGATATAGAAACCAACTCCTCCTCCGCGCCCACCACGAACAGTCATCGGACGCGGTACATGCTTGAAGCGGTAGCCTGGGACAGTCGGCGCATGCCCTTCTTTTCCCGGTTGCAACCATGTCTCGTTGATCGCCATTATGTCGACTGAGTGATTGTTCATAGCAATTAAAAATTCATCATGGCCAGTTGCCAGTGACCCTGCGTTGAATAAGCCAAACTTTAAATATTTATATTTTAACATGGAAAAATAGTATGTTATAATTTAAATAATCAACTACGGGTTTGGCCCCCGCCGGGCCGGGGGCCGGGGGCAGGCGCGGCCCCCCCCCCCCCCCCCCCCCGCGCCCCCCCCCCCCCCCCCCCCGCCCCCCCGCCCCCCCCCCCCCCCCCCCCCCCCCCCCCCACTTAATAAACGTATTGAAAACAACGGAAACCATATCAGGATTTAAAACAGCCGTAGATAAATTAGGCAATAGCTGAATACTATAGAGATTGAAAACATCGTAGATTGTATAATATAAAAATTGAATGATGTAACGTTTCGTATAAGTATATATATCATGTAATAAGTGTACTGTATTATATTGTGACAATAAGTACTTGCAAAATGGTTTATGCTTAATGATAGTTACGGATTGACTTAAAAAGTTGAAGTATCTTATTATTTCAATATTAAATGAATCAGACGCAAACCAATACAACACAATAAATCTTATCAACAAAGGACAGTGAGCTAATTCTAGACAGGCAACACTTGTATTGCGATAATAACCATAATTATATAAATAAGTTATAAAATAATAATAATACTGAATACTACTGTTACTCCTAAGATGTCCTTGAAGAATCATTTCATTCATTTCCGAAAATACACTGTATATCCGCCTCACAACGGATGCGGCAAACAGCATCGCCAGGTTTGTGACGGGCCAGGATCCGACCTCTACTCGTCCATACAAATTTCCATCCGTTACGTTGTCCGGCCTGACGAGCTTGACGAAACAACATCCGATTGATTTTAGTCAAACGCTCATTTACGTAAAACCGCCTTGGTTGACCAGGCAAGTCTAGGTCGGCCGTATTTGCTCCACGGCGCACTCGAGCACCTTGCACAAAAGCGTCACGCAAGTATCGACTCGATATCCGGACAACAATGGGTCGGGGACGGGTTTCGGTGGGTCCAGACGACTGTGTAGCGTTGATATGCCGACCTCCAACTCGACTGACTTCAACAATGTCGCGATCCTCCAGGCTGACTCCCAGTTTAGTAGCGACTATTTTTATAGTATGGGTCAAGTTTTCACCACTACATTCTGGAATATTAGTGATCTCGACGTCGTTAGCGAGAAGTTCCTGATCCCGCTCGTTCATATCACGTTTGAGCTGGTCAACTACCTCGTCAACATTCGAAATTATAGTGGTATGTTTGCCTAATACTTCCAAGTCATCAAGTCTCTTCTCCATTTTATCCACACGGCTGACGAGAGCTCTTATGTCTGCTAACTCTTCTCGAAATGCTTGAAACTCACTTCGGACTGAGCGCAGCTCCTCCCTAATGTGACGTAGTTCTAGCTCAAAATCCCCGACTGACTCTGCGATGCCGGGCGACACTGTATACGGTGAATCACCCGTTTCTCCTGTGATCTTCGCAATGCTTCTTTTGCATTCACCACAGTGCCAGGAAGACGTAATAGCCCCTTTTCTCGGTAAGGCCGCGCAAACGCGATGATAATATACATTGCATTTTTCACATTTAGCACCATCTGTCGGTGTTAAGAACTTTCTACAGCAACCACATTTGACACCCGGCATAGCAATGTAATTATCGATCTATTTTGTACAAAAGATATTCAGAAGATGGCGCTGATTACAAAAATGGCTTTGATTTTTTAATTTTCTATAATCTCAAGACACTACACCATAATCCGATGGCTTGGCTGAGGCTAAGAAATTCACATATGCTGTGGATACTCTGGATAGCACTAGATCACTCTTTAAACCACTCTTATAATTATTGTCTTGAGATTTAGGTTATAAAATTTTTAAATTGATTGTTGTTAATCTTTCACAACACGGATATTACTGAATAACAATCCAGCTTGGATGTATCACTGTTTAAAATAATTGTATAATGTCCCACTTGTCTTAACAAGACGTTATTATATTTTTAAATACAAAAAATACTCAAAGGTTTAGGCCGACTCAACGTCCGTCAACTACCCGTAATACTTTAATATTTGCGTCAAATGACGTAGTTTCAAATCCTTGCCAATAAGTCAGACATTTCGGTGAAGTAACTCATCCATCACCAACGCACTGTGGTAGGGTTTTTTCTAAGTCCGTCTGGCTAACTACCACCCTCAAGTTGCCAAGTCTTGTCAGATCAGTCACCAAGCACCTATTGGTGCGTTCCGGCAGCTGCACTTGAACCAGTTTCCCTCTAGATTTAGCGTGTTTACCATCTTAGACTATCAGAACATTAGGTGAGATTATGGTCATACGCTAAAACTTATAAAGTTTAAATGGTAAGGCCTTTTCTTGCCAATAATTAAGTTTAGCGGACATCTGCCACCAAAAGTATGGGGATAGACCAAACACTCTCCGGCTTAAAGTCCTATTTCGGAATCCATGACTGTATCTAGCTGTTGAGAGGCTTATAGGCTGTCATGACAACGGCAACTGTTAATGATTATCAATGTCTTGGTGGTCGCCATTATTTCTAGACTACGTTGCGCTTTTTACTAAATAGCGTACCAGTCACATTTTGGTGATAGAATTAGTTAATATAATTTCAAATTATTTTACGAGGGCTATTTATTTCTTTAAATTACTGCACCTATTTCTTGTGATGATCTAGTTGTTCGACCGGTTGAATATTAATCAGATGTCCACATGTTTGAACCACGTACTAACGAATTATTCGAAATTCTCTTACATTTATTAATTTAAATTGATAACACTATCGGCTGATGGTGAAGGAAAACACCGTGAGGAAACCTGAACCTGAGATATGTTCTTGTAGTACCATCGTATGTGGGAGAATATAGAATTGGAGCTCGAAATTAGCAATACGTTGTGGATTGACGTAGTGATCATGCTCATACAGTGGTTCTCTTATAGGCTGATGATGATGGTTTCTTGTGATACGCATATATATATTGATGTTAAAATACCTTCCGGTGCAGGAATAGAATCGATACTGATTATGGACGATGGATGTTTAATAGTGGGTGCTGGTGATGGCACCATTGATATTCTCGATGAGATCAACTGGAAGGGAACATTTCCGAAAGGCAAAATAATGGACCCAAATAAGCCACATTTCAAAGCTGTAAGTGCTACTTATTTTTTTTGTTCTAACATTGAAATATAGCTATGATTGTTGCCCAGACAACTCTTTTAGATTAAGAAAGTGATGTATCATTTTAATACCAAAAATAGAACCAAATTAGCCATTCCATGTTCTAGATTCATTAAGGTTAATAAGAGTTTATTAAGGAAATTATATCAAGTTCTAAAATAGAGTCCCAAAGCACTTTAGTGATTCGTTAGTTAACAAGTTCAAGTAGTACTGTCGATTAGTTATATAGTAATTAGTTCATTATGCGAATGAAAATGACATCCGTCTCTTTACCCACATCCAGTAAATGTATTATATTGCAACTTTAAAGGTGATATTTAGAGCAATTTCTGGTATCGATTTACTAGTGCGGAAAAATGTTTTTTTTTATTACTATCAAAAGACAATTCTCACGCTAGGGAACAAGTTCTGTGTCGAGGGGTATTTTATAAACATATAATTCATAGATACTAATTACATCCAAACTGACACAAATTACTTGTTTATCACAAATATAATTTCCCTCCATAAGAGATTCTGAAGCATATCACAGTGTGCGCAAAAATTAAACACAGCTTTGTCAAACGTTTCTTGATCGGAGCAATAGTTTCGCCTACGGTCAAAATCAAAGTATGTTATACCTACCCACTTACCGGATCAAATGGATTTAATATAAGCGTAGAGCACAAGGAACGGGGAGCGTTTTCGCTTAGTTCGTCGGACAGTTCACATCTATACAGAGTTACCGTATGATGTACTAGACCAATTGACGACCGTTCATAAACTCGTTTGCGATACAGACCATGATACTCATCGAAGATCGCAATTTGTTAGTTTTTCCTTCATATTCCTCACAGCTGAAGTCAACTAAATTAGAAGGCAGCATCACCTCCCTAGAACTAATGGAATCGCCGACGCTACGAGGTGGTAAAAGGCTGCTATTAGCAGGTACTCGAACTAGCGAGATATACGCTATCGACATAGCCACCTTAGTACCAACCCTTATTGTCACCTGCCATCGATGTGCGATAAACGATGTCGCTTTTCCGAGGTAATTTAAGGTCAATTATATATTAATTTAAAGTGATTTAATAGTTTCCTGTACTCTTACTTCGGCTTTTTGACAGAGAATAATGATATATATACAAATAAATATAAGTGAAGTATCTGTTTGTAATGTCAAAATAACAAGTTTTACCAAATGGGTATGAAAATATACACAATACTTTAACGCAAAATCAATTTTTTTTATCTGTCAGCTAGTTTATTTTGGCTGGATAGTATCCGAAACGGTTGGGCCCATTATGGCAGTTTTACTAGTAGACATAAGACGTAACTTAAGTTTTATTTGAGAACAAAAATTAGGACTTCATAAAAATATGTATAATACATTTGAACTAAACAAAATGCTTTTACTAAATTTCACGCGAACGAAGCCAGGAGTAACAGCTAGTCTTAATAATTTGTTACCCAATGTTTAGGAATGATGCAACCCATTACTATTTGTCGTAATAATTACTTTATCTCTGAATGTATGCAAATGCATACTAAAGAACTATTTGTAATAACATTTGGACGATTTATGGCGATTAAGTTATTGCTTTTTACAAAACCTTTTCTATATTATGGCTATATACAGTAAACCTCGAACACAGTGCAGTCTGAAGGCCTAACATAACCGATCGCTACTCCTGAGGAGTGAGGAGTGAGTAAGAATAGCTCGTGTTTGCTCCAGTAATAGGTGTGGCGGTGGTCCTTCGAATCTTGCAGATATTTTACCACCTTTTATACGTTAATGATTTATAATAATATATTTTGGAATCTTGAAGACTAGTTTGGAACGGTTCGTGTGCCAGAATAAATAAAAAATAAAAAAGCCTTTTATTTGCTATAATGAACTATCTCATACTGTTTATTTGTTTCCCAATTATAGTATTCTCTATCTGAAATTGTAGCACTTGCCTCAGCGGCGTAGGTCTCCCCCAAACTTCTCCATTCGTAATTTCTTGACGCTATTCTAGACCATTCCTATTGAAATATCACGCCACCTCTTTTTGGACTTTCCTTTTTTTCTTTTTACGCCCCCATGGTATCCGTGCTGTCACTTTTGTCTTTTATGTCAATCGGTCATCATGTAATCTATAGACGTCCCGGATTACGCTGCATGACTAGATATGGCAGTGGTCTTTCGAACCTTGCAGAGGCTTTATCACCATTTACGTCTTGAACGGAGTGTAATATATCGTCGTAAATTGATGCTCAGAGGTATGTCGGGCGTGTTCGCGACGGCGGGCGCGGGGGACGTGCGCGTGTGGTGCCTCGACTCCTGCCAGGAGCTGCTCCGGATCGCGGTACCCAACTTCACGTGCTCTGCCGTGCTCTTCGCTAGTGATGGCAAGTCCATCGTATCAGGTTTGTTATTTCTCATTTTCAGAACCCACATGCTTTCATTACCCACCTATAGATTGGACATGTTACGTAATATTCGATAATTACCTTAGAGAGTCTTCAAGTTTGGCTCACTTTGTGGTTGAAACAACCCAGAATGGGATATTCCTTCGCAATCGCAATGGCACAATTGCTTTGGTTAATTGTCCAAAACCGATATTTTTAAAGAAGTTGACTTTAACCGGCTATGATAATGAATAAAATAGACTTTTCTTACTCTATCACTATCACAACAACAACAAACAAATGACAACTCTATACTCGATGTGAAGTATAGTGCAATCCAAAAACAACAACGACCACCAATATTAAGAATAATTTATTCAATTAAGTATCAAGGAGCTTATGAGCGTCAAACCTGCCACCGGTTCGGATAAACAACCCAGTCATTGAGAAGAGCCGGCAAAAAGCTCGATTTGGTTTATTTTTTAACCTATATATTTTATGTATTTCAGAATACATTATACGTTACAATCGTTTTAGTGGATGCACAGAGATTATAGGTTTTAGCGTTTGACCACAAAGTCATCTGATGTTCAATGACGGTGTGGTCTAAGGTGGTAAAAACTCCAAACCTAAAGTGGGGCGGGCGGACTCTGAAGTGTATCTGCCAGAACACACCAACAGGTGCTTGGCGGCTGATTTTTAACTTGAGGGTGGTATATAACAGGCGGCGGACTCTTAAAAAACCCTACCATCATGGTAAGATTTCACATCAACACGCTATCAACTAAGCCATTATCTTCGTAAAGATCTTCGCCCATTGCTTTGAGATGACTAAGATATAACTGACCCGCAAAATCTTGTCTTGTCAAAAATGTCTTAACATTCCTCATGAACTCTTACTTCCCAGATTCCCTTAGAAATTCCAAGTTTTCACTTCCCACTTGGTCAAGAGAAATGGTATTGCAAGGTTTACAGCTAACGGCATGATGGCTATTGTATGAATTTGTTTCTTATTTAGACCATTACACTCTACGACACTTATCGGTAGATAATCCCAATGGCAAACCTCATCATCAAGCGAAAACTAATAATCTAGACTGGTTACCCAGTCTGGTTGATCTCGAATGTCAATACGCGTCAGTGTATCGTGGTTTAGTCCTCTGCTACCAAATTTGTTGTAGCCTGGAACGATGGTAACATCAGAGCGTTCACACCATTGACCGGTCGGCTTATGTACTGCATATACAACACGCACAACAAGGGTACATCCGCGTTGGACATGACCCACGACGGAAGGACTCTCATCTCAGGTGGATGCGAAGGGCAGGTCTGTAATGGAAAATAATGCAAAATCTCCTAGGTTATTTAACAACCTGAATGGTTTTCTTCACAAATTTCTTTACCCTTAAAACAAGATCAATAAAATGATTTCAGTGTTTATTTTGCAGCTTAATCTTGTCATTTAAAAACAATGTTAGTAGGGGAAAAGACGGTACTGTGCCTAAAATATTTATGATGCCTAATAAATTAATGACAATCTAAAAATAATAGTGACTCAAGGAAGATCGGCAATTTTTACTAGTTGTCGCTTCCATGCCATCCTCCTTATCTTCTTATATGCAGGGTGGTCCCAAAATATGAGTAAATAAAATAGTCCACAAATACTTCCTTGAAAAATCCTCACTCAGTTCAAGAACCGTGATTAATTTAGACATGACTGGTCTGGAGATCAGGTAGATATATAATATGATAATATATGATCATAGCCCTACTATAGCGATAGCCACTTTAAAATAAACTGACTATAACGAACCTCGTTCAGTCTGGTATACTTCAAGGTGCATTCGGATTCAGTGGATTTAAACATTAAGCAGTCTTGGTCTAATTAAGTTAATTCAATCTCAACCACACCCAAAGCTAACTTTTTACTAACTTGAGAACCGTTTTTACAAGAAAATTGTAAAACATCTGTGATGGGAACGCGATTATTAAAAATAAATACTTGATAGTTTCCTAAATCTATATTAAAAAAAACCAAAGGCCTGATAATCAGGTTCGTCTGTGGGACATCAGACCAGAGAAGCAGAGTTTGAAGAAAGTGCTAAAGGAACACAAGAGTCCCGTATCCGCTATACAAGTATCTCCAAACGACAAGGAAGCCGTCAGCGCCGGGACTGATGGCTCCTGCATTATTTGGGATCTGGTGTGAGTTTAAATTTCTACAAACATTGTTCTTTTACATCCACGATAGTTGCTTACTTCGGTAAAACAACTCCATTTTTAGCACAACATAACACTTGAAGAGATAGTTGTGGAAATCAGCGATGAGCCGGTGTTTTTTGTATAAGAAAATATCGTGATGACATCATAGCATATCGTAGAGGTTTTTCGAGTGCCTTGATACCTAATTACCGTATTAAGTTGAAGATATGTCGTCATGCACCTGGAGATGTGTTCCGATAGGTGCTCTTGAGAACCATTTCCTTTAAGCTTAGTTAGCCTCATCATTATTTAAAATACGTTCGCTTGGAGGGTTTTTACATATTTTGGAGTATATGGTAGATAGTTGTCTGAAGATTAACCTGTTATCTTATGTGATGCTTTACCGTTTTTTTAAGATCAAGTATGTTCAGATGCTAAACTATCATATCATAGCAAGCAACCAGCTAGCATTGCAGCATCTCACTTTAGCCACTTTATAACTAAGTCTAAGCACATTATACATTTTGTGATCAACAAAACTGGTTATTAGTTTACAATTGTGAAAATTACTGACAATTTTATATATATAATATATATGACGAAGGAGACATACCCATGTGATATAAAGTGGTCACTGCAACTTATAACTTTTTGATCAATTATAACAAGTTGCTATTCTTGAAAGCCGTGCTAAATCGCTTAAGGTACCAGTATATATATATGTAAATAATGATTGCTCCGAGTGCCAATAGACATGAAAACCACAATAATGTTAATAGTTTCAATAAACAAATTCTGAAATTTAAATATTGTCATTTGCACTATAATTAATATGAAAATTCAAAAGAGAACACATTTTATTATTTTGAGTTTTTCTCAATCTCTATGACTGCTTCGAGTTTTAATCATCTCATGTGTGGATTGAGGAGGATGATAGATAAAGCCAACATTTGAACAGAGCGTCGTGTGTGTAGGTCGCTGTCGCGTCGTCAGGTGATGTACGCGAACACTCTGTTCATGTGCGTGTGCTACGAGCCGCGCGGCTGCCAGCTCCTCACGGGCGGCACCGACCGCAGGGTCGCCTACTGGGAGACCGGCAGCGGGAACCTCGCTAGAGAGGTACTTACTGTCAAATAAACAAATACACATAGAACTAATGCCGTATCATTACAAAAAAGTGAAATACGCGTTGAATACTTACTTTAAAAAAGTTTGATTACAAAGATAAGACACTCTTGTTTACAGATGGGCATTATACGGGAACCTCGCTAGAGAGGTACTTAGTCACTGCACTCTCAATAAACAAATACACATAGAACCTAATGCCGTATCATTACAAAAAAAGTGAAATACGCGTTGAATACTTACTTTAAAAAAGTTTGATTACAGAGATAAGACACTCTTGTTTACAGATAGGCATTATACGGGAACCTCGCTAGAGAGGTACTTACTCACTGCTCTCTCAATAAACAAATACACATAGAACCTAATGCCGTATCATTACAAAAAAGTGAAATACGTGTTGAATACTTACTTTAAAAAAGTTTGATTACAGAGATAAGACACTCTTGTTTACAGATAGGCATTATACGGGAACCTCGCTAGAGAGGTACTTACTCACTGCTCTCTCAATAAACAAATACACATAGAATCTAATGCTGTATCATTACAAAAAAAATTAAGTACGCGTTGAGCACTGGCTTTAAAAAAGTTTGATTACAAAGAAGGTCTCACCGATGTTTACATTTGGGCATAATTTGGGTTTAAGTATTTTCTAACACATGTCCAAGTTGACAGTTGTTATGTTATTATTGTGATTTCTATTTGTCGGCAAAAGATGTTTCGTAGTAAATTATGAATTTCGTGGGTAGGATAGTTAATTTTGAAGAAATAAATAAAATAAGTAGTTTTGGAGATTCACAAGTAAATCATTACTACTACTATTGACACTATTGACATTTGACAATGTATTTAATCTGAGATTATACAGTTGTTCCATCTTACGCATTTTGACACTTTGACGTTATATATTAATCTTATAAATTGCTTATTTTAACAATTACAATACTTTCTTTTAACTAAAATGTCACAATAATGATAACGAACTCTATTTAATGAAGATCCGAATAAAAATATTATTTATAAATGAAATTGTTTGCAACATATCTGTATGTAATGGATCGTTTTTAAATGATGAGATTGAATTGAACGAGTGCTGTTCAAAGTGGCTTGCATAAAAAATTTAAAACATATGTTTGCTAGAGACTGTCTGGACACGCTTTTGTAATACAGTATTTTAAAAATATGTTCAACAAGGTTTAAAATTTTAGGCACTGTTTAGTGAAACTCGTATTAAACGCGTGTTCACTTTGTTTTTGTAACAATACCGTCGGTGTTTATCACTTAACAACAAATGTGATAAATGTGTAAGTTTCTGTGTAAACTACGTTATTCCAGTTGGAAGCTAGTAAAGTTGGGGCAATCAACGGTATTCACATCACGAGTGACGGTGAACTCTTCGTCACCGGCGGTAATGACCAAATGGTTAAAGTGAGTACACAATTGTATTTAACAAAATAATATAGTACAGAATTATATATTTAGAAAATAATTGTATGCCATTTAAAAACCGTTTTTGAAGTGGAAATGTCTTTAGGCGCGTGGAGCGATATTTTTATGCAGGAGATAAACTTATGATATCACGTCATGAGATACTAGTAAACGTGACCGCTTGCTATTCCGCTTGGGTCAGACCAGAGACGAGTAGTATAGCGACCTGTGTACATCCAATATTGATATTTTGTACTGAGATTGTTTTTTTTTATATATATAATACGACGCAAACGAACAGGTGAGTCACCTAATGTTTAGTGATCACCACCGTCCATAGACATTTGCAACACCAGAAGAGTCGCAAGTGCGTTGCCATCCTCTGTTTGGGGGAGGGGAGGGAGAAGGGAAGTGGGCCTCCGGTGCTCTCACTGACCGAACGAAACGCAACAATGCAAGCACTGTTACTTCACGTGGGTTTTCTGTGGGTCGGGTGGTACAATCCCGAGCGAGCCGACCCATTCATGCTGAAACCAGTAATAGCTTCAGCGTGGCTCTACCATGCTTTGTGCATTCCATCATATGTTTGATGTATTTATGAACAATATAAAAAAACAGTATAGATATCATTATTATTCGAAGTGCCAATACACAAAAACTATTGTAAACGCCATTCTGTTCTATGAGATATTGTACAAAGTATGCAAGCAAAACTTCTTACAGTTTATTATCTCGAATTAATTAATATTTATCAAATATCAAGTATTACGAAACGAAAAAATATTACGCAAAGAAATAATAGATGTCAAAGAAACAAAGCAACATGTCATGTCTGTTTTGACATTATTATTCTTTAATTTTGACGAGCAGATATAAGCAACATATAACTATTTCTTTTTCACTACCGATATTAAGAATATGCCATCTTACTTCCACATTTCATCTAAGACAGTTTGGCGTTACAATATTACTTTACGTGTGTGTGAGTTATCAAACCATTTGTTTTGTCAAAACGTCATGTAGGTAACGTGTCTAACACCTTTTTACTTATAATATCATTGTTGGAGTACTTGGCGGGATCTTGGAATGTTAAGTAGTGGCCATTATATTTTTTTATTCATAATCTTGTCTTGTGTTATTTCGTTCTATAGTTTGTAATATTGGCGGTGTTTTACGTAATATAGTGCACAAATGAAGTGGTTCGGAAATACGACGGAGCATGGATTCTGACTTGCCATAAAAACTCCCTGGAAACTAACAAGACGGCCACCATCTTGTTAGTTCATTGAAACGATCGCAAGAAACTTATAATATCGTTACCTGGTGGTAGGTGGTATAGGCACGCTGAAGCTATTACTGGTTTCAGCATGAATGGGTCCGCTCGCCTCCGGTACTACCACTGGACCCACAGAAACACCCACGTGAAATAACAGTGCTCGCATTGTTGCGTTTCGTTCGGTCAATGAGAGCGCCGGAGGCCCACATACCCTCCCCCTTTCCCCTCTCCTCTCCCCTCCCCACTCTCCGTCCCCAAACACAGGCTGGCGACGCACTTGCGACACCCCCCGGGTA
Organism: Antheraea yamamai; assembly: GCA_036509395.1. Lineage (NCBI taxonomy): Eukaryota > Metazoa > Arthropoda > Insecta > Lepidoptera > Saturniidae > Antheraea > Antheraea yamamai. Next base: position 4,791,283 of record AP028451.1, read on the forward strand.
TTGCTAGTGTTTATGAACGATCACTTAACATCAGGTGACACGCAAGTTCGTTTGCCAGCTATGATATAAATTTAAAAAAATCGTGACCTACTCGACAATGGCAATAATGAACTACTAGAAGATCGGTTGCCAAATATAAAATATAATATCATTGTTTGTCGGTCATTATGTGTGTATAGTTGTGGAAATACCAAGAGGGTATCTACACGCACACGGGGCTCGGACACGCGGGCGCCGTCACCTGCTGTCGGTTCAGTCCCGACGCGACTCATATAGTGAGCTGTTGTGCCGCGGGCACCGTCATCGTATGGAAGGTGCCACAGGTAACTACAAACACCCCCCAGCCCTCCCCCTTTGCTGCGTACCACATATATGTCGTTACATTTCAAAATGAGCGAAATTCAATTTTAGCAGTTTCTTATATTTTAAGTAATTTTTTAAGTTCTCAGAATTTGGTACATGTAAAAAATGAAGATCTTAAATAAAAAAACTAAACGCTTTATGGACGGCAAATTTGGAAATTCGTTCTCGGTGTAAAAATTTAAAAATTAAACACGTTATATGAACGATTTAAATTGGGTTTTGTTCGTTTGGAAATGTTACGACACATATATCTTTATGATTATTTTCACAATGCCCGTGAGATGCAGCGCCCGGCGAAGGAAAACGTAGTGATAAAATTGATTTGAAAATTTATCGCCAAGCGGTAGTTGATGTGTTCCGGTAGTTGCACTTTAGAATCAGTCCCCCTCTAGGCTAAACGAGTTTACCGTCTTCGCCCACATAATCATTCGACATGAGATGACATTGTGATATATGTGGTAAAACCTGTAAAATATATATTTTTGAAGTTATACTTCTTTAGGCGCGTTATGAAAAAATGATGAGAGTGAAATTTTAATTTTTGTGACACAAAATTAACAGTATGAAGCTGTCTGCTTAACCGCTCATTAAGTCTCGAAAAAAAAAGCTACCAACAAAATAGAAATTGAACCTCGATATTAGTCGCGCATGTTGGTACGCTCGTCGTTTTTTTTTTTTTTTTTTTTCTACAAACGTAGATTAAGGCGAAAGATAACATTTTTGAACAGACTGTTATCTTGTTACGCCAAAGAAGTATAACTTCTAACGCGTGTACATAAGTACACGCACACTTTTTTTAATCCATTACTTATCATATTATCTTTGTACCAGGTTTGCGTGTATACTGTGCGTTTCAATTAAGATGGTCAAACTTCCATATTAATTCAAACTTCACTGTTCGAATATCATCACCGACGTGAATTAAAAAAAAAGTAAATAAATTATAGTGTGAATGACAATATTTTAATTTCACAGTTTGCTTATTGAAATGATTAACATTAGTGTGGTTTTCATATCTATTGGCACACGGAGCAATGATTATATACATTTTTATAAAGTACTAGCGGGCCCGATAGACGTTGTCCCGCCCTGATTATGAAAAAATCCTTGACAAATTATATACTAAAACGTTCCTCATTAATCACTCTACCCACCGACGAAAACAGCATGAAAATCCGTTCGGTAGTTTTTGAGTTTATCGCGAACAGACAGACAGACAGACGCGGTAGGGGACTTTGTTTTATACTATGTAATGATATTTCTTAATCAATCAAACGTATGATGAGCTACAAAATATCAATATCACATGTACACAGGTCCTTATACTACGCGTCGCTAGTCTGACGCAAGCCGCACAAGCGCAATACGGCCGATCACGCTTACTAGCATGTCATGACGCGAAATTATAAATTTATCTCCTGCCAGAGCGGTATTTTTAATTTAACGCGTCTAAAAGAGTTTTCAATTCACAAATACAGAGGCTTGCGTTTTTTTATTACAACTACAGTTATTTATATTAATACTTATAAGCATAGTCGATGGTATACTAAAATATAATTGGAACAAAATATGTTGTCGCTTGTTAATTACTATGAACAAATTTTGTTTTTGTATTCATGTTAAAAATATATTTTTTTTTTTTTTTCCTTTTTTTTTTTTTTTTTTTTTTTTTTTTTTTTTTTTTTGGGTTTTTTTTTTTTTTTTTTTTTTTTTTTTTTTTTTTTTTTTTTTTTTTTTTTTTTTTTTTTTTTTTTTTTTTTTTTTTTTTTTTTTTTTTTAAATTTTTATATATATTTTTTTCAAAAATAAGGCCTTAAACAAGTTTCACTTCTTACGTGTGTACACTAGTACACGCACACATTTTTTTATTTTTGTTGTTGTCACAATTTTGAAATATCATGAGTGAAGTTGCTGCAGTTGCGATTATCTGCAACCATTTAAAACGCACAGTACCATTAACAAGTGCTCTCGGGAAGGGTTTGTTTTATTGTTAAAATTGCTTTCACTACAATGAGAGTAAAATTACATTGTAACTGCATTTATTCTATTAACCGAGAGAGAAGGCTAAAGAAGCTAAAGTTACACTTTCTGTACGTGCTATATTTCTTCATACATACGCATTTAGATAGCTTAAATAAAAACTGAACGATGTTAATTCAACGTGTAATCGTCACCAATACCTTACAAAGCAACAACCGACGGCGGACAATAAGAAAGTTCCAGAATCACCGAAGAGTCTTCAAGAGGAATTGAAGTTACCTCTGAAGGAGAAACCGCTTCAGAGAGCGTCCGGTGATCGCCCTAATAAACTGCCTTCAGGACCTTCCAAGGTAAGGTTGTGTATACCATTGGCATTCAGTTTTATATAGAATTTTATAGCCGATGGGGCCACGCGTTCCTGTGGCTCATTTATTACATGTTGCATTAAAATTATTTGATATTACAGGGTAATCAGTTTGCCTAAAAATTTGATACAGATAAAGCGAGGTTACCTCGTAAATATATTAACAAAACACGTACACCATGAGATAAACTGGAGTTGAAAACTAAATTCAAAATTAAAACGTGGCGCCATCTGTGAGATATAAATAATAGTCGGTTCCACAGTTTTCTGTCAACAAACTAATTTAAAGCGCCATCTGTTCGTGACTGATGAAACTTACAATTAATAACAATAATAAACAGTTTCTCTCGCGTTAATGTAGACTTGATACATTCTTCGGGGACAGTACATTTTCTCTGGATAAAAGATGTTGTTTTTATTTCCTGTACTTCTGACGAAGTATATGAAAAATTGTATGATGACTGCAGTTGAGTAGTTAAGGCGTGAAAGGGTAACAAACATTATACATTGGGGGCAGTAGTTACGTAGAATGCGCACCTCCGAAATAGCCTAAAATGGCTTTTTCTTTCGATGTTGACGTGCATGACAACCAAAAAGTTGGCGTCTCGATACTGAACGTCAACAGTCGACTTGTATAAAAAGATTTTATTGCATTATGATAACGATACAAGTTATAAAGGTATGACGTCAATCATAGATGGCGTCCTTCTTGTCATTTAATCGATCAGTTATTCCAGACCAATACAGTATTAATAATAAAAGAATTTACCTTAAACAGCAGACACAGTATTACATTAAACTATTGATTCAACATCTTCTTACCCTTATCCCACCTAAGTAAAGTCGACACAACATGTTTTCTTTTTCCACTCTCTTCTATCAGATGTCATCTCAGTATTCACACCTTTTACACACAATCCATCCATACCTTTTTCGGTCTTCCTCTACCCGTATATCCGTCCACCATCATACTCAAAACTTTTCTGGTTAGATGGTTATCATCTCTCCTCATGACATGCCCATACCATGCTAACCTATTACTCCTCAACTACATTAAACTATTGAATATAGAGGCGTATTATCTTGAGAGATATGAACAGTCCGGCGCTCCGCGCGAGAATGATCCCCACTCCTATTTCGCTAAGCCTTTTGTAGGCTTACTTCGTATTAGAAGGTAACGTGCAACATTTTTATCTTTACAAATACTTTTTCGACGTTAGAACGGACATCACTGCAACTTATAAAATAATAGGTCTTTACCTATGAAATTGCCGTTCTGCAGTACTGGCCATTTCAAATCAAAATAATTTTTGTTTGGCTAAGAATTCTAATTTCAAATTAATTTTATTTTAAAAACATGGAATTCTTTTTCCAAAAGTAGTCATTTGTTTATTGATTGGTGTTACATTTTCATAGCATTTCAATCTTTTTTGTTATCATGGATACGTTAAAAATTCGAGTAATTATGGAATATGAGTACCGTCGTGGCAGCAACGCGGCACAAGCGGCACGCAACATCAACGACGTTTACGGAGCTAACACTACAAACCAACGCACCACCTTTTATTGGTTTGCTCGCTTTCGTTCTGGGAATTTCGACCTGAAAAATGAACCTCGCGGTCGTCCGAAGACTTTGATCGACAATTACGAATCAAAGGCCATTGTGGAAGCTGATGATACACAATCTACGGCTGAATTAGCAGCAGCTTTCGACGTTAGCGTCAAAACAATATTGGTCCATTTGCGTCAAATTGGCAAGGTAAAAAAGCTTGACAAATGGGTGCCCCACGAACTCAATGATCGCCAGCGCGAAGTACGCGTCGAGACGTGCCTTGCACTGCTCAACAGACCCACAAATGAAGGAATTTTGAACCGCATTGTTACCTGCGATGAAAAATGGATTCTGTTTGATAACCGCAAGCGCTCAGCAAGTTGGTTGGATCCTGGTTCAGCACCTAAACAATGCCCTAAACGAAAACTTACCCCTAGAAAAGTGATGGTCACTGTTTGGTGGTCTAGCGCCGGTGTGATTCATCACAGCTTCTTACCAAACGGGGTGAGCATTACTGCAGATGTGTACTGTGAAGAATTGAACAGAATGATGGAGAAGCTGGCACATCTCCAACCAGCATTGGTCAATCGCTCGTCTCCGCTGCTCCTGCACGACAACGCGCGACCTCATACTGCACAACAGACGGTCTCCAAGTTGCAAGAACTGGGGTTGGAAGTTCTCCGTCATCCGCCCTACTCACCAGACCTTGCGCCTACAGACTACTACTTTTTCCAGAATTTGGATAACTCCTTGGCGGGAAAAATTTTTAATACCCGAGAGCCAGTACAAAATGCCTTTGAAGAATTTGTTGCCTTCCGTCCAGCTGATTTCTTTAAGAAGGGCATCAACAAACTGCCACTGCGTTGGCAAAGATGCATTGATTGCATGGGTGATTACTTCGATTAATACAAATAAAAAATACATGAAAAAAATTCGTTAAAATGTTTTCATATAAAACGGCGATTTCATAGGGAAAGGCCTAATATATGCATATTATGCAAAGTTCTCTGCCACGTTTGTCTGTACGCGATAAACTTAAAAACTACTGAACGGATTTTCATGCGGGTTTCGCCAGTAGTTAAAGTGATTCATGAGGAAAGTTTAGATATATAATTTGTTAAGGTTTTTTTTATGATCAAGGCTGGATAACGTACGCTGGGCCCCCTAGTCTATACATATAATAAGAATGTAAATCTGTCGTGTCTGTATTTTTTCGATTTTTGTGAAAAAAATTGTTGCGTGTATCTAGGAATAAGTAATAGAATACATTTCAATCATTTTTAGAAATGTCTTTATATGAACACGCATCACTGCTAAAGTACTGGGTTCACAATAAAACCTCACCAAGAAAATCATAAAGCATACCCTCGAGAGTAAATTAGTCTTTGTTTCATTAAAATCGGTCCGCTCTATCAAAAGTTATTGTAATTTGAATGACGGCTCGAGTTAAGTAGGAGATAAGAGTAGATAAGTAAATGGACTTAATACATTCAGATGATTTTATTTGTCACTGTTTTTGTTTCATTTGGTTCCACTCAGACGGAGTCGCGGGCACAGCTAGTATATAATATTAGTAGGTTTTACAATAATAAAAAAATATACAAAACGCTACAGATTTGTTATCCGCTTTTTCGATGAAAGGCTTATTTTCTAAACTGGTTGTTTTCTTTCTCGCTCTTTCGGTCGCTTTCTTAGGGCGTACATTTTTACGAGTATTTTTGTTTGCGGTTACGACAGGTGGAGAAAATAGAAGCAATGGATACAAGTAGGAGCAGCGTGCACTCTTGCTGTCCATGTGATGTGACTGCTGGCTCCGATAGAACTAAAAAGAATACGCCTAAAGGAAACGTAATGGGAACAAAATGCTGTCGGCCTACCGGTCAGTTTATCACAAGATATTATTTATTTACAGTTTGTAGCGGAGTTTACGATAGCACGCTACTTATTAACGTGGACCTAATAAAAGGTAGAATTGCGATTTAGTTATAATTCAATTGCATTTTACAATTTAACGTGTGCTCGCGTTACGGACCTTGTTTTCGAGTGACGTTTGTGCGAGTGCAACTTCAGATCGGGAGTTTTTAACGAGGCCTTAGTCAGTCATGTGGTGGCTTTTATATTTTATTCATAATCTTGTGTTATTTGACTCCATATTTTGTAATATTGATGGAATTTTACGTAACATAGTTCGGTTATTGCGTACACGTGAAGTTGATGGGAAATAATACCGCGGAGTATGAATTCTGAGATGCTACAAAAACTCCCTGGAAAGTTTTGACAATGGGGCCGCCATCTTGTTAGAACATTAAAATTATCGCTAAACGCTTGTAATATTGTTACCTACTCGATAATGGCAGTAATAATCTAGAAGATTAGTTGCCAAATAAAAAATTATGATGACGAACTTGAAATCATTTGTCAATTAGACATTTCGTTGCGAAACACATTTCTCGCCAAACTTTGAACCCCTCCGAGTGTAGATTAGACAAATTTGGGTATAAATACGTATGATACGAGTTGTTACATTTCAAAATAAGTTAAAACCAATTTTTTTTTTCAATATTACGTTTTCAAGATCGTGAAATGTTGTACATATCAATATTTAGATGATAAGAAAGCTAAAAACCTTATGAACGGTAAATTTTTATTCTTCGTTCTCGGTGTGTTAAAACTGAAAGTCTTAAAAATAAAAAGTTTTTACAAAATAATAGAAAACTACTTACAAAAGAAGTTTCAGAGCGTTGGCTCAGATGATAGGTTCGTGCTCGGACAACGAGTCTGCCCCCCCCCCCCCTCCCCCCGCGAAAAGAACGTCCCCCCTCTCCCCAAAAAACCCCCCCCCCCGCCTTTTCCCCCCCCCCCCCCCGGCCCTGAAAATAATATAAACTCTTCCCCCCCCCCCAACCACCCCAACAAACCCCCTTGGTTTTTTTTTTTTTGTTTCAGGCCCTACCCCCCCCCCCCCCCCCCACAGGTGTTATATATATATGGGTTTCCCCCACGTAAAAAAAAAAAAAAAAATGATGGACGTAGGTTCGAATCCTTCCCTTTCGGTGAAGGACAGTATTGTGATAAAACCACAGCAAGACTGTGGGGCTTTTTCTTAGCCCGGTTTGATTAGTTACCACCCTGAAGTTAAAAAACCTGCCGCCGAACGTCTGTAGGTCTGTCTGTTTTGGTGAGGTCAACATTAAATCAACAGGATGGAAGCCAAGTACAAAAGCCAGTATTCATATAAATATGTTCATTTTTTATAGACAACTTGCCGACGAGAACAACTAGTAAAGATTACGTGAGCGGCAGCGGCGATAGAAAATAGTCTGTTCTTAGTGTTAAATTTTCTATAATACACAATTAAACATTTTTCATACATTTTAAATGTATTTTTATTAATCTTACCCATTAATCGAAGAAGTGCTTATAAATTTATTAATATAATAAAAATACTGCATTAAGATGTTCTTTCAGTTATAATTTATTATAAGATGTATTACACAAAATAATATCACATTTACAAAATGAGTATGATCGGTCTTGTTCCTTTAGAAAGCCAAAATAATGTACCAACAACATACATAAAAATGTGGATAAGTAAGCAACTGAAAAATAAAAGCAGAAATATCAAACATTTCAGACATGGACATCTAGCAATTTAGTACGAGAAATTACACAATAGATGGCGTTTAAAACAAATCTGATCATTCACATCAATAAAAAGCTAAAATTCATTTTCCAACATTACCTGCACTCGTCATATGTTCGAAATTTAAGTGTCTCTGCTTATACCAATAAAACACAAATTCACTTAATTCAAATACATCTCCAGATTAATAACACAGTTCAATATTCCAGTCTATATGTCCTTTGGTAATCAGCCCCACGCCTGACTTTTGCAATAATGAAGCACCAACTTTCCATCGGTACCGAAACACTCACAAAGGTTTTTTAATATTCGATCTGGTGATGGTGCAAAGGTCTGATTAACGTACAAGAACTGTAAAATCAAAGATATCATTTTATTAAATCTATTTTTCGTTAATATGTTTATATAAGTGAGACTTGCTGTGGAACTATAGAATTGATTTTTATATAGCAATTAATGAAATAATATACATATTTCTAAGATTTTAATATATAGAATACTAGCTGATATCACTCTGCTTTGGTTGGCATAAAATAAGTAACCTAAAATCAACCAACAAAAGATCCATATTGAATGGTCAGTTCTACATGAACATCAAAGAAATTGCATTTTTTTTAATATACATGTTGGTGCTCCCTGCTATAGGGAACCACCATGTGATGTGAATCAATGGGTGTCAGCGAGAACTAGTAAACCAATGCTGTAATCACTCACCGGCTGGTGCGATGGTTCGATGCCAGTGGTCGGCGCCGACGAGTCGCGATGGTGAAAATAAGTTAGTGCGCCACGAGGAGTCCGCGACGCGAAAAGGTTATTGCGCCACGAGCAGATTTCGAGGCACACGCGCTTCGCCTATGAAGTATGCGATCGGACTCACAGAATAATATTACTCCTAGATCGGACTGGTCGGTCGGACTGGTTGCGACGTGACGAGCGCCGGGAGCGATACAAACAAGTGGTCCTACCCTCGCTGACGCAATTTTTTCTAATTAACTATTTACGCGGCCGCAACAATACATATATGTAAATTAAAGTACTTACCATTTTTATCCACAGACTTATCTATTTATGTATATACCAGTATATAATATGTTTGGTGTATTATTTTCCCAAAAAAAATTATTGAATCTAGTTTATAAGTAAGACTTTACTGTGTTCTGTCAATCGCATCTGAGACCCAGTCACCATTATAAGTGATATCGAATAAGATAAAATTAAATGCTCAGCTCTATATTATATTAAAATACATGTGTCAACAAGTCCGTGAATAGTCGAACTGTCTATCTTTTCAAATCAGCCCAAATAAAATCGGCTGAGTGCCATAAGCGCTCGCCTTAGTAGTCCGGTGATGCTATTAAGACCTTGCTAGGTCAATAGCGTAGTCAGTTCGAAAAAAAAAATCTTTTCAAATCATTCCAAATATAAACTCACAGTTTATAAGTATTGAAATAACTATACACTACAATAATCCCCTCTCAAATATTTTATTATTTATAAATTTAATTTAATATTTAGCAATTTCAATGGGTTTAATAAAGTTTGCTACATTTATATATATGTACTAGCGGCCCGGGCGGACGTTGTCCTGCCCTAAAATTCCCGCCCCCCCCGCCATTTCCCCCCTCCCCTCCTCGCCATCTTTAGAGGAGTTCAGCCAACCACGCCACAAAAAAAATTAAGATATTATATTATGTTATTTTAGACGTTGTACCAAAGGCTGGTACACACCAGATTATTACTGCCATTGTCGAGTAGTTAATAGTATTTATTACAAGTTCTTCCATTCCATTTTTGGCAACCATACTTCTAGTAGACTATTACTACCATTGTCAAGTTGGTGTTGAATTTACAAGTTTCTTGATATAATTTCAATGAACTAACAAGATGGTGGCCATCTTATTAAAAACAACTATTGTACACATGGTTGAGTTCCATGTTCCAAAGGACTTTTAAATTCATACAATTAAGAAACACACAGTTATCAGAATAATCGTTTATGAATCACACAAATCATTGTTGCAATAGTGAGGGACATTGTCCTAGAACTGCCAAACATACCAACTATTTTACATTTTAATGTTGTAAAAATATCATATTTGGCATTTCAAAAATAAATTTCGGAAATTAATTAACAAAATAACTTCATGATTATTTTTTCCATAATTTATTAACTCATTAAATAATATTATATCAGCTCCATTATATGTTCTTGTTTTTTCTTTTACCTTTCTTACATATATGTTTCAACTCGTATATGAATGCACTGTTGCTGTTTTAGCGACTTTGTCGCTAAATCTAGCGGATTTAGGGTATGTTTAACGGCTTTTTTTTCAATCCAGCGACTTAAAAAATTTTAGCGAATTCTAGCGACTAATTGAACATTGAAAATACATCAATATTTTGATACTAATTTAAATGCAATTACTGGTAACAACGTGAATTGCTATTATCCTTTTTGGAAATCCCCTACCAGAATGACGTTCGATCTCGGGATTTAATCGGTTGGGTGCCTCTCGCTCCATCAAATGGCACATCAGATATCGTTTTGTCTTTCATTTTCATTGATCGACTACCACCGCCAACAGAAATAAAAAATCAGTTACTATGTTACGTTTTCGCAAAACAAACCTGTCCTTCATAGTTTCTTTGTTCGATTGTTGTCATTGATATCAAAATCTGTTTGTAGTAATGGAAATCCCTTAAAAAAGAAGGTTTGTGCTCAAAAGTAAAATAAATAAATAAAAGTATAGACCAGAGTGGAAAGGCAAGAATAGTTATAATATAGCTTAAACCTGTTATAACTGATCCAACTAAAGCTTTTTGCTCGTTTTATCATAGTGAAATATTCACAATATTTTATTTTTACTATATTTTTTACCATGAAATATTAATGGCGACTTCTGGCGGATTTTTTAATAATGTATTTTTCATAATCTGGCGACTTTGTAATTGACGTCTAGAGACTTTTTTATTTCTGAAACGGCAACACTGTATGAATGAATAGTTAGTTTAGCTTAGCTCAGATAGGTCGTAAATTGCATGTACCAGGCAACAGCCCAAGCCTGAGTGCCTTGAGCGCTCCCCTTAATAGTCCGGTGAAGCTGTTAAGACCTTGCTAGGTCAATAGCGTAGACAGTTCGAAAAAAAAAAACCTTTCTTAATTGTTTAGTCTTTATTATTATTATCTTCTGTATTGTATAGTAAATCTGTATTTTATTGTATAATAAATGCTGTAAACGACTATAACTAGTGGCATAATTACTTTTAACGATTTGCATGCACTTTATATCTAATTCATTATATTCCTGTTGCTGATTCTTGTCTGAGAAATGAATAAATAATCATAAAGTATTATATAAATTTGTCTGAAATGGTAAGTTTAAGATTTGATCTTTTGAATAAATATAGTTTTCATATTTATGGAGAGTAGTAGAAACACCTTATAAATTTAAATTGCATTAATATTTTATATGATAACACAATGTATAGACATTTTAAAAGTCTACATAATCTATGATTATTATTTTTTCATTTAGCCAATTCTCCGACTCGCTTTAGCTTTAGCCATTTCATCCAGCTGCACTTTGGCCACTTCCGCAGCATGATGAATCGCATTGATTATATACTGTTTCACTACTGACAGGTACTCAGAAAACTGAAACAATTATTTGTTAACATGAAACACATTGTTGTATGTACATTAACATAATAGTTGTCTCTAAATTTTCCATTAATGTTTCAACACCTCTTTTCTTCTAGATGGCAGATTAAACCAAATGATAACCATAATAATAGCCATTATCTAATAAAAACCAATGTTTAGTTATTGTATTTTCTCATTATATAATACAACTAGCAGGCCCAGCGGACGTTATCCCGCTCTGATAATAAAAAACCTTGCCAAATTATATACTAAAATCTTCCTCATTAATCACTTCATCTACTGGTGAAAACTGTATGAAAATCCGTTTAGTAGTTTTTGAGTTTATTGCGAATAGACAGACGTGACAAAAGACTTTGTTTTATACTATGTAATGATATTATAACACTACTAATAAATTATATACATAATTCTTCTGTGTGTGTGTATATAACTGAACTCCTAAAAGGCTGGACCTATATTGATGAAATTTGTGGTGATGAATGAATGATAGGTGGTGGTGACGTCTGATAGGACTTTTTAATATATTCAGGACAGGAAACATGTGCCGGACTCACTGATATAATATAATAGTATGACAACTGTCTCCATAACTCCACAACAGAGCTTCCCACAGTGGTCCACAATAATCAATGTTAAGACTTAAGAATTTTGTTGAATATTAACACATTGTTGTCTTAAAATTAATTATAAATTCTTTAAAAATCAAATATATACTTAATACATTTATCTACATATATATAATTGTCTCATAAAAGAGGAGAGAAAGCATTTCAGTGGTTATTATTATATAATGAATGTTATTATTTTATAACATTCATATTCAGATTCATTAAGAGGTTCCCAAGTAAATCTTTGTTTTCTAAATGTTTCAAAATCAAAACTGGTTTGGGAACAACACTCATAGACATATAACTATTGCTATTTATGTCATTTTGAATGAGATATGTTTTTTTCCATAATATGCCACTAACATTACCTATGCACTAATATTGTGCTCTCGTAAGTAAAATTGTCAGCCACTCATTATCTTCATCTCATTAATAACAAAATAATGATTAGATCATACTCTCTACAGCATTTGACTAAAGAGCAGGAACACTATCATTATCTGTTTACTCTAGGCTACCTGTAGCTAATGGACCTCTTAATATTGATAAAACAGTAGCTACAACCCTTTTTTTTTGTTTTTTTTTTTTCTCGAACTGATTACTCTTTTGACCTAGCAAGGTCTTAACAGCTTCACCGGACTACTAAGTCGAGCGCTTAAGGCACTCAGCTGATTTTGACAACTAGCTCAAGGGTGAGTGGCACACCTCGGTTTGGGTTGTTGCCTGATACATGCAATTCACGACCTATCTGAGCTAACCTAATCTAAGCTAACTATTCATACATATATGACTTATTGAAACATATATGTGTACCAAGTATACATACCTCAACAACTCTTATATATATTTCGTATTGATGTTAAACACGCTAAACGTAGAGGAGGCTGGCGGCTTTCAAGTGCAGTTGCCAGAACACACTAGCCGGTACTCGGCGACGACTTTTCAGTTTGTGGGTGGTAGCTAGCCAGGGCGAACTTATAAAAGGTCCTATCACTATGCCATGCCCTTGCTCGAGATGAGTCAGCGATATGTGAATATTACTGGTTGCTGAATAAACACGCTTCTTGTTGTACTACCATTTATCTTGTGGCAGAATTGGTTGTAACGATGTTGCACCCAGTCTAACCTTACAAGGTGCTATTCTTTTAAAAGTTGGTTGAATATGCACATTTACGAAGTAACAAATAAAAAGAACCAGTCAATTACTTACTAACAGACCGTCTTCGTTTTTCCCTAGCTGTACGAATGCACACTTGGCAGCATGACTTTTGTGTTCCTCCCAGGGATCGTCGTGAGATAACCAACCATCTAATTCTTTTCCGCAAAGAAAACATTTAGCTGCATCGACGTCGTTCATTCCGGTGGCCACTGAGTAAAAACCCGCTTCTGCCATATTACGAACATTACATTTACTTTTATCGCTGAACGGCCAGTTTTTAAAAGTTTTGATTCTTTCTTCAACTAAAAATAAGGGTAGGTTATCCATGTTATAAGTTACTACGAACTATATAAACACCACAACGCGAAAACATGCATATAATAAAACAACAGCATATAATACTCCGCAAAAGTACCGGGCGGTTAGATAATAAGTTTTGAATTTTATTGTCAAAAGTCAATACACATTACAGAGTTACCAAATCTCAAAAATATTAACCCCTGAAGCGAATACCAATACCCCCGATTACTTAAAAAATATAACACTGAAGTTGACTATGGAGGAAGTTGAAACATGCGGACATCTAGAAATGTATAGTTTTTTAAATAAATAAAGTACTACTAAAAATATTTAAAAAAATCGATTTTTTTTAAAGTGCAGGAAATTATTAAGCTCCTATAAAAACCCTATAAAACACAGAGCCAATAAACCTGTTACGAATGTCTTTTTATTTTGTTTTTGTTAACCAATCTTCCAGATTACTACCGTCATTGTTGAATAATATTACAAGTGTCTTGCGAAAACTTCAATATTCTAATAAGATTGTGTCCCCTTTGTTAGAACTTTCCAGGGAGTTTTTGTGGCATTTCAGAATTCATGCTCCGTGGTGTTATTTTCCAATCACTTTATTTGTGTACCGAACTATATATATTACGTAAAAAGTCACCAATATTACAAAATATACAGTCAAATAACACAAGATTATGAATATAATATAAAAGCCACTAGATGCCAGACAAACGAAAAAGATCTTTTATAATTTATTTAATTGTATGTAATTTTATATATAGTGAATAAACATATAAAATTATAGCACTACTCAATTAAATATATAGTGTTCTATATTTCTACTAAGTAATGAAATAAAATATTGGAGGATTTTCATTAAAGATCATGGCCCAGAAAAAACAAATCCTTATAGTCTATTGATGTAGTAAAAGTAACACAAACACTCTATAGCCATAAATTTAATCAAAATTCAAGCTAAGATTGATTTGAAATAGTAATATCATGTAATCTGTGGTTTGCATTTTGTTATGAAATGCGCCTCACTATTTTTCAACATATGTTTTATGTTTGTTTTGGTTCCATGATTAGTTCATTTCGTTCAGTTGCAGTATTTGTACTTTCGTAGTTATTGTCGCTCCGTATGTTTATTGGCAGGTGTTTTAGTTCGTAGATAAGACACTATATACTGAGATTTTAGTCTGTTTTGGTGCTGGTACAGGAGTTGCTCAGCTTTAGAAAAAATCCTGCCTGAAGCTGTCCCTTTCGAAAATAACTATTCGGACATTTTACTTCGACTACAATGATCAGTGTCGCTAGTGTAAAATAGTTGAACTTGACAGTTAGCTAGTCTCTAGTTAGTACATCTAATGCTAAATGGCCATAAAGGATATATTGACGTTTCGATATTTTATTCTCCTAACATGGATGTGTGGAATTTTTGGCGGGATTTTGGTCTGTCACGTAGTGGATTTTATTTTTTATTCATAATCTTGTGTATTTGACTCTATATTGTGTAAAATTGGTGGTGTTTTATGTAATATAGTTTGTTTATTGTGCATAAGTGAAGTGAATGGAAAATAATACCACAGACCATGAATTCTGAGGTGCAACAAAAATGGTGCCACCATCTTGTTAGTTCATTGAAATTATATCAAGAAACTTGTAATATCGATACTAATTTGACAATGGCAGTAATAGTCTACTAGATGACTGTTTTGGGGCGTGTTCATATAATATATATGTTAAAATCAGACACGGACTTTTTTTGCAATCGAGACTTTTAATATTGGACTTGTATGTTGAGGAAAATTATATATCCGTCTGACATCGAATATGTCGTTCTTTTTGAAAAGGGCCAAAGACATTATTAATGGATAGCACGCTACACCACCCCCCTATGGAGAAAAGAAAGCCCAGAACAAAAACATTTACCTACTATAACATTATGCACATATATACATTAACCCCTTGACATACGAAAACGTCTGGGAGACGTCATTTGTTTCCTGTGTCAAAATCATCATTGACGTGTCTCAGATGTCCTCAACATTCCATTGCAAGTTGTTGTTTACAGTGCAATCAAAGATAATTTCTATACCAACAAATTAATAATTACGCACAGTTTAGAGTTTTTAACGTAAAAAATAATTGAACAATATGTTCGAAACGAATTTATTTTTCGAAAGTAAGGATAAAGATGTGGCCAGTAGTTTGCCGAAATCGAAATTTCTGAAGCGAGTAATTTTTTCCGAAATGTTCGTAAACAAATAAAACCTTTACTCAGCAATGATGAATCAGATTCATCAGAAAGTATAAAAAAATGGAAAGATAAAGAAAATATTCCAAACATAATACCATTCACTGAACAACCTGGTATCAACGCTTTGGGTGTGCAACAATTAGGAATGAATTTGCACTATGTATTATAATGTTGCAAGTAAAAAAGTCTTATATAGATAAGTATTGGTCAAACCGAACAATTGTAGAAACACCAATATTCTCAAAAACAATCCCCCGAAAATGGTTTTGAGCTATATCTCACTTTCTACATTTTACGGACAATGAAAAGCTGAATGAAGAACATAATCTAAAAAAAGTTCACAATGTGGTTGATTACTTGAATGAAAAATTGCGTCAGTTACACACCGCTAATAAACCTGTTGTAATTGACGAATCATGATAAAATCTCGAGGAAGGCTAAGCTATGTACAGTTTATTGCTTCAAAAAGAGCCGGATTTGATATAAAATTTTGTAAACTCAATTTCTGGCTATTGTTCAATAAATAGTAAATAGTTCAATATTTATGAGGACAGACAAATGGTAAAATACACCTTGCAAAAAGGTGCATTGTTTGCATAAAACGAAATATAAGGCGAAACAGCTTGGCAGTGCAAACAGTACCAAGTATCATTGCACATTTCGAATTGTTGTGAAAAATTTCATACGTTAGAAAATTTTAATTAATAATTTCTATCTAATATATTTATTATTTGTCGTAACACTAAGTTTGAAGTGATGTTATTCGAATTAAGTATTTTCAACAAAATATAGATACATTTGAATGCCTCAACAACCCATAAATAAATATTACTTCTAGACACAAAACATTTGTGTTTAAAGATATGTCAAGGGGTTAAGTAAAAAAAAACAGTAAAGTAAAAAATAAAATAAAGCTAGAAAAATTTGGCAATATAAACATTATGTTACAAACAATTCTTAAAAAATTATAATACACCGAGTTACAATGGCAATAATACAACTACATACATAAAAGTTTCTTAGTTGAGCGTAATTTTAAATTTTACAATACGCCCAGACCGAGTCACGTAGGGTGAGGGCAATGGATTGTTTGTAGGGGGCTTGAGAATAGGAGGAACGGATGTGACTGGTGAAGATGGTGAAAACAAGGGTTGAGGAGTGTCTTCCGAAAAGAAAGCTGGCATTACGCGGTCGCTACTGACTACCACTTTCTTACCTTTGATATCCAAAGTGAGCGTTTTGCCATCACCTAACCATTCAAGAACCTGATAAGGTCCAGTATAAGGCGGCTGAAGAGGTCGTCGAACAACGTCATCACGTAAGTATACGCGCGTTGCTGTGAATATGTCTTTAAATAGGAAAGACTTTTGGTTACCATGGCGAGATGCCGGTACCGGTCGAAAGTTCGACGTATGTTTGCGCATCCTAACGACCAGATTAGCAGGATCTTCACCGATACTAGGGTTCTGCGGTGCAACAAGTAGCTCTCTTGAGAGTCGCAATGTTTCACCATACATGAGCTCGACGGCTGTGCAAAGGTGATGAGAAGTTGAAGAGAACGACATTGCTTATTTACTGATAGCCAAACATACCGCTCGGTGATAAGGCGGGTGGTAGTTCGTGCGCAGAGGTGGCTCAAATTATGCAGCTTATTGAAGACAGCCTGCCGGAGTTCTGAAGTCACATACGGACGCGGCCTATCTGTGGACACATCGCAAAATAGAGAAACACTAGCACCAGGAATATTAATCTTTGTTAGTTTAAGGCTTGAACCGTATTTTAATAATGTTTGAAGTTCCTTGTCAGTTTCTTGAAAACGTGCTAAGGATTCATATTCCTCACCTCACCTCAATTCGTGACATGGCATCAGCAATAAGGTTGTCAGAACCTTTAACGTACTGAATGTCAGTTGTGAATTGACTGATAAAAGACAGTTGGTTCAGCTGTGCAGGAGGTAGCTTCTCTCATCTTTGTACAAAATAATATAATAGGGGCTTGTGGTCATTGAATATTGTTGCATTACTAACTTCTAAAATATACCGAAAATTCTGTACACTTTCGTATACTGCTAATAGTTCTCGGTAATAAGCGGGCCACTGTGATTGTTTTGAAGTTAACTTTATACTGAAAAAGGCTAAAGGATGCCATTCACCATTGACTTGTTGCTGCAAATACGATCCCACATGAATACTAGAAGTATCTGTGAACAAACCTAAAGGTGCATCATTCACAGGGTGCTGAAGTAAAGTCGCGTTTGAAAGGCTGGATTTACAGGCTTCAAAGTGCTCCAACAGTTTGGGCGTCCATAAAAATGGTTTAGCACCTTAACCGTTGGTGGCGACTACAGCGTCAATTAGTGGAGCCTGAAACTGTGTATCATGAGGTATGAAGCGGCGATAAAAAATAATCATACCGAGAAAACGACGTACACCCTGGATAGTTTTAGGAGGTGAATAGTTCAGTAAAGCTTGTACTCGATCCTGAGGAGGGATATTCCCTTTAGAGTTGATGGTATAACCCAGAAAAACAACTTCGGCGCCAAATACACACTTTGATGCGTTCACTATGACACCGTAATCTTATAGTCGCTTGAACAATATTCGGAGATGGTCTTTGTGAAGAGATTCGTTCTCAGAAAATATGAGGATGTCGTCCACGTAAGGAAAAATGAAATCCAATCCCTGTGTGACCTCATCAATAAATCATTGGAACGTTTGTCCAGCATTGCGTAAACCGAAGGTCATATAGGGAAACTCGAAGAGGCCAAATGGTGTAACGATGGTGGTCTTCAGGATATCTTCGTGGTATACCGGTATTTGATAGTACGCCTTTACCAGATCGATGGTACTGAACATTTTGGAACCTGCTAGGTTGTGGCTGAAATCGTTAATATGTCGGACAGGATAACGATCAGGTATGGTTCGCGTGTTTAGGGCGCGATAATCGCCACAAGGACGCCAAGATAGATCTTTCTTGATCGTCATATGAAGCAAAGAGGATCAAGCACTTTGAGCCGGGTGGGCAATGCCGTTCCGTACCATGCATTCAAACTGCTTTTGGCAGTAGAAAGTTTCTGAGGAGCTAACCGACGAGGACTACATGATACTGGAGGCCCACCTGTAGTCCGAATATGATGGGCTGTGTTGTGTTTATGAAAGTGAGGAAGACCGGGAGGTCGAAAAATGTCTGTGAATTCGGCAAGCACTTGTGCAAATGCAGAATCCGAGGGACCTATGGCTTTAACGCTAAAGTGAGCAATAATAGCTGTGGAAGCGGTTGCTGATAGACCAGTATTACCATCCTCTATCCTCTTGTTGTGACAATTTGGCAAAAGTTGGTAGTGTGCCAAGAAGTCTGCAACCAGTAATGGTAGTACTGACATCTCCGACTATAAATTGCCAACTGAAGTCACGACGTAGTCCCAAGTCGAGCCGGAGATTGACGGTGCCAAAAGTTCTGATGGAACTTCCGTTAGCTGCGCAGAGCTCCCAGATAGAGGGACCTCTCTTTTCTCGAAGCCAGCTATAAGGTTAACAGCATACATCAACCCCTGTATCGACAAGGAACTGCTGCTTCGTAATCGTATCAGTAACAAATAAGCGACGGTTATTATATTCTAATGAACAGGAATGAGTGCCCGCCATTACTGATTGCTGTTCGAGTTTTCCTTAGTCCAGTCACACGGTGCAGTACATTTATTTGCCTTCTTACCAAATTTTCTGTGATACCAACGCCGGAACGCAGAGAGGCTTCGTTTTCTGTGAGACGATACAGAGCGGCTATGGGATACGCGGTGCTACTGACTCTCGAGTAAAGCCACTTCACGACTTAGTTGCTGCACCATCTCTTTTAGCGATGCTAATTGCGCGTCAGTGGAGTCCATGCTGTAGATACTTGACGGTTCAGGTGTCATTTCGTTGTTCTTTTAGTGGACACTATGTAGTTATTTATTATGTTTCAATACAACGAACCACTATAGGAGCCTCGGTATCACGACGTTGCCAAATTGAGGTTCTGTCCTCTACGTAGTTGGCCACAGTTGTCGTGAAATTGTGCAATTGCAATGCGAAAGTCACCGTTGTCTCAGCACTTGATGTTGTGTTGCAAATAGTGTGATCGCCCGATTACACCGGTCAACACGATTTTTGGGTTTTTCTACGGGGATTTCTACATGTTAAATTTTGGTTTCTCCTACGACAAAAATAAGGAAAAAAATTTTTTTTCCGATTAAAGTTTACTTTTGTAGAAACTAGAACAATTTTTCGGCAAAAATTATTGATTTTTATATTTTTTCTACACTTTCACTGTAGATTATAATTAGAAAACATTTTTTTAGATACAAGAGTCTTTTTTTATTCAAGATTTGTGATAAACAATAACATATAGATGTAAAATAACAAGAAACTAATGTCTAAAAGTGCATATTTTTCGTATTTCTTTTATGCTCGTATGAGCTCTCTCGTATTAAACCCCAAATGTAATCTCCCATCATATTCTCGTTGTCTGCCCTTGATATCGCCGTTCAAAGTTCATCACATCTTGGTGAAAACGTTCTTCTTGTTCCTCGGAGTAGGCCCCCATGTTGTCTTTAAATTCGTTCAGATGTAGTAGTAGTATCTTTTGTTTATGAAATAAATTAATTCATACTTATCGTCGTAAATCAGACCAAAGCAAACTTTATGAATTAAATATGAATATTTAAGTGTTTTTCAATGTCTAGAATCAGAATTTAAGCAAGAGAACAGAAACCCAAAAAAAAAAAATCTTTGTTGACCTGTTTTATGTTGGAGCCTCGATCACAGGCGTCGAGGGTCACCAATTTTGGGGCGACCTTGTTTACTTCGGTATTTATTATAGAACACGTCGGGGTCACCGATTTTGGGCGAGTTCATCTATACTAATATATAAAGTTGAAGAGTTTGTTTGTTTGTCTGAACGCAGTAATCTTAGAAACTACTGGTTCGATTTGAAACAATCTTTATGTGTTAGATAGCTCATTTACCGAGGAAGGCTTTAGGCTATATATCATCACGCTAAGACCAATAGGAGTGGAGCGCCAATGAAGAATGTTTCAAAATTGGGGATATTTTTCGTTTTGATTGCTTTCGCTACGTGTATTTATTTATTACTAGTGGGCGCCCAGTGGTCGACATTCGACCATAGTTCATTGAATTTTTAAAGTTAGAACTTTATTAGGGTTTTGTTTTATCAATGGCATCGACTTCAAATATATAATTAGGTAGTTCCAATATCAATATTTTTTATTTAATTTGGTTAATTTAATAATTAAGTTATTTTTCACTTTTCAGTGCCTTATTAGTTTTTCACATCGAAGGCGGTTTATATTTTTTTGTAAAAAAAATTATTTCCCCATTTTTAGTGTTCATAAATATATCTGGTTTGTAATGGGTATAATGAATTGGTTCCAATTTCACGAAAATACGTAGAGACGAAGTGGGTGAAAATCAAATAAACGAGATTTAACCCTCTTAGGGGTTGAATATTTTCTTCAAATGTATATGGGACCACCGCTGAATATAACTAATTCAAATAAAAAAAGAATCATTAAAATCGGTTCATAATTTGCGGAGATATCGATTAACATACATAAAAAAAAATACATACAACCGAACGTCGTAACCTCCTCCTTTTTCGAAGTCGGTTAAAAAATACATACAGTCGAGCATACAGCAACCTCCTTCGCAACCTTTTTTGAAGTTCGTTATTGGCGGATGTCAAAATGACTTTTTTATTTACATGTGTGTATATGTTGTGTAAAATTGAAGCAGTAGTGTGAGTAATGCATATTTTAATTAATTTAATGTACTTCTAATGCATTTTATGTAAAATAAAATAAATAGCTTTCTGCACTTCTCCTCCATATAAACTTTAACTAGGCCAAATTTCACGTTCATCCATTCACGCAATTCTTTTAAAAAGGAATACAAAATTTTAGCTTCACGTATAAATATATATGATGATGATATACGTTGCCATAGTAACGTGGTAAATTTCTATCGCAAAGATTTTCATAGATTATTTTGTGTTCCTATTTAAAAAGTTTATTCTACGTTAGTTTTGTTTCCAATTTTTTATTTGCAATCTATTACGTATTATAAAAATAGAGTGTCTGTTTGTAAAAATAAATAATAACATTTTGGTGAGTGGGTATAGCTACAAATAACAAAAAAAAATGTTTTTTATATTCGTTCGATATTTTTATATTATTATATTTTGTTTTTGATTGCTTTCGCTGCGTATTAGTGTTAGTATTATATACGTTGCCATGGTAACGTGGTAAGCTTCTATCGCAAACATTGTCAAAGTTTATTTTGTTTTCTTATTCAATAACTTTATTCTACTTTAGTTTTATTTCCAATTTTTTATTTGTAATCTATTACGTATTATAAAAATAAAGTTTGTGTATGTACAAATAAAATAACAACTTTTTGATGAATGGATATGGCTACAAATTACGTAAAAAAATTTTTTTTATACATTGTCTATATCATTATATTTTGTCTGTTTGCTTGTTTGTTCCGGGTAATCGCCAAAATGGTTGAATCTATTTTAACGGGAATTTTACTGGCAGATAGCTGGAATTATAGCGGTTGACATATTCTATTTTATTTGTCCGCGGCTTCGTCCGCATTGATATTATATATAGATTGCAGACCTCATAAAAAGTAATTTAGGTTTTTTTTGGCCGCAGTGGAATATCCGAAATGCTTGAATTAATTTTCACGGGACTTTCACTATAACTAGCTAATGAGCTATTTTATTTTAAGCTAGCGGGCTCGGCAGACGTTGTCCCGCCCTGATAATAAAAAGAAAACCTTGACAAATTATACCTAAACCTTCCCCATAAACCGTTCCACCTACTGGTGAAAACGACATGAAAATCCGTTCTGCAGTTTTTGACTTTATTGTAACAGATAAACAAACAAATCAGAGGATTTTGTTTTACACTATGTAGTGATGAATGTGTGCATTCGTTCGTGTGAAATTGATCAAAAATAATTTATTTACTGTAAACAAGCGCGTGAGACGTGCGCTGTACTGGACTCCAAGAATAAATGTATGTAATTTGAATTATATTATCATTTTGATCAATTAGGCGGCCATTTTGTTTAATTTACCGCGATTGCACCTACATAACTCAGTTTTTTTTTCTCGAACTGACTATGCTGTTAGCCTTGCGGTCTTTATAGCTTCACCGAACTACTATACATAACTCAGTGATTATAGCAACATATAAGAATAACACAATTATATCGATGATATGGTCATGTTATAGATCTATATAATAAAAAATTTAATACGTATTGTTCGATAATGTATAGTTTACAATTTTCATTACTTTCTTATATAGTGTTAGTGAGCACTGAGGGTATATAGTATATATGTGGTGGTATATAGCAAGTTAAAGTTCCAGGTATGTTGCTGATGATAAATCCCATCCCAATCGATATACTATTTGTATTCAAATATCTAATGTACACGTTACATGTTACAGTTGGCGTGAGTGTCGTAGTTACAAATGTATTTGAAAAAGTATTTCTGTAATGTACACACCTACTTACAATTTTACATTTCTTTAATATATTTAAAAAAAACGCGTGCGGAGCCGCGGGTGACAGCTAGTATAATATATACGTGAAAATCAAACACGGACTTTGCAATCGAGACTTTTAATATTGGACTTATCTGTCGAGGAAAAATATATCCGTCTGACATCGAATATGTCGTTCATTTTTCAAAAGGGCCAGAGACATTATTAATGGCCAGCACGCTACAGATGGTTAAAAATTGTACGAAGAGAGATTTGAGAGAGAGAAGAGAGTTTATGCCTTTACATTAACTTGGACACAGAAGAAAACTGGCTAAAGTATACATAAGAACTACCGGTACTTTCGTATTTAATGCACCGCGCACGCCGACCACTTTCGCGGCCGTCTCGTGTTATCATTTTTCGCAAGTCTAACCTAACCTAACCAAACCAAACAAAAAAAACTAACCTAACCGATTTATTTTTCTCAATTTCCCCCGTCTTTGTTCCATTAGGTTAGGTTAGAATTGTGAAATGAAAGTCAGCGTGCACTGCGTTGCCGTTAATACGTAAGTACAATTTTGTATATTACCAACTTCATTTGTTTTAGGTTAAAACAAAACCGTTTCATCTCGGTTTTTTTAGGTCACGTTACACTTGCGAAAAACGATAGCGCGAGCCGGTCGTGGTGCATTTGATACGAAAGTACCGATTGGATATTTATCGTGGAAGACCATAGTTTATCTATCATCGTGCTATGTCATATAGGAGAGGAGAAAATATCATAACAACAGTACGTTAGAAAATATTATAAGCAAAAAAGAAGTAAAAGTATCGGTTATTTAGTGGACACAATAGAGAGCAAGGGTAGTGAAGACAAGTGAAGCCGCGGGAAATTTAAAGGAGAATTTGTTCATAAGTGCTGCTGTAGGAACACACGCATAAATGCTTGTTAACTGATTTTGAACTTGAGGGCGGTAGCTAGCCAGGCTAGCTTTAAAGAGGATAACATGATTTGATTTCATTTCATTCACAACGAGCCGAACCTACGTCGATAAACGCGGTGACCGAACGCGCTAACTATTCTGCGATCACTTCTTCAAAGTTCAGTTTAATCGCCATTCTGTTTCATTACATGGTTGTAATGTAAAGGGAAGACTCGTTCTCATTTTCTTCATTAGCACCTACACCCATACAAAACTAGTTATACTATAAATACTTTTAATTAGTATAGCAATTAGATTGCGCGCTTCTCTACAACTATATAGTATATAAATAATTAGAAAAAAAAAAAATTAAAAATCGTGCGTGGAGTCCTTCCGTGCGGAAGAAGTGAAACTTCGTAATGTGGAAATGAAAATAGGAAGGGGTAGAAATTGATTTTTAGTGAAATCATATTGTTTCTTTAAGACAAACTTTATTAAAATTGCTTACAATTGTGGAGAAATATCCAAATCTATAATATTTACAATGGGATTATGATAACTAAAGTAAGATACGAAATGTTTGATTATTTTTCTCGCTCTGTCTCTTTCTATTCCCGCTCCCCAGGAGCGTTGAACGTTTAACGCAACAGTGCTTTCATACCCCCTCCATGGTAGCGTTAAACGTTTAATGCAACCTTGTTGGAAGTCGCATTAAAAGTTTCACTTAAAAATAATTTATTTTAGACATTAGGTTGGTATACACACAACTTAGAAACTAGTGTTCGTACTTACATCTAGTACAGTTATGAACTACTTATTAACGTGATAACGTCTTATAAATCGATGACCGAAAAAGCATGACTCATTGTCACGTTCCCTTTGAGCCGAGCGTGCAAAGTGAGAGCGCGGAACAAGCAATAGAGAGACGCGATCGGCCTAAGCGTTCGTCTTATTACCCATCTATATCTCTTCCACTCCATCGGCTGATGCGTCCGAGTAGAAGAGAGACAGCGGTAGTACACAACCTACACGTGAAATTGTAATTTTCAATTAACTCCTTCTTTGCATTACTAAAATAATGATAATTCAGTGATATTAATTCAATTCATAAAAGTATAAAAATTTTCGTCAATGTTTTCTTATGACGTAATCACGTATAATTATCGTCCGTAAACCGACTTTACAGAAAAACCAATTTTTTTAATAACGCCCAGTGGTATGTACGCGTATCCAATGTCCCAGTATGGCTGTCCCATTAATTGTCTGTTACAGCATTTAGGATGCTGTTGGTGCTGCCGCGTACCTTGTTTGCGCGAAACGCTGCAGTAGCTAGAGTAGCATTCAGGTTACCGTTATAAATAAAATTTCTTCTGCAATTTCTATTTTAATGATGATATTTATTTAAACAGGTGTTAAAAATATTGTACTCAAGTAAATGTTACTTGGATGACGTACTATTTTTTTTCATTGTGGTGATAATTTTTTCCTATGAATCAATGAATCATTAATAAATATTGCGTTATAACTTGCAGTGAAATAAGTCATTCTTTTAGTGCTTTGTAGGTATTTGCGGTTGACAACAATCTTATCTGATATTAAATGATGATCTAGTATAAATACGGTAACACTCTAAGCCTAGAGGAAGATAGGCTCTTAAATATAGCGGGTAAAACACACGTACAGACAGTTGGCAAAAGAATTTTAAACTGAAGGTGGTAGCTAGCCACGTAGTCTTTGAAAAAGGCATACCATCATGCTTTAGTTAAATTAACTGTAATGAATTGAATACTCCCGCGAGAAAGCTCTACTGAGAGGTCGACGCTGTAGTACAAATGAGTAAGTGAATATACGCCAGTGCTATGTATATGCTTATTCGTTGTCTCGGTACATATTGTATTTAGATGATTCTTGGTGATCGGATCGTATGGTGTATGATCCTTTATGGGGACCCTTTACGCCCGTAATACCACTTTTCTGCGTAAACCACAGAGAGTGATGGCCAATCTCACAAAAAATTTTGAAAATTTTGACTTTTAAGAAGTGTGTTTATTTGCTACCAACAATTTCTTATAGGTAAAACTATCCTTGTGTTACTAAGCGTCTGGGTTCCTAGCTATAAGAAAGGAGATAAATAAAAACAAAATGTAATAACCAAACAAAATTTAATGCATTGTATACAAAATATAAAACATAGATAAAATATAAGTATACAAACAACAAATATAAATGATTAATCTTTACCTTAAATAATAGCTTTAAAAAAAAAGGGAAAATAGAAATTACTACAGAGGGACGCAAAGTTTGGATAAGCGAGTAAAAGTTTACTTTATTGTTTAAGAATATTAATGTTTGGTTATTCTTTAACTAATTTAGAGTTAGGCAAGCGCCTCCTCATTAAGGTGCGTTTTAATTAAAGACATCAGTATGTTTCAATAAGTTCCCTCAATAAGATATGGCTTTAACAACCACCTTTAATATTAAATAATAACAAATTAATAAATAATAACAATAAAATTATACATTCTGTTTTAATGGTAGCATAAAATCTCTATATATATAATCTGTATTTACAAATTTTCTATACATGTAAAACTCTACCTCATTAAACTCACAAGACCTTAATTTCTGTATTATTTTTAGATAATTCTCGTTGTCTGTCCAACAGTCAATGTTACAAGGCAACAACTTTGCAGCAAACATGTATGTTTCAAAATATTTATATTCTAACATATCCAAACAAATAAGGACGAATGGGTTGTTTATTGTGCTTTCAATATTATTATAAGTATTATTTAAATATAATAATATTTCACGCAAATTGGTGTCTAATTTATCATGAATTACGTCGAAAAGAGACACAAAACAGTTTCGATCTTTAATTGATGTAATAAACAAATTTGAAAATTCCTTTACAAAAGTATTCAAACACTCTAGAGTCGTTACATTTCTATCCGTATCATGTTCTACAATCTTCTTTCCATTTGCTATCACATTTCTAGCTATAATAGAAACACGAATACTCCAAAATACATCATACATTTCTTTAGGAGATAGGTTATCTTGTAATTCCTTCAATACCCGTTCGAATATTACGTTCGTTTTTTTGTAGTTCCCAAATTCGTGCTCGTAACTACAGCTATTAAGGCACGTAATGAAATCCGAAACAAATTCTTTTACGACGTACTTATTACCATCGACTTTGTTCCAAATCCTAATGGATTCTTTTATAACGTCCATCACTAAATCAGCTTTCTTATGGAGATCGTCTTCATCAACAAAAAATGTGACGTACTTATGAAGAAGTTTCCATTTAGACTGTACTAAATATCCTACTACAGGATTTTCATAGTAATGTTTTATTTGTTCTTGTTTTAACATAAGATCAACGTGATCGTAAACAATTGACTCTACAACATCTTTTTTCATCAAATGAATGTTACGATTCATATAATCGATGACATTTCTCCTGCGTTCTATAAACATTTCTTTATTACTCGGAAAGCTATCGACCACACACCACGCTATTTCAACTAATTCACCAATAAATCGCTGAGGCATAGAATCGGATGTTATGAGTGTAAACACTTCCACATCGTCTTCTTGGGTTAGACTGCTAGTGAATGATTTGAGATCTTCAAATAACTTGTTCTGGCCGTTTTCATCTAGGTCACGTATTTTATTATGTACATATGTGTAAATTATGGACCTTAATGACACATTAACAGTATTACTCCAAACATCTGAAATTACTCTTTTCAAATCCTCTATATTGAAGCATTCGAATGCCATTCGTAGTCCGTGTTTTTGCACTGATAATGGTCTATCTAGTAATGATCTCACAAACTCTAAACACAAAGGCTTAGGTAGTCTAGCCAAATATGAATAAAACATTGGCAAACAAAACTTAACAAAATCCCCCTTAATA
The DNA here is from genome assembly GCA_036509395.1 of Antheraea yamamai. NCBI lineage: Eukaryota > Metazoa > Arthropoda > Insecta > Lepidoptera > Saturniidae > Antheraea > Antheraea yamamai. Next base: position 4,819,564 of record AP028451.1, read on the forward strand.
TATTTCGTTACGTATGGCAGAGGAACTGGAGGTCGTGAGTAGCAAACCAGGTTGCAAATTGCTTCTTGTATATATAATATTTTTCGATCGGCCTTAGAGTGATCTATTTTAGCTTCTTCGGGAACATACTTAGTCATAAAATCTATTTTAAAATCCATGTTAGCTAATTCAAATATGCCGTGTACAGCCATTTTAATAGACTTTGAGTTTACTTTCTCTTGGACGAGACTTTCTTTGAACAAATTCAGAAATATCAATGCGAGGTCGTTAAAAAAATACGTCCGTATTGTTTTCAAAAAAGTATTTAATTTGACAGATGAATATATATTATTAATTTCTTTACTTATCAAAGGCAAATTAGAAATAACGAGTTCTTTGTCCTTTTTCAAATAACCCATCAAAAGTTCTTGTGTCAGCTTTTGTTCTGTATTTACTCTTAATAACAGATGGTTCCGGAACTCATCGATGTCTAACTGTATATATTTATTGACAATCTCAGGAATATCTTCTTTCAGCTTTTTATATTGAAACATTAGGTCTAAAACAAAGTGAATATATTTTCTAATACCAAATTTAACTTCGTCATTGTAAAGTTTCTGATCAAAGGATGATATCTTATCTAAATAAAATTGTAACAAGTATTGATAAACGATGATTTCGTTTTCTTTAGTTAACTTATCAGTTTCTGTTTTGAATCCATACATATAAATTCCCGAATCTATACAATTTATTAATGCCTCAGGAACTTCTTTCCCGTGAATGATATGATATATTAGGGATATGTGTTTGTAATTACTTTTACAACTAAAACAGTCCAAAATATTGTAAACTTCTAAACTAAATAGTATTTTGTTAAATGCATTCCAGCAACTTTCACCGAAATTGTAGATGTTGTGTTCAGATATAATGGCGTCTACAAAACGCTCTTTATACGGTCGCTGCTCATTAATATGTCTCTTATAATAGTAATCAAACAGAATCTCCAAATCACTGTCAGTTTTGGCAGATTCCACTAATACTAATGTTACTTCCATTCTAGCGTCGATATTAACAGCAACTCGAATATATTTTTTTATTTCAACGAAAGCTTTATCAAATGATACAAATCTATACCAAAGGAAATCTCTACCACTGCCAAGAATTTCTAAATCCCTTTCTATATGGCTCAAAGCCCATTTCTCTCTTTCTTCTGGAGTCATCAATCTATATAATTTTGCGTTGTAGAACTCTTTACTCATTTCAAACTCTGCACCTGGGTACTGCTCTGTGAAAATATTTTTAATAAACTGCAGTCTCTGCTCTAAAGGAATTTTGTCAAGTATATAGGCATATCTATCATAAAAATGGTAGGTCCAAAAATCAGTTGCCTCAGGAAATTCGTACGAAATTAAAGCCTTGGCATAAAACTTGGCGTCGTCTACCGTGCTGTACTGTACTAACATATTCTTATTCAAAACGTACAAAAACATAATCGGATTTTTATAGATTTTATCCTTGTGTTTCTTCATTATATCTTTTGAGATCCTCAAGCCCAACCGTTTCATTTTTTTCCAATCACCTGTCAATTTACTTAATAACTCTAAATATCTTACATCTGATATAGAATAGAAGTGTCTGAGTTGGTATCGAGTATTCAGTTCATCATACTCTGAAACTGTATTATAGTAGGCTTCAGCTAAATCAAAAGAATTACCTAGGAAATTTATTAAAAGTTCATCTGATCGTCTAAGCTTATTCAGAATATTATCTTCTTTAAGTAGCTCTAATTTAAATGAATCAGGAGTAAAGATGAGAAATTTGATTGCAATATTTGTATGTTTCATTATATTACAATAGTTGTAGAAGTCTACAGTTCTCTTATCTTTTATGTACATGGAAATTGTTTGTAGAAACTTTTTTGTCATTTTAATAGACATAACTGGGAAGATATTCTCATGAAGATACTCGGGATTGATGATATGAGAATATTCATTACTATAAAGCCAAAAACACTTTAAAGCCTTTGAGATACACAAGGTATCACCTGACTTGAGGGTTTCAATGATATATTCTACATTTTTACATTTCAAAGCAACACCAATTTTATAGAGTTTGTCCACATCAGATTTCTCCATTTCTGATTTAACTTCATCAAAATTAGGTTTGTTTTTTGTAGCATCATTTATCTTGGCGTTGAGTTGCTTATGTCTTTCACTGAGACTGATTCCAGTTAGTTCTATCATTGTGATTACTAAAACAAAAGAAAACGATTCGAAAGTAAAATAAATATTTGAATCCTAATTAAGAAACTTGCCACAACTAAATATAGTACATCTTGATGTCTTGATGTGACATCATTTTATTGTTATGACAAGAAAGCATTGCCCTTGCCTAAATAGTATTTACATTTTTTAAATATTATAGTAACAATGGGATAACAGAAAGATGTTAGTTATGTTTTAAAATGTTGAAATTAAACATCTTGCCACAAATCGAAAATTTACTTTGATGATATATAGAGAAATATACAATTGTTTGTAAATAATAAATGGCATTGTCTTTTCAATACTTGTACAAGATTAATAAGGGTTTTAATGTCATATTGCCCAATTTTAACTCTACCACAGAAATATCATTCTAATTTAATCCTAGAAGAGTGTCCTTTATTACAAGATATTATTATGTTATTATATTCCTTCTATACTGTGATAAAAGTCCTCTATGATTTTATATTGTAATATGTCCCTTCTATTTAGCAATTAGGCTATGCAACTTTAAGCAAACCTATTACTATATATAATATACTAGCGAGCCCGGCAGACGTTGTCCCACCCTGATTAAAAATAAATCCTTGACAAATTATATACCAAAACGTTCCTCAGGAATCACTTTATCCACTGGTGAAACCCGTATAAAAATCCGTTCAGTAGTTTTTGAGTTTATCGCGAACAGACAGACAGACAGACGCGGTAGGGGACTTTTTTTTATACTATGTAATGATTACTCTAGGCCTATTGTGACTAACCCACATGGCTAAAGTTATTTCCTTCTTAGTTTATTGTCATTCTATTCCTTTCCATATATACTTCTATTTGTTTACTCATAACAAGAATTTCCAGTTGAAAGAGTGTACATATCTCTTCTAGGTGTGATATATCACATAGTAAAGGGCCCAGCGGATGTTGTACCTCCCTGATAATAAAAAAAAACTTGACCAATCTTATACCTAAACCTTCCTCATGAATCACTTTATCTACTGGTGAAAGCCATATGATAATCGAACAGTAGTATTTTTAGTTTATCGCGAACAGACAGACGTGGCAGAGAATTTTCTTCTTTAATATGTAGTGATGTTACATATATGGAATGCCTATATGCTTATTTCTAATTCATTTGAGTTTAGACATTAGTGAATCTCTTTCACAGGTTGAAAGGTTCATAAAATTCTATGATATATATGTGATATTTATAAACATATAGAAAGATATAATTGTCATCATAAATATATTTTATGCTTAAATTATAAAATATAAATTATAATTAGATGACTTCATTTCAAGTCCTATGACATGGGGTCCTTCAAGCGCAACGTGATCCTATGACATGGGGTCCTTCAAGCGCAACGTGAAGAGATACTTACGCAGGCCGGCATGACAGCGGCGACCGGCGAGGGATAGTATGTCTCTCGGTAGTCGCCATTGTTTTTGGATTGTACTGTGCTTACCATCAGGCACAGTACAGTCATTTATACCGTATGCTAAAATAAAAAAAAAAAAATTATAATTAGATGACTTCATTTTTAGAACAGAAAAAAATATGAAGAGTACACAAAAACTATCACAAATGTACACATTAAAATGTGAAATCACCAATTTAGTCCAGGAATATCAATGTGTATTGATTAATAATTTATATAAGTGGTATGTATTAATATATATGTATATATTGAACATACAGTTCCACACAAACTCAATCATGTGAAAACAAGTAAATGTATTGGTATAAGACTATGACCATTTAAGGTGAAATTTTTCGTAAATGGTTCTAGGTCACCTATTTTTTGGTTTGATTGACCCTGCCTGTTTTTTTAATGCCAAACTAAACGGGTGAAAATTATCTATTATGAATATATAAGTAGAACATAATTCTACACATAGTCATTCAGTATTAGCCTAAACATAGCTTGTAGTAACTCAATACCTGACATACCTACATATATAGACATTTATTACATAAACATGGCATACTATAATAATTAGCAATAATAATTATGCTCATAATACAAAAATCAGTTGTGGGGAAATCGGACCTGAAAACTAGAACAATACAAGGATTTAATACCATTGTGCCACAAGGTCTGCTTAATTCTAATATATATTAAGTGACACTAAATGTTTTTATAAAAGAATATAAATACTTAAGCTTTCAATAACTTTAAACCATTATTTACTTAAAAAACCACTAAATAATAGGTGGTGGTTTTATAGGTAGAGCCACTCTGAAGCTATTACTGGTTTTGGCATAAATGGGTCGGCTCGCCCAGGGTAGTACCATCCTCTTGGAGAAACACCGACGTGACAGAACAGTGCTTGCATTGCTGCGTTTCGTTCGGTCAGTGAGAATGCCAGAAACCCACCTCCACTCCCCTCTCCCTGCCCAACCCCCAAATACAGGATGACAACGCACTTGCGACTCCTCTGGTGTTGCTAGTGTCTATGGATGGCGGTGATCACTTACCATCAGATGACCCGACAGTTCGTTTGTCTACTATGATAAAAGAAATACCACTGGAACTCTACTAACATCAGAAAATGCAATAATCCTTAGATATTATAATATTCAGAAATATAATTCTAAGCATTATCTAACTGATAATGAGTCTCATATCTATGTGTGATGATTCATTATAAAAAAATATGGCATACGTGTATTACATGTGAATGATAAGCGCATACAATAATGAAAGTTCTGAAAGAGTCTTGAGGATTTAGTAAGAACTCTTTGGGTGAGAATATATGTTATCAACCACATCAAACCGGAACGTAACAGACAAGCACTGCTTTGTTGACAGTGAGGCTCTAGTAATCCGATCTTGCACAGACTTGAAACTGCAGTTAGAGAAGATTTTTTTTACCGCGATGTACTTTATACCGGATACTATAAACTGACTCTATGACATATAAAAGTTAACTTTCACTTTAATTTTAATAAAATACTGTATAACTTTTGTACTTACAGTGCGACAACGCCGGTAACCTTGCAGAAATGACTTACAATTAACATAACATTCAAGTCAAAATACACTAGATCTCCCATCACTAACAATAGATAACTAGGAGGATGTTTTCTGATCAATTTATTATAATAAATAATAATGTTTTTGATACGGCGTCTTACCTTATTCAGATAATACTGCTCCGAGATGTAAGTAGGAATAATAAAAAAACAACAAAATTAACTTTAAAAAAGTACAAACAAAAACAAATAACACGAACTCTTTTTACAATTTTTTATGACTAACCAATCTAAGCAATAGTATCTTAACTCTCAGTATATAGTATCTTATCTATGATATTTAACTATGAATCTAACCATTACCACAGGCTGCTAAGCGGATATTAGAGATGGTAACACTGCGCTGCGCCGCACAATTGCGGCTGCTTAGTTCACTGAGCTACATGTGTTAACTCACTTCTTCAAAATAAGGTGGCCGGAAAATTCGAATATTTTTTTTATAAACTGCAACTCTGTGAAATGTAAATGGATGTTCTCGGTAATGTTTACTTTCTAGATTTCTCTTTAATTACTGGGCATAAGGTTTTATTTTGACAAATGACTGAGTTGACATCTGCGTGTAAAACAAATGGCGGAATACGTTTACGTTCGAAAATCAAAACGAATGAACTATAGTCGATTCTGTGGGGACTATATATATTTGAAAGTCCTGTGAAGCTGTTAAAACCTTACCAGGTCAATAGCGTAGACAGTTCGAGAAAAAAAAAATTGGAGATTTATTTTAATTTGTTATTAAGTTTGTTTTAGTGCACAAACGTGTTGTTATTATGTTTTATAAAGTGCAGTGAAGTAACAAAGATAAAAATTCATAGAAATATATCATTTTTAGATATGCCATTTTCCCATAAACATACATAACACACACAATACCTCAATGGACATAGTCAAGTGCCCAAGTCAACAGTAATGCCCGATATTATTCATTTTTTCACTCACTCGATAAGTGAACAATGAGCCAACGTAGTTTAGCGCTGTTTGTGCTATGTACCTGTGAGCGCAGCGTGCAGATGGCGCGCATTTAGTTACTCACTCGACATGTTTTCATTTTGTTGCATCATGGCGCAATTTTGAGTTAGCGCAATGAGCCGGCGCAGTTAACTGCGCCTGAGTTACTGAGTTAGCATAAGGATTTTCGCTGAGTTACCCATTCTAGCGGATACTACTGATAACTAGGGATAGAACGATACATCGACGTTTTAAAAAAAAGATTTAAGCAGTCAGTAACTTTAATTATATTTTGTTAAATGAAACAAATAGTGTACCTAACTGTTATTAGGTATACTCCTAACAAAGTAAGTAAAATAAAAACACAGTATGTTTAAAACAAAGTTTACTTTCAATGTGTATAAAAATAGAAAAAAGTAATGTAACCGTAAAAAAATGGACTTGTTTAGTAAGCTATGTCCATGTGTTGTAGTATCTGTATTCAGGTAACAATAAGTTATTTGTCATTGATTGTCATATTTTGTGCATTGTGATCACTTGAATATAACCAAGATTAAAATAAAGTATAAGACTGTATCAAATGTGTTTTTATTCATATAAAATTTTTAAACCTCAATATACAACAGACGTCAACAATAAAAAATAACTATTTGTAACTTGTAACACAAAGACGTATATAACGACATACCGATGGAGATGAACCGTTGTTTTAAAAAAATACGACAATAACAAGAAGCGTGTTCTGAAAATAATCTTTAATATTAAGAAGCAGTTTAGGTTGTTCTGAAAAAGCAGAAGGTATTTCACAATACAAGCAAATCAGTAAATCGCTCCGCTTAAAATGACAGCGCGCGAGAATTTACTATCATTTTAACTACTCGGTCTTCTCACAGTTACTCATTGTGTATTCCACGGCCAACAGCTTCCTAAATCTTATTATGAAATACTAGCGAGCCCGGCGGAAGTGGTCCCGCTCGCACCCTAATAATAAAAACCTTGACAAATTATATACCTAAACCATCCTCATGCATCACTTTATCTACTTATGAAAGCCGCATGAAAATCCGTTCAGCAGTTTTTGAGTTTATCGCGAGCAGACAGACAGATGTGGCAGAGAACTTTGTTTTATAATATGTAGTGATTAGTAACGACAAATCCGCATACTATTGTGTTAAGACTTCATAATATATTTTTATTTGTTGCCCTAATTATCGTTACTATTTTCTGAAGTGAAACATCTATAGGCGCGGCTAAACCGGATTTTGGCTTGGCACGACTAGGCGACGCAAAACACGAATTTTGCACATTAACGAAATACTCAAAAACATTTGCAACCCTATCTGCATAAACATAAGATTAAAATTGTTTTGTCAGCCGCTCGTAATACTAGTGTTACGCAGCAAGCGCCGTTGACCTAGCGCCCTTTAATAAATGCCGTCAAAGACACCGCGCCTGCGTCTAGTTGAATTTTTGTATTTAATAAAAACGAATATTTATGTAATAAAATAAATAAACAGTCGTTATTTTTGGAACAAATTTATAATGCTTTATCATTTCATTATGTCATAGCTGATTCCTGTCGTAATCTGTTCTTTTAGGCATATAACTTATACAAAACAATTTCGATGTTTCACATCTGCCAAGCGTTGTTTTTGTTCTTTATTCTTATACATTAACTAGCGGGCCCGGCAGACGTTGTCCCACCCTGATTATAAAACAATCCTTGACAAATTATATACCAAAACGTTCCTCATGAATCACTTTATCCACTGCTGAAAACCGCTTGAAAATCCGTTTATTGGTTTTTGTGTTTATCGCGACAGACAGACGCGGTAGGGGACTTTGTTTTATACTATGTAATGATTACTACCTGTAAATATTAAGTCTTTAATGTTTCGTACGTTTCGCCAATTAAGGGATGTTTAGTAAATAAAATTTCACAGCGATTTATAATAAGCACTCGGAGTAGAATATTTTATCTACGTTAAACTGGCTACAGCTGGAATTTAATTATCGTCCAAAAGTATATCAGTGCCACGTACCATATGTTTGATATCAAAGTTTTACACAGACGGCTCATAAACTTCAATTGAAGTAAACATGGCTCTCGATTTAATATAGGCCAGATTTTATAATTGATAATTTTCAATTTAACGAATAAATAAAATTGATGTATCGCGTTCTAATGTCAACATAACATTTTTTTACAAAAGGGTTATGTACGGAAATGCACGTCCACGTGGAAAAGGTCATAAACTCGCATTTTAAAAAGTTATAAAAAACTATTAACTATTCACAGTAGAAAACTCAAGAAGATTCTGCAGCAATAATTTACACAACAGTCAAAAGAAACTCATTTTATATAAATTAAAAATAAAGATTAAATTAGGATTTTAATTCACCTAATGATTCATATTAAACTTACATTGAATGAAATAATGAAACTCATATGAAAACCGATAACTGAAATTTATAAATTGTCATAGAAATTGTGTTAAAGTTTTTTTTTTCAAATTTTGTAAAAAAACTTTCAACGGTGTTAAAAAAATGTAACTTCTAAATTCTATCAGAACTTATGAGACCTTTTTCATAACGGTATATTTAAACTTAGAACCGTAAAAACCCAATATTAGTTTTAAGATATGGAAAACGGAATTAATGTGATTGATTTTATTAAACTGTAAAGTAATTAATATGCAATTAAATGTTACTACACAATCTTTAAATAGTTGTTAACGCATATCTAATTTAACTAATACAGTATTTATCAAACGATTTAATTTTCAAGTGTATAATAAAATAAAATAAATTACTTACATTTTCATGCATTGATTGCTGAGACATTTAAATATACTCGATAATTAAATTATCGACTGATTGCCTTAAACTCTCGCCTTAATAGTCCGGTGAAGCTGTTAAGACCTTGCTAATCTAGCGTCAATAGCGCAGTCAGTTCGAAAAAAAAAGATAAATAAATTATGAAGGAATGTCCATTTTTAAAATGTATTTATTATTGTATACTAATCAATACTAAAACACGATTATCTATCGTATTTTCAGAACGGACATCTGGTTAATGTTGTAATCACAAACTATTAAAAGCAGAAACAAATTCTGCCTAACAATTTGCTACGTATAAGTGGCCGGTTCAGCGTAACTATTAACTACTAGCTGTGCCTGCGACTCCGTCCGCATGGAACCTTATATAAAAAAACAGTGAATAATAAAATCTTCTGAATGTATTATTTCCATTTACTTATCTACTTTTCTCTCGTACTTAACTCGAGCCGTCATTTAAATTACAATAACTTTTAATAGAGTGCGATTTTAATGAAATAAATACTATGAGGTACTCTCGAGGATATGCTTTTTGATTGTGTTGGTGAGGTTTTATTGTGAACCCAGTACTTTAGCAGTGATGCCTGTTCATACAAACAGACAGAGACAGACATTTCTAAAAATTACTTATTCCTAGACACATGTAATAATTTTTTTCACGAAAATCGAAAAAGTACAGACACGTTAGGTTTACATTCTTATTATATGCATAGAAGATTTGTAGATTTTGCACGGCATAATTAACGTGACCATTTATTATTGTAGTTAGAGGGGGACGCTTGCAACATTTGTAAATTGAATAAACTATTTATCCAAAAAAAAAGGATGTGACAACAATGTATTAAGAATTGATTTTTGTTCACGACTTCGCTCGCGGTATATATATATGACCTGTCGCTGGTAATTAGTAGTTTTTCTGTACCCTTGGCAACGGGAATGCAAAATTCATGATGATCGGTGGGTAGTTACGGCGTTGAAGCGTAACAAATAAAAGCCATGGTGGCTCGTCAGTTGTGGCCAGTCGATTGCATGTTCAGACACCTCATAGAACGACGTAGGTATGAATTCTTTCGGCTGAGTCCGAGCTTTTAGTGCAGGTAAGCACCGTGGCAATAGCATGGTGTTTAGGACTTTTGCCTAGCTAGCTACCACCCTCAAGTTGAAAATCTGGCGTCAAGCACCCGTTGGTATGTTCCGGTCGCTGTAAATCTATACTAATATATATAGCTGAAGAGTTTGTTTGTTCGTATAGAGTTGAACGCGCTGATCTCAAAAACTACAGGTCCGATATGAAAAATTCTTTCGGTGTTAGATAGCTCATTTCTCGAAGAAGGCTATAAGCTATATAACATCACGCTAAGTCCAATAGTTTCATTAAAATCAGTTCGGTCTATCATAAGTCATTGTACTTTTAATCTAAAGTACGAGAAAAAAGTAGATAAGTAAATGGACTTAACACATTCAGATGACTTTATTAATCGCCGTATTTTTAATTAACGTTTCACAAGGACACAGCACAGCTAGTATATTATACAACCCATGTTTTGCATTTTTGTAGATGCTTAATTTGTTAAAACTTTTGTTCCTCAATACAATATTATTACTCATTGGGTTTATATAATATGTTAACCTAATTTTTAAGTAACTGTTTCCTGGGCATATTTATGAATTAAAATATTTCCGAAGTGCGTGATGATTGACTTTTAAAAAGCCAATAGGTACACCTATTGTCAATTACCATAACATCTATAATACAAATTTAATTTTGAATGAAATGGTTATATGAAAATATTGCCAAATGTGTGAAGAAATACTTTAGTTTTAAAGAAACTACGAACCATCATCATTACATAGTATAAAACAAAGTCCCCCACCGCGTCTGTCTGTTCGCGATAAACTCAAAAACTACTGAACGGATTTTCATGCGGTTTTCACCAGTGGATACAGTGATTCATGGGGAAGGTTTTAGTGTATAATTTGTCAAGGTTTTTTTTATAGTCAGGGCGGGACAGCGTCTGCGGGGCCTGCTAGTAATATAATAAATTTACAAAATAAAAAGCATGTTTAGGAAAAGTATAATAGAGTTATGTTGTTTTTTTTTAATAAGAACAACGAGTATGTATCATTTGTATAGATTCGCATGCCAATAAAATACTGCTAGATACGATTATTATGAAAACAGAATCGTTTGTACAGAACTTGATATGTAAAATGTATAGGGCAGATTCAATACAATTGATTAAAGTACTTATTATGAATAATTTGTAATTCAATAGTAACCTTATTGGCACATATATTAACACGTTCGAAGGACTTAGAGATTCAAATTTTTAATATAGTATAAAATGAAGGCGCAATTCCGTTGTCTGTTCCCTTAGATCTTTTAAACTATTCAGCGGATTTTAACGCAATTAGATTCAGCAATAGATAATGGTTCAAGAGGAAGGTTATGTATAATACATACATACATATTACATACATATAGTACAGAAAAGCCGAAACATTCAAAGATTTCTAATGTGATATCGAAACAAACATATTTTTGTGCGATTAAATAACAAACGCTGGCTAAACCATACGAGATAAATTTAATTAATATACAAGGAATTGTAAAAAGGTCCCCATTGGTATATCTTTATCTCTAAGGGATAATGCACAGTAACCATTTTTATCTTTATAAAAATAATAATTATGTGTTATTTACCAAGCAATTTTATACAATACAGTATTACTCGTTATCCAATTAAATACATTATATACATTGTACATGTTGTGTAGAAGAAAACTGCCCTTAACAGTATTTAAATTAATGAATATCTACATTGCACACGTGCGAAGCTGAGGAGGGTCGCTGTAAAATATAAAATAAACAGAGTTCAATAAAGCCAAGGCTTTATATAATTTGATAATGAATATAAAAATAAAATCATCTTCCTTTAGATATCCATACTTATAAATCAAATTTATCAAAAATGTAGCACTGTATTTCATCATATTTGCAAGACTTTAATTTATCTATTAAATTCATATACTCTTTCCCTTTTTTGTAAGGATTATAATCTCGAGCCAATAACGTTGAAGCAAACATGTATGATTCAAATGAATTAAATTCCAAAATCTCTGGACAAACAATTAAGGATACATTCATAATTTCTGCGTTTACATTCTCTTCATAACCCAAATTAATTAATATTAAACGCAAATTTAGTGTTAAAGCAGTTTGAATATTCTCATATAATGAAACATAACATTCTCTACTCTCAATAGATTCAATAAGTAAATTCGCGAATTTCTTCCCAAGAGGACTTAACAACTCTTTTATATTATGAGCCTTATTATATTCCAGCTTTACTTTTCCCTCTATTATTGTTTCCCTAGCAATAATACAAATACGTATCGTCCAAATTGTTTCATAAATTTCTTCAAAAGGGAAAGTATCTTGTAATTCTTTCAGTAATTTTCCAAATATGACATTCGTTTTTGCATAGTTTTTTACTTCCTGCTTGTAACTATGTTCATTAAGATTGATAATAAATGTGGAAAGATTTTTTTTATAAATATACCCATTATTTTCGCCAGCATTCCACTTTTCAATACACTCTTTTATTATTTCAATAACGGAATCAGCTTTTTTACAGAAATCATCATCATTAGTGTAAAATGAAATATATTTAAAAAAAAGCGCACATTTAGATTGTGTTACATTTTCTACAACATATAATATTTCATCTTCATCATCATCTTGATCCTCTGAAAGATCTATAGAACAGAATAGAAGATCTACGTAAGGGTAAGTAATTGTATGTATAAGTTTTTCACTTATTACATAGATATTATTTTTCATAAGGTTAATGAGATCACTCTTGTAGACAGTAAATTTACTACTGTCTGGTAGTTTATTAACTATATTCCATCCTGCTTCCAGATATTCCCCAGTAAAACGCCGAGGTAAAGATTTAGAAGTTAAAAGCTTAAATATTTTTTCATTATCATCTTCTCGTAAACTGCTAGTCAACTATTTCAGAACTTCAAATAACTCTTTTTCAGAGTTCTCATCCATGCTATTTATGTTCTTGATAACAGCTGTGTAAATTATCCCTCTCAATGACACACTTTCAGATTCTATCCAAACATCTGAAATTATCTTTTTCAAATCCTCTACACTGAAGCACTTGAATGCTAGGCGTATACCATGTTTCAGGATTGATAATGGTTTGTCCAATAAAGACTTTGTTATTTCTATGTTTACAGGTTTAGGTGTTCTTGCCATGTATGAATTGAAAACTGGTATACAGAAACGAATGTAGTCATCTTTGATGTACTTCATAATGTCTGAGAGCGGAAGTATAGGACGACAATAGGAAGCCATGGTACAAATTGATTTTTGTATATATAAAACATTTCGATCTATCTTACGGTGATTTATTTTAGCCTCTGTAGGAACATGTTTAGCTATGAAGCCTTTTTTAATATCATTGTCACTTAATTCTAATATACCATAGACCGCAGTTTTGATTGCACCCAAGTGCAAATTTGGTTCGTTGAGAATATCTTCAAACAATTTTAAATAATGTGATGCCGCAAGATCATTCGGGAAGTAAGTTCTTAATATTTTTAGAAATTTATTTAATTTATAACAGGATACGCTTTTAATTATCTCATCCTTCATCAATGGTATATATGACACAACAAGTTCCTTGTCCTTTTTCAAGCTTTCTATCAAATGTTGCATACTTGATTTCTTAGTAACCTTCACTTCAAACTGTCTTAAGAAATCATGATAGCAATATGATTCAAAATCCAATTTTATAAACTTATCAACAATCTCGGGAATGTCTTCTTTTGTTTTTTTATAATTGTACAACAAGTCTAAAACTAATTCTACATATTTTATTACATCTTCTTTAACTTCATCATTGTAGGATTTATCATTAAATGGTTGAATTTTATCCAAGTAAAATTTCATTACATATTTATATACAATACCTTGATTTTCTCTAGACAATTTGTCACTTTGACTCTTTAAATGATAACATTCTGAATCTAAAATAGTAATTACTACTTCAGGGACTTGTTTCCCGTGAATTACATGATATATCAGAACCACGACCTTGTAAATGTTACTAGAATAGTCACTATCCAAATTAACTAGCACACTAAACAATATTTTATTAAAGGCATCCCAACAACTTGTACTAAAATTGTAGACATTGTGTTCAGATAAGACTGCATGTACAAATCGCGCTTTATATATTTCTTGTTCATTTATATGCCTTTTATAATAATAATCAAATAGAATCTCTAACTCTTTCTCAGTCTTAGCAGAATGTACTAATACCATTTACATTTTATTTCTAGTGTCAGTATTGTCCGTTACCATTACATATTTCTTTATCACATCAAAAGATTTATCAAAACAAACAAATTTATACCAATTAAAGTCTTTGTCTCTACCTAGCAATTCTACGCCACTTTCTAATTGCCTCAAAGCCCATTTTTCTTTTTCATCTGGTGTCATCATTTTATATAATTTTCTTCTATAAAACAGTATATTAGTTTCAAACTCTTCTTCAGGATATTGTTCAGTAAAAATACTTTTGATAAATTGCATCCTCTGGCCCAAGGGGATCTTATCAAGTATGTAATTGTAATCCATGCAAAAAGTATTACGGAACCAAAAATATTCTGGATCAGAATAATAATAAAAAAGTATAGTTTTAGCATATAATTTGGCATCATCTACTGTGCTATACTGCATTAATATATTTCTGTTCAGAAGTTGAAAATATATTATTGGATTTTTATATGAAAGAAAGAAAGAAAGAAAGAAATACTTTATTGTTGGAACAACCATACAATTAAATTAGATTACACATTAATTAGACAGAGAAAAAAAAAATACATTTTAAAAATGAAAAATAGATATCCAACAATTGGCGAACCCATTCAGCAAAAATCTGCAATACTATAAGTAGTACTGCAGCGCTGATTTTCAATGGGAGCCTATATATGGACCGTTTATTTTGAAAGTGGTGTAAGTCCATTTTCTTTTGTTTCGAAAAAATTAAAGGTTACTATATTTGTTGATTTAAAAATACAGGCAAATCATATGAGGTCTGGCATTGTTTCTATTGTTTTATCAACATTTAATTTGTTTATATAAATTTGTTTTTGGCTAATTAGACTACGACAACACATATTTATGTGCTGTGAATGGACTTACACCACTTTCAAAATTAGACAATTGTAAAAATCGTTTAATTTCAATTTTGAAAAATCAAATATCGCTTAAAATATACTTCATTTTAATATAATTTTGTTTACAAATACGCATAACAACACATAAAATCTTATTTTAGACGGCAATTACATTACAAGAATTACAAGAATTTACTTATTCTCTGCATGTGGTAGTGTTTCAAAATATGCATGATGCACCAGAGGTATATAGGGTAGTAGCTGCTTCATGTCTTGATATTTTTCGTACGTAATAGGTCTGGCATTTTGGTACAATGGCTCCAGCGCGATTTTTTCAAATTTTAACGGTCTTCCAGGACGTAGAGGTAATAAATTGATAATTTTACTACTGTTGTTTTTGTTGTTTTTTTAATTCGCTAAAATACGGGCAAAGATACGGAGTCATACAGCCTTGTCGTATTTATTTTCTTCTCACAGGTTATGCGCTGTACATTTTCTAATAAATTTCTCTAATTTTTTAATATCTATCTTTTAACTTACGAGTAGTGGAAACACGGAGGGGAAACAATGCAAATCGTCCGCGGGTGAAACCGCGGGACACAGCTAGTATAAAATAAATGAAAAATAACAAAACACTGATCGGTATCCATCTGCTATGCCACCTACCTCTGTCAATTGGACTTACACCACTTTCATAATCGATGATTATGCAATTTCATTTAGCGACCGATTTTAAGTTGTACAAAACATGGGATTTTTTTGAGAAATTAAACATGGACTAGTTATATATAAAAAAATTACATTAAATTAAGCATGAATTACGTGATAGCTCATTTTTCTCAAAAATGGACTTACACCACTTTCAAAATAAACGGTCCATATGATGATAAACAGACGCTAATGTCAATACAGAATTAGAAACGAACAATCAAATAACACAGACGCACGTAACACGTCACGAATGGCCATACTAAAGAGATATAACAACTGTAACCACAAATTTAGGATTAAACAAAAACAAATATAATTTTAGAAGAGAAAAAAAAAAGTAAATAAAAACAATACACACCAATAAACAGAGCTTACAATAGAATACTACTACTATTCACATACATTATACGTCACTCTAATTACTGAATTTGAAATTGCAATAGATAATGCTTATATGAGAGTTTAAAGCTAAGTTTACTCTTTTTGGATCGACATGGCGGTGGGATGTTGTTCCAACAACGAGTGGCGGCATATTTAAATGACCCTCTAAAAGCGGTAGTTCTATGGAGAGGTATCGATAATGGGTTAGTCATGGTGCGAGAACATGAAAAATACGTGTGCTTATCTTGTCTCCACTCTAACTTGTCATACAGATATTTTGGGTTTTTGGTTTTAATCAGCCCAAAAAGTAACGTAGCCATGTGTAATTCGCGTCGTGCCGCCATTTGTAGGACATTTGCGTCATTCAAAAATGGTGTAATATGTCCACGGCGCGGGACATCGAAGCAAAATCTGGCACAAGCATTCTGCACACGCTGGATGGAACGATCAGTACGTGATAATAAACAAGGACCATACACTGTATCACAGTAATTTAGTCTCGATAGAACTAGACTGTCAACAAGTAGCTTTCTCAATGTGATACTAAAATACTGTCTAAAGCGATACAGTACTTTTAACCTATAAAAGCAGTTTCTAATAACATTATTTATGTGCGACTCAAAACGAAGTTCCGGGTCGATGAGTAATCCCAAATTACGAATTATATCAACCCTATTTATATTCTTGCCCATAATCTTTATCACTGGATTGGCGGATATAATATAATTAATTTGCATCTTGATTCCTAGAACCATGAATTTGGATTTGGTGGGATTGAGGACCAATGAGTTTTGCTCAGACCAGGATATTACTCTACTGAGATCCTCATTAATTTTATGAACGGATGCCCCGAGTTCATCACCCTTAAAAGACATGTATAGTTGTAGATCATCCGCATACATATGGTATTTACAATCATGCAAACAGTGGATAATGTCGGCACTGTATATAATGTACAGTAAAGGTCCAAGAATAGATCCCTGTGGAATTCCTCGAGTTACAGGTCTGAGGGAGGAAGCAACCGAAGATCCATTTTCTTTTCTTATTTCAACATACTGTGAGCGATTAGCTAAATAACTGTGAAACCATTTGATAGTATTTTGGTCGAATCCATAGTAACGTAGTTTAGCTAATAATAAATGTATGTTGATTGTATCAAAAGCTCGTGAAAAATCGAGCAAAACAAGAACAGTTCCCTTCCCCCGATCTCGTGCCTCAAGAACATTGCTCACAACGTCTAATAAAGCCGTAGTGGTACCACGTCCATGTCTGAAACCCGATTGAAGATCCGGTAGAGTACTGTTACTTTCAAGATATTCTATAATTTGGGTGTACACAACTCGTTCCAGAATTTTTGACAAGCAGGGAAGGATACTTATTGGACGCAGTTCATTGAAATTTTGTGGGTTACTATTTTTCTGTATTGGTCGAACAATTGAACATCGCCAAAGATCTGGAAATGTGTTTGTACTGATAGACACGTTAATAATGGATGTAATAGCTGCCAAGGTTTCCGGAAGTGTGAGCCTTATCATATCCTTAGATATGCCATCAGTTCCCTGAACATTTGTCGTAATATTCTTGATTATATTAAAAACAGTTATTTTATCAACAGTCGTAAGTGCAAATTTTGACGGCCCATATCTATTGTATTCAAAAAATGTCAACTGTGAGATGGTTACATTATGGTTTCCAGGAACATCAAGGAAGGCATCATTTATCCTTTCAGGATCATGAAGGTGGTCAGGGAGGATACTTTCTTGGCTTGGCACGTATACATGGGATTTTAAATTTTTCCATAGCAATTTGGATTCTGTAATGTTCTCATTAATATGTTTGGTGAAGTAAGCTTTCTTTTCATTTTGTAAGGACTGTTCAACAAGCCGCTTTAGTTGAAGATAATAGTTTTTATGGGAGTCCAGTTTTGTGCATCTATACTGGCCACGAGCTTTATCACGTAGTTTACACATTAGTTTTATAGTCGGTGTTATCCAAGGAGTAGGCACACTGCGAAAGAACTTGCGTTTAGTGGGAGCATGAACATCAAACAAATGTTTTATGTAAAAATTTTGAATAATGGCACCATAATGTTAACATCATTAAGATTGCATATAGAGTCCCATGGCATCCATTCGAGGTCGCGTTGAAATAAATCAAGTACAATGTCTTGAAACGGTCGATACACCACTAGTCTCCTAGCAGGCTTGTCCTTCTTCACGACTAATTGGCAAGTAATAAATGCGTGATGTCCTAAATCTTTTATGTGATGGACAGAAAGGTCTCTGTAACCGATATCGGTGCATATAATGTCAATAAGAGAATAACTGTCATTTACAAAATGTGTTGGTGTAGTCACTATTTGATTGAGTCCGCAATGATCTACAAACTCCATAAGCCGCTTAGATTTACTGCTACCAACATCTAACAGATTGACGTTAAAATCCCCAAGTAGGATAATGTTATCGTAAGGGGCGAGAGCGGTGATACTCAATGTGATGGAGTCTAAAAATATATCAAGATCCATCCAGGGCGGGCGGTAAGCAGTACCAAATAGAAGTGTTTTTCTATTCAAATTAAGGCTCATCCACAGTTGCTCAACTTCCTGGTTTCCCGGGTGTAGCCGAACGCGTGCTTTAAAACCTGATTTAATATAAAAACCAACTCCGCCTCCACGTCCTCCACGAATAGTTACCGGACGTGGTGTATGCCTTAATCGAAAACCTGGAATAGTTGGAGCCCGCCCTTCCTCCCCCTGTCGTAACCACGTCTCATTGATTGCCATTATGTCCACAGAATGATTACTCATGGCAATTATAAACTCATCGTGACCGGTAGCAAGAGATCCCGCGTTAAAGAGACCAAATTTTAAATACTTGCTATTAGCCATGTATAGTATTCAGTATTATTTATAGGCAACGTATAAGGTATAACGTAACGTATAACGTATAATATATATAGCATGCTTGTGTTTTTTCATTATATCCCTGGAGATCCTTAAGCCAAAATGTTTACGAAAATACTGAGAAACATTAGAAAAATTATTTAACATCTCTAAATATTTTACATCTGACATAAAATAAAGGTATCTCAGTCTGTATAGAGTATTTAGCTGGGAATAATCTGAAGTTGTATTATAGTATGCTTCAGCTAAATTAAAAGAATTTCCTGTGAACAATCTTAAATATTCATCTGATTTGTTTAACACTTCAAGTACATTTTCATCTTTAAGTGACTCTAACTTAAATTCTTCAGATATAAATAAGAGAAACTTTAGACCAATTTTTGTATGTTTCATTCTTTTACAGTACTTGTAAAAATCTATAGTTCTGTGTTCGTCCCTCATATTAACTGAAATTGCTGTTAAAATCTTTTTTGCCATTTTAATACATATTAGTGGGTAAATGTTTTCATGAAAATATTCAGGGTTTATGATATGAGAGTCCTCATTATCATAAAGCCAAAAACATTTCAAGGCTTTTGAAATATACAAGCTATCTCCAGACTTAAGGATCTCAATGATATATTCTACATTTTTGTATTTCGAAGCTACACCTATCTTATAGAGTTTGTCAACGTCAGATATTTCAACCTGAGATTTTATGTCCTCAAAATTAAGCTTGTTCCTTGCTGCATCAGTAATTTTGGTATTTAGCTCCCTTTGTCTTTCAGAGAGACTAATTCCAGTTACTTCTATCATTGTGTGATTGTGTGTGATCTAAAACAAAAGAGACAACAATGGTAGTTAAGAAAAAGTAATATCAAAATACCTCTTAGTAATCCATTTACGATTTTCAAAGAAATTACTGTGTAACTTGCGTACATACAGTGCAACACCGCCGGTAACCATGTAGAAATTACTTACCTAAAATGTTTATAAGAAGTAATATTATTTATACGGCGCTTTACCTTATTCAAATAATATTGTTTTGAGATGTAATTATAAACATAAAAATAGAAAAATTACCTTTAATTTAAAAAAAAATACAATCCAACACAAATACTAGAAATTTTTATTATTTTTATCATAATACTTTCTATAGGTACTAACTGTGGGTACTAAAAAAAATACTATACTTATATATAAGTCCCAATCACAGACTATTAGACGTACAAGTAGTCCACAGACTAATAAGAGGATACTACGTATAAGTAGTTCTCAGTATATAGTATCTTATCTATGTAAGTAGTCCTAACAAACCTCTTTGTAACAAACTCTTTGACTAATACGGAGAATCAGTGTTGCCAACTCCAAGAAACCAAAAAACAACAGATCGCTAATAAAAAAACAGGAGAAAACAGTAGGTAGGTAAAGTAAAAAAGGCAGATTTAATATTTTCCTCATATAAATAAACAATAACCAATATCAATAACGATAACCAACTTTTCTTAGTTACTACGACTCACATACATTGTTATATTTATAACTAACGGTTCCGGCAGACGTTGTTCCGCCCTGATTATAAAAAAATCCTGGACAAATTATACACCAAAATGTTCCTCGTGAATTACTTTATCCACTGGTGAAAACCGTATAAAGATCCGTTTAGTAGTTTTTGAGTTTATCGCGAACAGACAGACAGACAGACGCGGTAGCGGACTTTGTTTTATACTATGTAATAATTACAACATATGTAAAAAAAAAACATAAATCAAAGTAAAATTATTTTCCACTTTCATTCTCAATTGCCTCATCCTCAGTTTTCCCCGTGCATTCAAATATAACTCTCAATCACATAGTCAGGGAATTCTCTCGAATCGCAACAAGAGTGGATTCTCCCATTTAGTGTCATTGCGTTTTATTACATAGTAGTTATCAAGTAAAATATTTGCATAGTGTAATAGGTGGCACTGTACGTCAATTGAAAAAACAGTAAAAATTAGAAAGAAAACAGGGACGTCACTGTGAAAACAGCAAATCTACTGTTAAAAGAGTAGGGTTGTAACAGTGCGGACAATCGATGTAAGATAGGACTGTACTACTGTAGTAAAATATCGATATTTATTTCTAATATTTCTTTGAACGATATATCGATAGTTCGATATTAAAATTTAGATATTGGAACTCGGTTTTTTATTATATACGTTATACATCATCATCTTCTTACCCTTATCCCACTCAGCTAAGGTCGATACAACACGTTTTCTTTTTCCACACTCCTGTATCAGATGTCATCTCAGAATTCACATCTATTATAGACGTCATTTTTCACACACTTTATCCACACCTTTGAGCAAGATTGTTGCAGCCATAAGCTTGTACTGCTTAGAAATAATACGAAATAATAGTGGGAAAGAAGTTTCATTTTATTTTATTTTAGTTCTAGCTCTTCATTTTTTTATTAAGCGATCACCATCGTCCACAGATACTAGCGACACCAGGGGAGTCGCAAGTACGTTGCCAGCCTGTGTTTTGGGGGAGTGACGGAGGTTTGGAGGGGGGAGGGGAGCGGAAAAGGGAGGTGGGCCCTCTAGCGCTGTCACTTACCGAATGAAACGCAACAATGCAAGCACTATTACTTCACGTCGGTGTTTCGGTGAGATGGTGGCACTACCCTGAGGGAGCCGACCCATTCATGCTGAAATCAGTAATAGCTTCAGCGTGGCTCTATCACCTACAACGTATATAGTAAATATTTTTTATTTCAATGTGTTTCTTGCTAGTATTATAATTAATTGTATATATGGGCATTATGCCTTAATCCCAGGAGGGTTGATCTCAGGCAGGCGGCCGATCGTAAAAATTAAGCTAAATCATACTTCAAGCATCACAAGTATAAAACGGGGATTACGGTTATCTGAGGGACGGGCTCAAAGTAAGGAAGGATTTCAGAACTTAAGGTTGAAATTTGCGAGATGGAATGTGGAAACAATTACTGGAAAAGGAAGAGAATTAACGGATGTCTTACAAAGAAGATGCATAAATGTGGCTTGTTTACAAGAGACGAAACGGAAAGAGACAAGAACGACAGATATTGGTGTTGGATATAAATTCTACTACTATGAGAGTAATGGTAAGAGGAAAGGCGTATGAATTGTATTAGACAATGAGTTTAAGAAATCCGTGACGGATGTAAAAAGAGGCTGTAAAAGAGAAGTTTTCGGATGACTGATGGAGTGATGATGGATATTTCACAGAATGAGGATGTTTATATCGGCGGTGATTTTTATGGGCATGTAGGTAGAGAAAATGGAGGTTATGAGAGACAGCATGGACGCTGGGGTTTTGGTAATAAAAACAAAGATTGTGAAAACCTCATTCAAGTTGCAGTTGCTTTCGATTTCGCAATAGCTGATAATTTTTTATCAAAAAACGAGATCAGCACCTAATTACATACAGTGGGTACACACTACCCAAATTGATTATTTTCACTTACGAAAAAATAATATTAAGATAGTGAAGGATTGCAAGGTTTTGCCTGGAGAGATATTAGCTACTACTCAACATCGTTTATTAGTGTTAAGATTTAAAAATTAATTTCAAACTGGCCGGAAATATTTCGAATACCTCACCCAAAATTAAATGGTACCCAATAGAGAAATATTAATATGCGAAAGAATTTAGGACAAAAGTTGTTATTTAAAATGAAAAATATGAAAACGAAAACTGATAATGAATGTTGGAATGAAATGGCAACATGTATAAGGAATGTGGCAAGAGAGGTCTTTGGTGAAACGAAAGGAAGGCGAAAAATAGATAAGGACAATTGGTGGAGGAATAAATAAGTACAATAGGCTTTGAAAGAAAAGAAGACAGCTTTTAAGGAATGGAAATGTATTGAAGACCGGGATAGTACGATTAAAGAAAATAAGATAATAATGTATGCAAAATCTAAGAGAAATGCAAAAAGAGCGGTGGCTAGTGCTAGAGCTAAAGTACAAGATGATTTGTACCAATCAGTGAAGAACTCACCAACATAAAATATTAATGAAATTATAAAGAACCGTTGCAAAGAATATTTTGAAAGCCTGAGGAATCAAGAAAATGTCTAGACCGAAGAGTTAGAAACTGTACTGACAAATTTAGTCGTTGCGCAGGAAATAAGCGAGGTTGAAGTAAAAAAAACTGTGAATAATATGAAAAAATGTTAAAGTCGTAGAGTCAGATGGCATACCTATAGAAGTATGGAAGTTTTGTAAAGTAGATGGATGGATGTAGTTTAATTATAGTTTTTAATAAGATGTTACTAGGGGAAACGATCCCAAATGAATGGTGCAGTACCATAAAAGTGCCTATCTTTAAGAATACGGGAGATGTGCAAGACTGTAACAATTACCAAGGAATAAAGCTCATGTCACATAGTACGAAGGTTCGGGAAAGTATAAGCAAAATATTAGTCAGCGCGTATTTTGTCAGATTTCAAACTTGTCACAGGTGGAATGCCTCGATGAGGATATACAGGTATACGCCCAACATTTAATTGCCCTGCATGAGGACTTCGAAATCATATTTGAAGATATTTTGACGATGGAAATACCACCATGGATCATAAATCTATTTGATGAAGCGGAAGTGGAGAATGTGATGTTACAAGAGGAGCTACTCGAGCTTAGCACTAATGAGGAGCTGAAGATGAAATTTAAAAGAGGGTATCAAACATTTTGGCTGCAAGCAGAAATACCTGAGAAATATCCTGGACTGTGAGGAATTGCGAGAAAGCTTTTGATAGCATCTCCCTCGTCTATCTTGTCGAAAAAAGGTTTAGTGTCGTTACAAACCTCTTAACAAAAAAAGGAGCAGATTAAATATCACAGAACGGAGAGATTTGCGATTATTTCTATAAATATTGATAATTTGCTGACTATCCATCAAGTGCATCCCTCTCATTAAAATTATGACTATGTGTGACTGTCATTGTAGAAGTTACGTTACGTTATTAATGTTCAATTGTAATTGTATTACATATTAGAATAAATACAACACAAGAAAATATACTATTTTATATATTTTTATTAAGTTGGCCAATCAAAAAGTGATTTTCTTGAATCGCGAAATTAAGACACAATCGAATTTTAATTGTGTCTGGGGACGCGTGTGTCTTAATTCTTACTATTTTTATTTAGAAAACTCCCCATTCAGAGTGGTAATTAATAAAAATATATAAAATAGTATATTTTCTTGTGTTGTATTTATTCTAATCTATATCTATATCTATATCTTCTATACATATAATAAAAATGAAGTGTCTGTATGTAATATCAAAATAACACTTTTTTACTGATTGGGTGTGAAAGTATACACGCTACTGATAACAAAAATGCAATTTTTATAATTTTTGTCTGTCTGTCTGTTTGTTCCGGGTAAACTTCTAAACGGCTGGACTGATTTTGACGGGAATTTCACTGGCAGATAGAAAAAATTACAGCGCGTTTCTTAGGCTACTTTAAATTAGACTATCTGTTAACCGTAGCTTCGTCTGCCATGCTATCTTCAAAACGGTTGGACCGATTTCCACGGGACTTTTGCTGACAGATAGCGGACATTATAAAAAGTAATTGAAGCAATTTTAGTTTATACTAGCTGTTAACCGTGACTCCGTCCGCAGTGCTATCTTGAAAACGATTCGATCGATCTTCACATAAACTTTCATTGACAGATAGTTGATCTTATAAAAAGTAATTTAAGCAATTTTAGTTTATACTAGCTGTTAACCGTGGCTTCGCCCGCAGTGCTATCTTCAAAACGATTCGATCGATCTTCACATAACTTTCACTGACAGATAGCTGATCTTATAAAAAGTAATTTGAGCAATTTTAGTTTATACTAGCTGTTAACCGTGGTTTCACCCACAATGCTATCTCCAAAACAGTTAGATCAGTTTTCACGAGACTTTCACTGGCAGATAGCTGACTTTACAAAAAGTAATTTAAGCAATTTTAGTTTATACTAGCTGTTAACCGTGGCTTCGCACGCAGTACTATCTTCAAAACGGTTCGATCGATCTTCACATAACTTTCAGTGACAGATAGCTGATCTTATAAAAAGTAATTTAAGCATTTTTAGTTTATACTAGGTGTTAACCGTGGCTTCGCCCGCAGTGCTATCTTCAAAACGATTCTATCGATCTTCACATAACTTTCACTGGCAGATAGCTGATCTTATGAAAAGTAATTCGAGCAATTTTAGTTTATACTAGCTGTTAACCGTGGTTTCGCCCACAATGCTATCTCCAAAACAGTTAGACCAGTTTTCACGAGACTCACTGGCAGATAGCTGACTTTACAAAAAGTTATTTCAGCAGTTTTAGTTTATAGTAGCTTTTAACCGTGGCTTCGCCCGCTGTGCTATCACCAAAACGGTTATATCGATTTTCACGGGACTTTCACTGGTAGATAGCGAACCTAATAAAAAGTAATTGTGGTTATTCTATTTTAGACTAGCTGTTACCCGCGACTTTGTCTGCATGAAATTTAGCAAGGTTTCAACTCATTCTTTATTTTTAATAAGAGAAATAATTATCAGCTTATTGTTTACAATTCGACATTATAATTATTAATAACATTAATGATATAGAGGTCTTCCTAATAAGATCTTAGATTATAAACGTATTACGTAAAGAGTTCCATAATACAATTTCTTGCGGAACAGACAAGCGTTTAGTTTTTGTATAGTCACAAAATCTTAATTATAATAATGGCAATGTAATGTAAATGTAAATCTTTATAATAATATTTTAAGTTATTGTTTCAATAGTTCCTTATACAGTGTAAGTGAGCACTGAGGTAGTTATATGGTTGGTTAAGGTTCCAAATGTGTTGCTGATGACAAACCTCATTTGGCACGCTCTTTGTATTTATTCTTATATTTATATATATTTTTATATATCTAACTAGCGGGCCCGGCAGACGTTGTCCCGCCCTGATTATAATAAAAACCTTTACAAATGATATACCAAAACGTTCCTCATGGATCACTTTATCCACTGGTGAAAACCGCATGAAAATTTGTTCAGTCGTTTTTGAGTTTATCGCGAACAGACAGACGCGGTAGGGGACTTTGTTTTATACTATGTAATGATGTACACGTTACATGTTACTTTTAGTGGCGTGCGCGTCGTACTTACAATTGTCTTTAAAGAGCGTTTCTGTAATTGTACATAGTCTCACAATTCTATAATTCTTTAATACGATTTTAAAAAAACGCGTGCGGAGCTGCGGGTACAGCTAGTATTATAATAAAATTGTAACAAGGCCACATCTGTACGTTAAATATTTTTTGAAAATTATAATCGGGGTAGACTTAGTTATCGATAATAGAAGCCAAAAATGATCTTTTTACAATTTTTATCTGTCTGTCTATCCCTGTGAACACGCATCACGCTGAAAGTACTGAACCGATTTTAACGAAACTTGACACAGTAATAACTAATATTACAAGGTTACATTTAGGATACTTCTTGTCCCATAAAACGCAAGGGGTTCTCCACGATAACGAAAGAAAAGAAATTAGTTAATGTAACTAAACTTTTTTGCGACACTTTAGTACAAGAGCCAGCAACGTTGGAAGAACGAGAATTTTAGAAAAGCTGGTTCTTTAATATGAAGATATATTATGCCGTTTCCAACAGGATTCAGGATATCTGGTAGCCGGTTAACGTTGTGTTTTTTAATGCGCATCACACCTTTACATTTTAGGAACATTTTTCAGTAACTTTAAAACGATATTAAAACATGAATTTATCACTGCCGGACAATTTTGTTATTGACAATAATGTGCCCGATGATATTCTTTATAAATAAAATAATTAATTTCAAACCATTTTATTTTTTCCAATTCAAGGAACATATTTCATTTTATTAACCATTAATCACAAGGAATGTAATTGAAATCGGCAAAAAATCATTTATCGCCAATATATGTAGGTTAGTTTTTATCTTTATTGGACGCGGTAGGTTCGAGGCTGCGAACGGGTTCTAGACTTATTGTAAAAGATTTCTCACATACCAACTAGGTATATGTTTGAGCGAGTCCCTGCATAGTTTGGATCCACAATTGGAAACGGTAGGTGTCGCTGCAATCGGGTTTTAGGTTTATTAAGATATTTCGCGTTTAAATCAAATTAAAATTGTTTTATTGCAGACAAAAGTCCATTTGTTTAGTATACACGCAACTTAGAAACTAGTGTACTAATACACCTACTATATGTATATAAATAGTTAATTTACTGATAAATATATGGTGTACTAGTCATTAGTTGTCCACAAATAAATAAATCATATAGGTATTGTATGTCAATCACTCGTTTAACACCTATATTACAAATTTAATTATGAATGAAATGGCGGTGTGAAAATGCTGCCAAATGTGTGAAAATACATCGATAGAATTTTAGTTTTAAAGAAACTACGAACCATAGCATAATAATAATAAATATAAAAGGTATTAAAAATGCAGTTATGGAAATAAGTAGATTTACAAAATAAATAGCTTTTATGTTTTGGAAAAGTATAATAGAGACAATATAAAAATAATATTATTATTTTAGTAAGCACACGTACCATTTATGTATAAGATTCACGCGACAATAAAATGCTGCTAGATACAATTATTATGCAAACAGAATCCTTTGTACAGAACTTATTCCTATACAAGAATTAACACATATTAGGGACCTTGGAGTCGTCTTTGATAATCATAAGTTTCATATTTATGTTAACAATATTTGTTTATCTGCGCGTAAAAAGTTAGGTTTTATTCTTAGGAACAGTAAGCTTTTTAAAAACAAATATATCAAGATACTTTTATACTGCACGCTTGTAAGAAACCAGCTTGAATATTGAGGCACTGTCTGGTGCCCTCATTATCAGCTATACATAAACCGTATCGAAAGTATTCAGAGACGTTTTACTATAGCTTGCTTATCAGACTCTAAGAAATTTGCTCCGTATTCTGATAGACTGAAAGAAGTTAAACTTAAATCTTTGTACAATAGAAGAATTATGCTGAACGTGACTTTTTTATATAAACTTTTCAATAGCCACGTTGATAATTCAGAACCCTTGAATCGATTTAACATTAATGTGCCTTCCAGACTACCTAGATATCCAGTCTCTTTATTTGGTCAAGAAAGCTACAGAACCAATTTAAGACATTTTTCCATTGTTCCCAGACTATCACGTCAATACAACGACCTTGTTAAAAAAGATCACAGGATAGATTGATTTAACGATTCACTGTTTCACTTCAAATTTAAAATTAGTTTTTCATTTAAGTTATTATACATTATCAAATTGTTTTATTTTAATTTCTTGTTCCTTTTCAATCTTTTCATAATTGTATCTTCTACTTTTATTGTCTTCCGCATTGTATTTTATGTTGATAAATGTTATAATCAACGTTAATTAGTGACATAAATAATTTTAAGTAATTGTATGTATGTTTTAGCTTCTTTTTTTATGTGACTGTTGTTGATTCTTTACGATAAATAAATAAAGAAATAAACTTGACATGTAACATTTATAGGGTAGATCCAATACGATTGATTTACGGCACTCATTAACTGTTGTTAATTAATTTTTAATCCAATATCAACTTTATTGGTGTTAACACATTTGAAGAATTTCGAGATACAAATAAAATAAACAGTATTCGATAAATTCAAAGGCTTCTCTTCGTTTACATACTTTAAGAATGATTATAAAAATACAATCATTTTTCATGAGATCTCCCTACTTCTCTTGATTGTTCTCTTCTTCATGTGTAAGTACAAATGTATCATAAATATAGCATTTTATTTCATCAAATTCGCAAGACTTTAATTTATGTATTAAATTCATATACTCTTTTCCTTTTTTGTACTGACCACGATCTCGAGCCAATAATTTTAAAGCAAACATGTATGCTTCAAATGAATTGAATTCCAAAATCTCTGGACAAACAACGAAGCACAAATTCTTCATTTCTGCGTCGACATTCTCTTCATAACCCAGATTAATCAATATTAAACGGAAATTTAATGTTAAAGCAGTTTGAATATCCTCGTAAAAGGAAACGTAACATTTTCTACTCTCAATTGATTCAATGAGTAAATTCGCGAATTTTTTCGCATAATTACTAAAGGGCTCTTTGACTATTATATTATGAGTCTTATTTTTTACTTTGCCGTCTATTATTATTTCTCTAGCAATAATACAAATACGTATCATCCAAATTATTTCATAAATTTCTTCAAAAGGGAAAGTATCTTGTAACTCTTTTAATATTTTTCCAAATATTACATTAGTTTTTTCATAGTGTTTCACTTCCTGTTTATAGCTATGTTCATTAAGATTGGTAATAAATGTAGAAAGAAATTCTTTATCAATATACCCATTATATTCGGTTGTGTTCCACTTTTCAATAC